>CM035432.1:124449837-124749837 GCA_020310875.1 Ceratopteris richardii
TATATATATATATATATATATTTACATATACATAGAATACATAAACATATAAATTGTGAATAGTAGATATACATTATGTATATAGAGTGTGTATATACAGTAGATATACAATATGTATATAGAGTGTGTATGTGTGTGTGTGAGATTTGGTGTATTCATAACAAATTGAAATACAAACAATCATGTCATGGGTTTGACCATGTGGGACACATCTCAAAAGTGAGCAATATGCGTCCATCCATGCGTGTGCTTTAGGTTGAAAACGGCGAGAGAAAGATCTCCTGCAGGCAACACAATTTTGTCACTAAGTGATTGTAATTTTTGTCCTATATATCATTGCATGTGCATGTTAGTAACAAGAGTATGAGCGATGTTGAAGTAGCATCCCATACGCCACGTTGTGACTTATGTGATGCTATAAAAATGTCGCATATGCGATGAGGTTGCATAAGCAACCCTAATAATAAGCATCACTTATCGGACACTAATATTTAGTGCATGCACAATCATTTATATGCATGCTTATGCAATGCTCATTTCTCATGAAAACGAAAAAAAAAGCACATCGCTCTTCCATAGTCATTCTATGTGTGTTTGATTGAAATCAAACCAAAGTCCATATCTGCCCTGTGCATACAATCTCTCTCTCTCTCTACATTTCTCTCTCCCTCTCTATCTCTCTCATTCTCTATTTGTTTCTCTCTCTCTCTCTCTCTCTCTCTCTATATATATATATATATATATATATAATTTTTTTTCAAGTTATTGAAGAAGCTCGTTGAGCAAAGTATATGGCTAATTATTGTAAGTACAATTATCATTGTTTCTATACCAATTAAACTATTTCTTTTCATGAATTAGCATATGTTTGCATACATACAGATATAAATAACATACATACACATACACGTACACATACTCATACACACTCATACACACAAATACACATACACACACATATAAACACATACACACAAAATGAACACATACACAACCACACACACACATGCACATACACACACATACATGCATAAATTAATATGCACATATACACACATACAAACATATTCACACATACGCACAATATACACAAACACACATACACACACAAACAAACACACACACATACATACACATACATACATACAAACAAACATACAGACATACACATAAATAACACACACACACACATACATAGCAGATGCATACACATATACATACACACACATACATAGCAGATGCATACACATACACATACACACACATACATAGCTGATGCATACACATACACATACATACATAGCAGATGCATACACATACACATACACACACATAAATAACACACACACACACACACTTGTACACACACTTACACACACAATACAAACACACACATATACATGCACATACACACACACGCACCTACAAATAGACATATGCACACACACATACACATACACACATATACATGCACATAAACACACATGCAAACATGCATACATACACACACATACATGCACATACACACACATACACACACATACACAGACACACACATACACAAGCACACACACATACACGTGCTTACACACACATACTTATGTAGATATACATACACATACACATGCACATACACATATACATGCACATACACATACACATGCACAAACATGTCTATATACATGCACATGCACATGCAGATGCATATAGTTGATGACTACCATTGGCCATGTTGAACATTTACTAGATTTCATAAAAATTGGATTAAGCCTATCTAATGCAACACCTAACTTTACATTGTGTGGCTCTTGTGCAAAATTAAGCCACCTATAATCAATATGTTGAAAAGATGCACTATCTACTGAAATTCTCATTATTCCATCAATACTTTTATGATCAAATCCCCATGTCAAAAGCATTGATAATTCAAGGCTTTGAAACATATGTTTAATTTGTGGAGCTAGTGGAAAATGTCTCAATAGCTTTTTGGGGATTTTACCCTCTTCATCCTTATATCGAGGAGATTGACATTTTGGACATGTCAGAGAATCTACATTCTCACCTCTATATAAAATACAATCATTAGGACATGCATGTATAAAATGATAATCTATATCAAGATTGTTGATTATCTTCTTCATTTCATCATGTGATGTAGGAAGAATATTGTTGCTTTGTAAAAACTTTTCAAATAGTAACCTGCAAGCTCATGGAAAAAAAAGTATTATGAATGAAAACAAATAAATAAAGTATTATTTATATGCGTATATGTGTGTATGTATATATTTGTATGTGTATGTGTATGTGTGTATATATATAAATAGATAGAAAAATAAACAATATACCTTAATAGTATACAAATATGTTACTTCATCCAAAATGATTTTGAAGATTGATAATAAGTAAGCTTGCACTTAGTCGTGTCAAACAAATTCCTTCATATATATGCTTTAGACATTCTTATCGAAGATATTTCTCATTTTTTGAAATGTCAACCTTTTGCTCTCATTTTGATACCAATCCTCGATAAAATCTACCATGCCATCATCATCATCATCATCATCATCATAGAAATCTTGTAGTTTGTCTTGTTTTGAATATAGTTCTTTCAATCTTGCATACTCTATAGGATCACTTTTGCATAGCCTCCTCATGGATGCTTCTCATAAATGAGGTCTTACTGGCAACTCTAAATGGTGTGGTGGAAGATCATCAATATAATATGTTGGAATCTACATACATGAATAAAAATCATTAGTATTACATACATGAATGAAATATAAACTTAAAACACAAATTTAAATATGTAAGTTAATTTGAAAAGAGTTTCTATTAGTTAGAGTTTTCATTGCAACACACGATAGGTGGACAAAAAGTATTAGTTCAATGCAGATCCTTGTTTTCACCTTAACGTTTATTACTTTTTTCTTACTTTGATAGATTTTAAGGAGGAGAAATGGTTCATGTCATCATGCACATGATGAATGTGACTTCCCGATCTAGAGCTCTTGCTTTCTAATGCTCTCTAAAATGTGTTCTTGAAGGTCTATGTCATCCATCATTCACTAATAATTCATCACCAACATGTAATGGAGTAATAGCATTGACAACTATGTATCTTGCTACATTTCTACTCATGTATGGTGATTCATGATTGTTTTCACACTCTTGAAATGTACAATTAGTCATCAAACTATTATATTCCTCGACTATTGTTTATTAAACCTACTATATTTATATGCATGTAAGGTCTTCCATCAATATATAATCTCGTCTTTGATACATGTCATAGCAAAGATTGTCATGAGGAAGGAGATAAGGAAGAGAGCTCGGACACACACTCTCACAATCAAAGAGAAGCACACACAGATTGAAGCAAGGAAGAATGATCTTCTTCTTCTATTACATAAAAGGAATGTACAAGAATGACCTAAAAAACAACAATACAACAAGTGCAATATATAAAGAATAGTACATAAGGAAAAACCTAATGTCTGCAAATGAGTGAGCTGGCAAGAAACAAATGTGTCATCACTCTCAGTAGATAAATCTAGTAAAGCTCAATGAAGTATCCCTGACATATACTGGTGTGGCCACTATACATGTCATAGAAATGAAAAACTCATATGTGTCATCCTAGATCATCACATGTTGAGCTTGATATCTCAACATTCCCCCTCAAGCTCAATGTCATATCCTCTAATCCAAGTGCTTTAGCTTCTCTACTCCAAGTGCTTTAGTGAAAATATCAGCAACCTACTCATCTTTTCTCACATAGACAAGATCAATATCACTTGCTACTACCTTCTCTCTGATGAAGTGATAATGTACCTCAATATGCTTTGTTCTAGCATGGAAAATAGGATTGTGTGCTAACTATATGCTGCTGAGATTATCACAATAGATGTTGATAGGCTTTTGCACTTCCACACCTAGATCTGCAAGTAGCATTTCTAGCCATGATACCTCACATGCTGCCATTGCAGCACCTCTATACTCAGCCTTTGTACTCGAAAAAGCATCAATGGGTTGCTTCTTACTACTCCATGTAATAGTTGCACTCCCAAGTGAGAATAGAAAACCACTAGTAGATCTTCTATCTGGAATGCCACCAGCCCAATCTACATCAGTGTATCCATGAACCTGCAAATCTACGCTAGCTTCATAAAACAATGCATAATCCAAAGTAGCACTCACATAACTTAGAGTGTGCCTCAAAGCATTCAAATGTAGCTTCCTAGGAACCCGCATAAATTGACTTTCAAGTCCAACAGTGTAGCTTAGATCCGGCCTTGTAATTGTGAGATATATCAAGCTTCCCACAATTTTCCTATACATAGTAAGATTTTCCAATGCTTCACCTGATGTAGTATCCAACTTCAAATTATGATCTAATGGCATAGAAATTGGCTTACAATCAGCCATACCATACTTTTGCAGCATATGCAAGGCATATTGCCTTTGTGACATCCATATACCTGTTTCTGTATGTATAAACTTACTGCCCAAGATGTAGTGCAGCACACCAAGATCTTTCATGTTAGATTCCTACATAAGAAGTTGTTTTACCTCTTTAATGTTTTCTTCATTACCACCATCTACAATCAAGTCATCAACATAAATAGCCACAATCGTGATGCCATCATCACCCTTCCTTACATATAGTGAATGATCCGCATCACACATAGAAAAGCCAATGGTGGTTAAGTAGTCAGCAATCCTTGCATGCAAGCACGAGGAGCTTGCTTAAGCCCATACAAAGCCTTTTGCAACCTACAAACATATTCTGGGTGCTTTGAATCTTCATATCCTTGTGGCTGGTCCATATATACTTCTTCATGTAACTCACCATGTGGGAAAGCATTCTTCACATCCATCTAATGTAAGTCCATCCTTTTGCTATAGCTAATGCAACAAGTGTGCTGACATTAGACATTTTAGCTATAGGGCTAAATGTTTCTTCATAATCAATGCCCTATGTTTAAGCATATCCTCTTGCTACCAGTCGTGCTTTGTACCTGCTTATGTTATCATCAGCATTGTGCTTTACCTTGTAAACCCACTTGCAGCCTATGGGTTTCTTTCCTTGTGGCAATGGAGCCAGCTTCCATGTTTCATTTCCATAAAGTGCAACCATCTCCTCATCCCTAGATTTTTTCCAATGTGCATTTCCAATTGCATCTTAAAAACAAGAAGGTTCAACATCTTATATTACCTTGGTCATGTAGTCACAATGACGAGCCATATAAATGTCATACGACAATCGTTGCACTGAATTCCACATCCTCCCAGATCTTCTTGGTCCTAGGTCACTTCTCCTTGTATCATTTGCATGTGCTTTTCTAACTCTTGGAGTCTTCACAGAGGGCAATCCAAGTTCCTCATCAAGACCCTTTTCTGAGATGCTTGAATCTCCATCAATGTCTTCAAAATTTGCACATGTTTTACTACCAACAGAAAGCTTTTGTTTACCTTTCTTGGATTATTTGTTGAATTTTTTGGACTGAATTTTCCATGCAATCTTCCACTCCATGGATTTGAGTTGGAACTATTGTTTGGTGATGCATCCGGTCCACTCAAATCTTGAGATTCTACACTTGGTTTTTTACCATTTTCTTTGTCATTTGATTCAAGATTCAATCCTTCTTTGGCATCTGCATAGAAGCTTGAGATTTCATCAAATACCACATCTCTACTTACCTTCACCTATCGTGTGAGTGGGTTATAACATTTTACCCCTTTTGCTCAAGGGAATACCCAATGAAGATACTTTTTTCTACTTTTGGATCAAGCTTTGTCCTCAACTCATCTGGAACATGTACACATGCAATACAACCAAATACTTTCATATGTGATAAGTTTGGATTTTTACCTATAAACTTATCTTCAAGTGTAACTTGACGTACAACAGTAGTCGGAGTTCTGTTCATGATGTATACAGCAGTATGCAGAGCTTTTGCCCAATAACAATGAGGCATATTCTTCTCAACCATCAAAGCTCTTGCTATTTCTGCAATATTGTCTATTTTTTAGTTAAGCAATGCCATTCTATTGTGGTGTGTACCTGCATGAAAACTAACATCGAATTCCATGATTTTTAAGAAAGTTGCTGAACACATTTGACATGTATTCAAATATGTGTATATATGTATATGTATGTGTGTGCATGTGTGTATGTGTGTGTGTTATGTATGTGTGTATATGCATGTGTATGTGTATGTGTGTGTATGTGTATGTATGTATATGTGTGTACTATGTATATATGTATGTGTGTGTATGTGTATGTGTGTATATGTGTGTGTATGTGTATGTGTGTGTATTGTATGTATGTGTATGTGTATGTGCATGTGCATGTGTGTGTATGTGTATGTGTGTGCATGTGTGTGTATGTTTATGCATCTATGTATATGTATGTGTGTGTATGTATGTATGTATGTATATGTATGTGTTTATGTGTGTATATGTATGTGTGTATGTGTGTGTATGTGTATGTGTATGTGTATGTGTATGTGTATGTGTATGTGTATGTGTATGTGTATGTGTATGTGTATGTGTATGTGTATGTGTATGTGTATGTGTATGTGTATGTGTAAGTGTATGTGTATGTGTATGTGTATGTGTATGTGTATGTGTATGTGTATGTGTATGTGTATGTGTATGTGTATGTGTATGTGTATGTGTATGTGTATGTGTATGTGTATGTGTATGTGTATGTGTATGTGTATGTGTATGTGTATGTGTATGTGTATGTGTATGTGTATGTGTATGTGTATGTGTATGTGTATGTGTATGTGTATGTGTATGTGTATGTATATGTGTATGTGTATGTGTATGTGTATGTGTATGTGTATGTGTATGTGTATGTGTATGTGTATGTGTATGTGTATGTGTATGTGTATGTGTATGTGTATGTGTATGTGTATGTGTATGTGTAAATATAAATATGTGTATGTGTATGTGTAAATATAAATATGTGTATGTGTATGTGTATGTATGTATGTATGTGTATGTGTATGTGTATTGTATGTGTATGTGTATGTGTATGTGTATGTGTATGTGTATGTGTATGTGTATGTGTATGTGTATGTGTATGTGTATGTGTATGTGTATGTGTATGTGTATGTGTATGTGTATGTGTATGTGTATGTGTATGTGTATGTGTATGTGTATGTGTATGTGTATGTGTATGTGTATGTGTATGTGTATGTGTATGTGTATGTGTATGTGTATGTGTATGTGTATGTGTATGTGTATGTGTATGTGTATGTGTATGTGTATGTGTATGTGTATGTGTATGTGTATGTGTATGTGTATGTGTATGTGTATGTGTATGTGTATGTGTATGTGTATGTGTATGTGTATGTGTATGTGTATGGGTATGTGTATGTGTATGTGTATGTGTATGCATATGTGTGTGTATGTGTATGTATGTGTATGCATATGTGTATGTATGTATGTGTAAGTGTATGTATGTATGTGTAAGCATACGTATGTGTGTATGTGTGTGTATGCATGTTTATAAAAATAAAGTTTTTTTGTATATTGATCCTTTTTTCTTTTATATTAAAATAACAAGAGATATTGTATGGTAGAAAGAAGTAAGAGAAGAGCTCACATACCACTTGAGACATGACAATATTTTTGGAGATAGCTACATCTATAGGAATCATTTCCTCATAAGAGGGTATGTAGAATAGTTTATATTATTGTGAGTTATAATTCTCATATGTTTTTATAAATATTTTACATTTAATCTATGTACTTTTGTTTCATTAAATAAACACAGGCTACTGCAAAGAAGAGAGTTGAAACAGGTCCTAAGTCATGCATAGGCCAAATGGGCCATCGCGGTTTTGTTGCTACATTTGTAAGTATATGTATTATTTAAACTATATTTTTTATTTTATATAAAAAAACTAATCATTAATCGTTTTTATTTGTTTCAATGCAACATAAAGATTAAGCCCATTATCCTATGAAAAAGGAAATCGAATATGCTACATATTGTAGATATCGATCTCTGAGTGTGCAGATAAGAGATCATCCAGATGATTTTATGAGTAATATTAAATTTGATATAGTTTATTTTTAATTTTATCGATGTTTTCTATTTTTACTTTATTTATGTTTGTTATATGTAATACACAAGTATTATGGAGAGGAGGATATGGATGAGGTGGACATATAGACACAGGAGGGACAATATCAATCACCATAGGGTACTCACTCCTCTACCCATTATGCATCTTCAAATACATTAGATCATGCAAATGATCATGATGACGTGGATGATCATGATCATGGGGGTGATTCAGATGATTGACACTATTTACATTGGATATATTATATGCATTGATACACACACGCATACATACATACATACATACATACATACACACACCTATATATATATATATATATATATATATATATATATATATATATATATATATATATATATATATATATATATATATATATATATATATATATATATATATATATATATATAAGTTATGCTTTTGATTGTGTCTATGGTGTGAGTTCATAATTTTAATAATTCTAGAGTGTTTATTAAATAAATTTATTTTATTGGAGTGAATTATATGACTCAAATGTACTAGTGATTTTTATTACAATTTATATTTAACATGCAATTTATTACTTTGATTGTATAATCCATTCACATTATGTGTGTTTGTGTGTATATATGTGTGTATGTGTGTGTAGTTGGGTGTGCATATGTACATATGCACATGTAGATATATATCCATATTTGTGTATGTGTGTGTATCTGTGTGTATGTGTATATGTATGTGTGTATGTGTATATGTATGTGTGTATGTGTATATTTAGGTGTATGTGTATGTGTGTATATGCATGTGTATATGTATGAGCATGCATGTGCATGTGCATGTGCATGCATCTTCATGTGCATGCATGTGCATGTGCATGTGCATATACATGTGTATATATATGTGCATGTGTGTATGTTCATATGTATGTGTATGTGTATAAGTATGTGTTTATGTGTGTATGTGTACATGTATGTGCATGTAGATATGTTTGTGCATGTGCATGTGTGTGTATGTGTATGTGTATGTGTATGTGTGTGGATGTGCATGTGCATGTGTATGTGCATGCATATGTGTAAGTGTATGCGCATATGTATGTGTGTATGTGTATGTGTGTATTTGCATGTGCATGTGCATGTGTATGTGTATAAGTATGTGTATGTGTATGTGCATGCATGAATGTGCATGTGCATGTATATGTGTGTATGTGCACGTGAATGTGTAAGTGTGAGTATGTTAATTTATGAAAACAAAACAATTTGAATGATATACAAACAATGAAAATTGTACTTAAAATAATTAGCCATATATTATGCTCAGTGAACTTCTTCAATAACCTACAATAGAGAGAGAGAGAGAGAGAAATCAAAAGATAGAGAAAGAGAGAGAGAGAGAGAGAGAAAGAGATCAAAAGAGAAAGAGGGAGAGAGAAAGAGAGAAAGACAAGGACAAGGAAAGAGAGAGAGAGAGAGAGAGAGAGAGAGAGAGCTATAGCTCATAAGCATAGCACAACACAAATATGAACATTGATTCGCTCTTTGATCAAGCGCATGCAAAGACGATCGAAGAGCCATGTGCTCTTTTTCTATTTTGGTCAAAAGCGAACTTGTATAAGCAATGTGGATTCGTCATATATGTGATCTTCACAACCGTTGCATATGTGACTTTCTTGAGCATCGCATATGCAATGCTTATATGCAATGGTGCTTTTGTGTCACATATACAACTCTCACATATGCAATGAAGCGATGAAATTATGTTGCATTAATCATCGCTATGCCCCATTATTCCTTGTAGTGACAATGGTGACATTCCTAGGCTTTTGCAGATTTAATAATCTTGATACTGCCTCCATTTATCAAATTCCATTCTTTGAGATAATATGTCCCAACATCTTTCCTTGTCTTACCATGAAGAAACATTTTTTGGGACTCAATGAGTGTTGATATATTTTGATAGTGATGTGTGTGAGCACATTTAGGACTATCAGAGCACTTTAAGAGGTTCTTTTTTACTTCTATATACGCCTATAACCCTAACGGATAACTTATCTTTTGTACATCCACTTGGTAATACATTCAATATTGTGTTGTGCCCCAAGCTTCTTCTTCTTCCCTCTACTATTCTTGTGCTTCCATATACCTTGATCTCCAAGAATTGGTATTAGAGTAGTTCATCACTTTCTCTAGTGCATCATCGACACCACTCCGGTCACAATCTCAATATTACATGAAAATTGATGAGCATACTCAAGGCATTGAAATTTTGATTTGAGCTCGTTTTAGTCTTCGAATGCACTATCACAGTGATTGTGCAGGTAATTTTGTACTTATGTGTCTAACATCTATTTAGGTTTTAGTTCTCTAGTACAAGCACCTTAAAGTCTGTTACAAGTCTAGCAGAGCTTGATAGGGTATTTTTATTCAACTTTTTGAGATACAATCAGTTTTCTACATCAAGGTATTTAGGTTTCAGTTTGCTAGTACATGAAAGTCTGCTACAAGCCTAGCAGAACTTGATACGGTATTTCGATTCAAATTTTTGAGATACAATCTATTTTCTAGCAAAGCTTGATAGGGTATTTAGTCACTGGCCATGGCTAAAAGCAATGATGTATAATGCATGTTGACGATAAGTTGGATGGTACTAATTATCCATTATGGGTATATATGATGCATCATGTATTGGTCACAAAACAATTGTGGAATATTGCGCATGGGGTTGAAAAACATCCTACTATACTTGCAGATATAGTGATTGAAGGTGATGTAGATGGTGTTGAAGAAGATGATCCTCAATTTCCTAGTCATGTTGCAGTTCCCGCTTCACCTACTGTAGGGCAACTTCTTTGGGATGGTAGAGATTCACAAGCACATGCATTGATAGATTTATCTGTCAAACATTCCATTATCCCCTCTCTCTCTCTCTCTCTCGCCCCCCCAAAAAAAGCTACTATACTATAAAAAATTATATTGTGCTATGAACACATTTTTTTTATATGTGAAATGTTCATGGTTTTAGATTGTAGCTCGGATAGTTGTTTTTCATATAAGGGGTCAATTTTGTGTTTTTGATATGTTTGGATTCATTTTCATCATTATTTTTCCCAAAATCCTAGCCCTTTTCCTTCTTTGATCAAATCCTCTCTCTTTTGTCCACATTGTATATATGATTTTTCACCACATGTTCCACGTTATCATTGAAGTAGATATAAGAAAATCTTGGTCAAAGTATATTTTGTAGGATAAATACATCATATGTACAAAAGCTTGGGAAATGTGTGCACCAAGGAGAGGTTGTACAACCAAGGCTCAAACACACTAAGATCCACTAAAATACACATATGAATGCAAGTCAAGTCAAGTCAAGTGGCATACTCCAAGGGAGTCGACAAGAAAAAGGAGTATATGAAAAGCATACACTAAACTAAAAGGGGATATCTATATACATAGACATATACATACTTAGACATAGAGACATAGTGACATACATTAACAAACAAGGAGACATAGTGTGTGCATTGTACACAGAGACAAAGAGTGCAAAGCATGTAGAGTGTGTAGAGATTTTGAGAGCCAAATTAGTAAAGAGAATATCATATTCTCTCTTGTGTGAACTCTAAAATGGAATTAAGATATGTTAGTTTGTCCTCATAATAATTTTTGCATCCTACTAAAGTTTCTAGCACGTATAGTAGAAGATGATTATATTGTTTGTCTCTCAACATGCAACTAAAGTAATTTCACTTTGATTATCATTGTAATTAGTTTTCTACATTATGTAATGGAACAATGAAGAGTTATCAAGTGCTAATCTTTATGGCTGAAAATTGATTGAGTTGTATAGGAATTGATTTGGGGCTTGTATATATCCATTTTGTATATGTAAACACTATTTAGGTCTTCATGGGATGAGCTTGACATGTATATGGACCTAAAAAGGATATAAGCAGGGGATCATGAATGTTGTTCTAGAGTACATGGAGTTTGAGACTTCATTGAATGGAATTAGGGAAGCATCTTGGACTATTATTTATGTTTCTTTGGTGGATTATTTTTTTATCTACTTCCTAGATTGTGATTATTACTTTGACAAGGATCAAGGATTCTAGAAGATGCATAGATGTTATGTATCTTACAAAGATAGGAATATCCCACACATACAAAACTTTAGGAAAGTTTATACACTTTCAAAAGAAAGATGCCTATCACTTGTTATAGAGACTATGGGGTATCTATATGGTTACCCAAGAGCATCAATATTGTAAAATGTGAAAATAAGGAAGCCAATTGATGCACATTTCTAGCAATTTTAGATTGCATGACCTAGGTGGAAACCACTTAGAAGTATTTGGTATCATTTATGGTTTTCACAAGGAGCACAGAATTTATGCTTACACAACTCACTTAGAAAGTCTTTGGACTAACATGGGCTCCATTAAGAGCATCAAATCCCTAGATAGAAAAAAGGTGAGATGCCATTTAGTAGAGGGATCTAGAAAGTATGTATATTGGTACTTATGAACTAGTTAGACTTGGGAGGGATGTGATGTGAGAATCATTTAAACCAATCTATTTTTAGTCACAAGAGAAGAGGGATTCATGAGGATCTGCTTAGTTATGACATATGAGAGTTCTATCTTAGTCATGGAACTTGGATAAATGACTTCTTTAGTGGAATTCTTCTTTTGTGGGCTAGAAGTGGGATCCGTTTGTATGGGATGGTGGAAATTATTTCCCTTTGAGAAATCTTCTTCCATGATGATCAAGGAGAAAAGAACTCATCATCCATAGTGTGATTCTCACTAGATATAGAAGTGATTTATAGAAAAAACATATCTTATATGAGATTTTGGGGGTAGAGCTATGGATCTACATAGGAATTCATTTATTCTACTTTTCATTGTAGTTTTCTTTATATGGTAGATTGATTCTTCACTGTTTGGGAAGGAAAGATTAAGAACTTTTGTACTTATTTCTCATTTATGGAAGAGTGGAGCAATGAATTCATCACAAACTCTTTTAAATGAAAGGGAAGGTGGAAAAGATTCCACTAATACAGAATCTTCCTTAGATGAGATAGAGAGAGTTAGGCACTCTTTAGATCACTTAGAGAGGAGTGGCAGTATTCTATTATAGAAAATAGGGAGATTAGATAGTCATAATGCTTAGATGGAGTCTCACCTCAAGACTCAAGGGGGGAAGTTTTTATGTCAATTTCTAATGATGGTCTTCAACTAGACTAGGGGTTCCAATTTTTGGAATTGAAGAGACTAGGATTTGAGTATGGTTTCTCTTTAGGGTTTTTTTGAGATAGGGATAGATATGACCCATAGAAGCATCAATATTCTTATTGATGTTTTGTCATAAGGATGATAATCTAGAATTAATTAGGATTATTAGTATTCATGGATTATCCAAATCCCATAAAGGGAACATTTTTGCATTCATATGGCAAACTAAGGAGAAGAGAAATGACTAGAGTTTGCACTTTAGTGTCAAAAGGTGATCTTCCAAAGAACTTTCTTCAAATTATATGGATTACAAACCAATCATTTATTAGTTAAAGGAATGTAGAGATTTCATTATATTACCTAGAATTTCTTATGTATGGGCTAGGATGATGGATTTGCATGCGACATAAGGATAGTTTAGGCTAAAAATAATACTTGTGAGTACACTCAAGGTTAGGAACATCAAGAGTGACATAAGGGCAATTCTATCATGTTAAAGTTGTAGAAGGGTTTGGAATCACTATTGTTATGGGAATTTGTTCTATATCTTAGAGGATTTTTACCGACCAATGTCTATCTTCTAACACTTTTACCATCACACTCTCCTCCTTGAGCATGTCTAGGAAAATGATGCCAAATTTGGTGTTGCTCTAGACAAGGATGAGTATCATGTCATGGAGCTCCACCTCCTTAATTGTAAATCCGTGGAGATATAAGGATGATATGAAGATCATGAATGAGTGATGTGCACAAAGGTGAAGGTGAGAAGACACTAGTGCACACACACATGCACACACAGATGGAAGAGGAAATAGGATAGACAATGGAAGGAGAAACACTTCTATTCATTACTCAAAGTACAAAGGACCTCTTACAAAGCTCACACCTCACAACTAGCTACCAAAAATGAAATCTCTAGCTCTTTTTATAGTTTTGAGGTGAAGTGGCCAGTTTCACATCTAGTGGCCAACCTAGTTAAAAATTATGTCCTAAACTACTTTTGGGCTATCAATAGATGTCCAAAAAATATGAAATTTGCTAAGTACATTCTACCTAAGCTCCTCAAGCTCAAGGATTCCTTTACTTGCACAAAATGGATTATCTCATTATGAAATTGGGGTTTTTATATTATAGTGTGTAGTAATCAGAATCATTGTTGTTGCTAATGATGATGTTGATCATTGTTTTGTCAATTGCCTCGATCGGATTAGAGGTTTTTCCATTGCCTCAATCAGAGAGGTGGTTTGCTAATCACCGTGATCACAGAAGTGGTCCATCTTGACTATTGGATTGATCAATTTTTACTTTGGTGGGGTCTCATATTTAAATGATCAGGAAGTTGATGGTTGAACACAAGGAGCATGGCAAGACATCTATACATCCCATCTACTTATGCCACCAACTTCAATTAGGACAAGGACCACTCTTTGCATATTTGACAAAGTAAAGGTATATGAGGATGCCATGTATCCCACATCGAACTCCTGTTAGGAGAAAAATATTGTTGGGTGTGTGTACAAGTGTGAGAGACACACGAGCACACACAAGGAGCACAAAGGCAGCAAGACACATGGAGAAGACGATGGTTGGAATAGCTCTCTCTATTGATGATGAATTGAACCGAAGTAAGAGCTGAATAATATCCCTAAGTACAAAATACCACCACATATGAGTGAATCATGTAGGTGGTAACATGCGAAAAGAACCTCTAGCCAGCACTAGAGTAAAAATTGCCCATGTATAGGGTAAATGTTCACATCAAAACTACTCGAGGAACACATAAGTGTAACAAACCCCCCTGGAGCGAATGATGTGAACACATATAGGGAGTGACAGAGCAGCCCCCACAAGGTAATAAGCCTAAAGCTTTGTGAAAAGCTTCAACCTTTTCCCGTGGAAGAGCTTTGGTGAATATGTTTGCCACATTATCTTGTGTAGGCACATATACCAAATCAATATCTCCTACATGGAGGCACTCTCTCACATAGTGATAATGCACCTCAGTATGTTTGGTCCGTGCATGAAACACTGGGTTTCGTGCAATAGACAAAGCACTCTAACTATCAGTGAGAATATGCGTAGCAGCATCAATCTCCATGCAAAGATCCATCAATAGGCATCTCAACCATATACAGTCCACTGTAACTGTAAAAACTGCCCTGTACTCAGCTTCACGACTCGATGTCGCCACTGTAGGTTGCTTCTTACTCAACCAAGATATGTATGAGTCTCCAAGGAAAAAGCAATTACCACTAGTGGACATGCGAGTATCATAACAATCAACCCAATCACTATCTGTAAAAGCATGCAAGCATGGCTGAATATCTCTGCCATAAAAGAGACCTAAGCTCAAAGTGCCTCGGATATATCTAAACACATGTGTGAGTGCTTGCCAATGCTTAGTGTTAGGGCTATGCATGAATCAACTCAACTGGGAAACTCCATACTGTATATCTGGCCTTGTGTTGCATGCATATATAAGACATCCCATAGCTTGCTGATAAAGACAAGTGTCGAATGCATCACTGGAATCCTCAACTGAGAACCTGAATCCTATCTCAACTGGTGTGGAAACTTGCTTGCAATCCTCAAAGTCAAAATATTGAAGTAGTTTTTGAACATACTTTGCTTGATGCATAACAATTCCCCCCTCAATGGATACAAATTGGATGCCAAGATAGTAGCTCAAAAGACCAAGATAAGTGACATCAAAAGTATGCTGCAAATCAGCCATAAGAATGTCAAGTTTTGCATCACATGACCCAGTCAAGAGTATGTCATCAACATAAAGAACAAGCACTATAAGATCAGCCCCATTTTTGCGTACATAAAGTGTGCTTTCAATCGGACTACATGTGAAGCCAAGAGCAATCAAGTGTTTATGTATTTTTTCATACCATGCACATGGAGATTGCTTGAGACCATACAACTATTGGATTTAGACGTCTACGGAAGCACGCGAACAACACAAGGAAGAAGAAGAAGCTTGGAGCACAACACACAATACTGAATGTATTACTAGAGAATGTACAAACATAAGTAGCCCATTAGGGCAATAGGCGTATATACAAGCCGGGGGAAAAAACCTCCTAAAGAGGGAAAAAAGTGCCCCAGTGGTCCTAGTGTGTTCACACACATCACTACCTAAATATATCAACAAATCCCCCCAGGGAGTGATGCGGTGAACAAGGAGCTGGCACTCTTGTATAAGGAAGTGCCAAGCTATGTGGAAATCACTCCACAAAAGGAAGTAAGCCCAAAGATTTGCGGAAAGCTTCAAACTTCTCCCTAGGCAGAGCCTTCGTGAAAAGGTCTGCAATGTTCTCCTGCGTGGGCACATATGCCAAGTTGATCTCCCCAGTAGAGAACCTCTTCGTGACATAGTGATAATACACCTCAATGTGCTTAGTGCGATCTGATTGTCAGTGAAGATGGTGGTGGCACACACACTCAACAGTCGCTGTGAAAGCTGCCCTATACTCAGCCTCACAACTAGAAGTGGCCACAGTAGGTTGCTTCTTGCTCAACCAAGATATACATGAGCTACCAAGCATGAAGCAAAAGCCACTAGTGGACACATGAGTGTCATAGCAACCAGCCCAATCAGAGTCAGAAAACAACCCAAGTAGTCGAGTACCACTCAAGTAGCGAAAGATGCGCTTAACCGCCTGCCAATGCTTGACTCCTGGGCAATGCATAAATCTGCTCATCTGTAAGACAGCAAACTGAATATCTGGCCGAGTAATGCATAAGTAAATCAAGCATCCAACAGCCTGCTCATAGAGAACAGCATCAAATGCATCTCCAGCATCATGAAGACTCAATCGTAAACCTATCTCCATAGGAGTGGCAATAGGCTTATAGTCTTCAAGGCCAAAACACTACAATAATGTGTCAATATATTCCGGTTGACACAAAGCCATTCCACCATCAACTTGCATAAACTGAATGACCAAATAGTGATGCAAATGCCCCAAATCAGACATCTCAAATGAGGCATGCAAATCAGCCTTAAAATCAGCAATTATGTCTCTCATGATGACCAGTGAGCAGCATGTCATCAACATAAACCACAATGAGCAGAAGTACATCATTAGCACGCTTAACATATAAGGTGCTTTCAGTTGGACTTTTCTCAAAACCATGTGCAATCAGATAGGCGTGTATCTTCTCATACCAAGCACGTGGTGCTTGCTTTAAACCATATAATGCCTTCTTTAACTTGCACACCTGGTTTTCATGCCCTTTCTGCACAAAGCCACGGGGCTGAAAAACATACACTTCTCCATGCAAGTCACCATTCAAAAATGCAGTTTTAATGTCCAACTGATGTACATTCCAACCATGATGAGTTGCAAGTACACAAATGCTCCGAACAGTAGTCGTACGGCATGTAGGTGCAAAGGTCTCATCAAAATCAATGCCTCTTTCATGTGCATAACCCTTTGCAACAAGCGTAGCCTTATGCTTGTCAACTGTACCATCCGGTTTATGCTTCAGCTTGTATACCCGCTTAGTGCCAATGGCCTTCTTGCGAAGAGGCAAGTCACATAAAGACCAAGTATCATTCTTCATTATAGCATCATATTCAGATTCATAGTAGCCATCCAATTTTCTGAATTTTGTGCTTCATCAAACGAAACAGGCTCATTCTCATCATAGAGACTAGATGTAGCCATAGCATAGCAATCTGATGCAAAAGAGGCACTATGAGAGCCTGAAGAATTATGATATGACAGAGGTGCATCTAACTTACTGTCATGCAAAGTCTGCACCAGCCATTTTGGCATAGTTTTTCTCTACTCAATATCAGCTCTCTCATCAACTAGTGCATCATGTAAATCTGCATAAAAAATGGAATGATCTGCATCATCACATGAAACCTGCAAAGGCTGAGAAGTTGCCTCATTGGGACCAGCACTAGACTGTCCACCTATAAAGAGAGGCAGCAAAGTATCATACATGTCTTTAGAGCTAACATATGTCTCCTTAGTACATGAAAGCAATGGCTGAATAGCATCTTCCACAAAAACAACATCGCAGCTAACCACAATGCGTTTAGTGTGTGGATGATACAGACGATAGCCTTTATTTTCATAATTGTACCCAACAAAAATACATTTTATTGCTTTATCATCCAATTTTTTGCGGTGTTGTTCAGGCACTAATGCATATGTCAAAAAACCAAAAACATGTAGATGAGAAATAGATGGCTTGCTATCATGCCAAGACTCATATGGAGTGATAGATTGCAATGCTTTAGTGGGAAACATGTTCAATACATATGATGCACACATGACAGCCTCAATCTAGAAGCTATGTGGTAAAGCCTGACTCTTGACCATACACCTCGCCATCTCCATGAGTGACCTGTTCTTTCATTCAGCAACTCCATTTTATTGAGGTGTATATGGAACTATACACTGGTGTTTTATCCCACGTTCAGCCAGAAATGCATTAAAATCAGAAGACATATATTCCCCCCTCGATCTGAACGGAGGGTGCCCATTTTACATGCTGACATATTTTCAGCCAAAACCAAAAACTGTTTGAAGCACATGAACACTTCGGACTTTGCCTTCAATGGATATACCCATGCATGCATAGAAAAATCATCAATGAAAGTCACGAAGTAAAGATTATTTCCAAAAGAAGGTGTCTCCATAGGACCACAGACATCACTATGTACAAGCTGCAATTTCTGAGTAGCCAAAACTGAAACATCTTTTGGAAATGAGGAACGCTGCATTTTGCCCAAAATATAGCCTTCACAAACATGTTTTCCAGGTGCCTCAAGTTTGGGCAAAGAGGACACCATTTCAGATTTCTACAGGCGTAGCAAACTAGCAAAAATTCAGATGACCAAGGCATGCATGCCAAAGCTTTGCATCTGACATAGCCTGAGAATCATGTACTGCACATGCTGAATCATTCACAAATCTTTCATAGTCTATGAGCTTATACAGCCCACGACATAAAATTCTAGAAGCAGTAATCACATCGCCATTTGACAGATCATGAATTGTACACCTGTCATCAACAAATTTCACAACCAAGCCAATCTTGGCTAATGCAGAAACTGATAATAGGTTCTTCTTGATCCGTGGTTCAAATAAAGCATCTAACAAAGTGAAAGAACTACCCTTAGCAATATTCAAAATGATCTTACCAACTCCCATAACAGGATAAGAGGAGTTGTTTGCGCATGTAGCACTATTCCCTGTAGGGGCAGGCTCGAGTGAAGAGAAGAAACTACACTGCAAGGTAATATGTTTGGTCGCCCCACTGTCAAAATACCAAACATCTGAGTCTACTGCAGACATGTACTGCTCATGAGAAGATGGGTCAAAACTGCAAATAGTAGTAAATGCCCATTCTTCTTCCTGCACAAGATTAGCAGACTCTATTTTTGGTGTAGAGGCCACTGCAACAACCATTCCAGCCTCTTTCTTCTTTGCCTCTTTAGTAGCCAGTTTTGGACAGTTCTTTATGATATGATAATTCCCTTTACAGTACTTACAAAACAATCTCTGCTTTTCTAATTTCTTCTCATCTTTATCTTCCTTCTTCGAATGTGCAGAATTAGCAGATTTTTGCTTACTAGTTGAAGAGCTCCATTTTCCTTTGCCCTTTTGACTAGCCAAGAAAACTTGATCTGCAACTCGCATAATGGACTTGTTCTGCCTGGACTAATCTTCCTGCAACATAATAGAGACTAACTCCTCAAATGACAAGGCATTTGGATTTCCTTTCATCATCAACCGAAGAGTAGAAGCAAAATTCTGATATGAATCAAGAAGACCATTCAGGACGGTCTACACAAGTGAGCTATCTGGTATAATCTCATCAGCAGAAATCGATTGTCCCTTCAAGTCTTTGATCTTTGTTAGGAAATTTTCCATAGAATCACCTTCATTCATGTGCTCACTCTCCAACTATTTTCGGAGGTAAGCAACATGAGCCTCATTTCTAGCTTGGTACAATGTGGTAAGTGTATCCCAAGCATCCTTAGCTGTTCTGCAAGAGCGAATGTGAGGGATAATGGCACGTTTGACAGACAAAGGTATCAATGCATGTGCCTGAGCATCTCTACCATCCCAACGAATCTGTTGTGCAGTAGGTGTAGCAGAAACCGAAGCATGAACAGGAATATGCAGAATATCATCATCTTCGACACCTTTTGCATCAGCTTCAGTACCTGCAGTTGTAACAGTTGCAGGTGTGATAGGACATTTTTTGACACCCTGCACAATGTTCCACAGTCCTTTTGCACCCAACACATGTCCCATCATATAAGCCCATAACGGGTAGTTGGTACCATCCAACTTATCCTCAACAGCCAACATACGGAATACATCACTGCTTTCAGCCATGGCTGGTGACTAAAATACCTTGATGCAGAAAATTGATTGTATCTCAAAAAGTTGAACAGAACTCTCGAGACAAATTTTGCTAAACCTGTGGTAGACTTTGAGAGGCTTATACTGGTGGACAGAAAATGGTATATACCTTTGGCACAAAAGGACGGAATAGCCTGCACAAGCACTATCATAGTGCATTCGGAGGCCAAAATGAGCTCAGATCGCGATTTCGGCACCACAGAGCGAAGGGGTTTTATTCTCGAAAACACGCTGAGTATGCTCATCAAAATTCATGGGATTCTGAGACTGCAACCGGAGGAGTGTCGAGGGTGCCCTAGATGAAGCGAAGACCTGCTCTGACACCAATTGTTGGAGTTAGACATCTACCGAAGCAAACGAAGAGCATAAGGAAGAAGAAGAAGCTTGGAGCACAACACACAATATTGAATTTATTACTAGAGAATGTACAAAGATAAGTAGCCCATTAGGGCAATAGGCGTATCTACAAGTCGGGGGAAAAAAACCTCCTAAAGAAGGAAAAAAGTGCCTCGAAGGTCCTAGTGTGTTCACACACATCACTACCTAAATATATCAACAACAACTCTTTATCCAAGCGGCAAACCATATGCTCTTTCCCTTTTATAGCAAATCCAAGAGGTTTCTTCACGTAAACCTCTTCTTGCAAATCACCATTCAAGAAGGCAGTTTTTATGTCCAACTGATGCTGTTTGAAGCAGCCAAAGGCACAGACGACACGGAAGCATGTAACGACAGAGCAGGGAGCCAGTCGAATCGTTTTTCAAATAATTATGTTTTCAAATACTTTCCAAAAACCTCCAACAGTGATTTTTATCACTATTGTAACATATGTAACATAGAAAACCCCATTTTGTAATCCATAGCTCCATTTTGTGACTAAGCCGAGGAGTCCTCGAGCTTGAGGAGCTTAGGTAGAATGCGCGTATCAATTTTCGTTATTTTTAGACATCGTTTACCCTTCCAAATAGCATCTAGGACCTAATTTTTAACTATGCCGGTCACTAGATGTGAAATTGGTCAAAACTAGTCTAGAAACTATAAAAAGAGCTAGAGAGCTCATTTTTGAGGTTGGTTAGTGTTGGCTAGTGTGAGCTTAGAGCTATTTTGAGCTTGTAATAGTGTTCTTGAGTAATAGAGCTAATTTCCCACCTTCCATTGTGTCTTGCTTGTCTCTTCGTAGTGTGTGTGCATGCGTGTGTGCATTTCTATGCTTCTCACCTTCACTCTCACTTCATCTCACATTCACGATCTTCATATCACTCCTATCTCTTCCGCGGATTGACATTAAGGAGGTGGAGCTTCTTAACGTGGTTCTCACCATTGTGCTAGAGCAACACCAAATTTGGCGCCGTTGCCGGGGATCGAGTCTAGGACGAATGTGTGATGGTAAGAGTATAGCAAGAAGTGGCGTTGGAAGGTAAAAATTTCAGTTTTTGTTGTCGTTTTTACTTAGTTTTTAGTGTTTTTCACCTCCCCCACACTCCATCTTCATCACCGCATCATCATCTTCATCTCCAAAAAAATCAGAAAATTCACTATATCCCCCCATTCTCCTCATTTCCCCTCATTTGTGCATGCGAGAGAGTGAGAGAGAGCTTTTGTGCTTGTGTGTACTTTTGTTTTCTTGAGTTTTCTTGCAGGTACAGAGCTCCAGTGCATCAGGAAGGCTGCAAAAAGGTAAAAACTTCAGTTTTTGTCAGAAATTTCCGTCTGTGTCAGACCATCGCGATGGCCTGCAAAGTTCGGAATTTGGAGAAGGCGACCAAAGCGTGAAGAGCACACCTGCGCCTACAGGAATCCATAGCTGCATTCACAAAATTTGCATTTTGGTGGACCATCGCGACGGTCTCTGACCATCGCGATTGTGTCACACCATCGCGATTGGCTCACGCCATCGCGACGGCTTGGCCGGACCATCGCGACGGTCTCTGACCATCGCGATTGTGTCACGCCATCGCGATTGGCTCACGCCATCGCGTCGACGGTGCCACGTGGCAATCTAGACCATCGCGACAGTTCATTTTTCGGACCATCGCGACGACACCCTCACGCCGTCGCGCCCAGACCATCGCGATTGGCTCACGCCATCGCGCCCAGACCATCGCAACGGTTCACTTTGGACCATCGCGATTGTCCACGTTGACCGTTGACTGACGCCATCGCGATGGTGCACTTTGACGCCATCGCGATTGTCCAAGTTCACGCCATCGCGATTGTCCAGGTTCACGCCATCGCGATTGTCCAAGTTCACGCCATCGCGACGGTGCACTTCAGACCATCGCGATTGTGCACCCTCACGCCATTGCGACGGTGCACCCTCACGCCATCGCGACGGTGCACCCTCACGCCATCGCGACGGTCCCAGACCATCGCGATTGTCTCACACCATCGCGATTGTGCACCCCCATCGCAAATTTTAGGGTTTCATTTTTTGGCCAATTTTGGGGCTATTTTTGGGAAATTTTTGGGTGATTAGACTCATAGGAGACCCCTTAGCTCATATTTGGAGAAAAACCTGTTTGTCAGTTTTTACCCCCCCAGGGCCTGAACGGTCATAACTTTTTCATCCGAAGTCCGTTTTTTGAGCTTAATAGCTCATTAAAAAGCTCTTGACGAGTACTACGTGACCTAAATTTTTTTTTTCTTAAAGGATACGTCTATTTTTAGATAAGATATTTTGAGGTTGACTTAGTTTGGGACTAGGAAGCCAGGGGGCAAACATTGAAAAGTTGGGCAAAAAGGGAAGGGACTTAAAAGGTGTATATACTCAAGTGCTTGATCATCCAACTGTGAATTGGTCTAATATTGGATTTGTCCAGGTCTAGCAAGGGCAATCGAAGGCAACCAAGGCAAGGCAGTAAAGAGCATAAAGCTTGGGAAGCGCGGCTTCTTGGGCATCAGAGCAACCAGAAAAGCTGACTCGAGGTTGGAAGATTACTCAACCCCCTCAGTCAATTCTTAGCTTAGGCTAAACGGTAGTGTTGTGGATTAACGACGATAGGAACGCCTCAAGTTCAAGAGAATTAAAATGATCAAGTCCAAGACTAAAGATAAAGGTGTGTGACACGAAAACCTAAAGGAAAGAACATAAGTCTGACGGAACGAGAACTCAAAATTATAACGGAAAGTCGAATTCCTGACGCATACATTAAGACAAGAATCTAAAGAAATCTAAAAAGAATCAAGACAGTAATAACAAAGAATCGGTGACGATCTGAGCGTGTACTGAGTGTGCAAGGAAGAAAATTAATGAACCTTAGATCGGGCAAACATATAGGTAAGTCAGACCGACGAAGCCTTAGATCATCAGAGGCAAGTGTAAGAACTGCTGTACGATCGTGGGCTCAACAATTGAACACTAGTTATCCCTACGAGAGCTCAGATACTAGCGAATCAGAAATGGCATTTAGCACAGAAAGACCAGAAGGAGGGTCGAATGTAGCCTATTTAGAAAAGCCAGAAGGACCCTATAGGACACAACTAGAGTTTCTCCGAACCAACCGATTAGGTGCTCGCATCTATGAGGATGGTTTGCGAAGGCAAGTGGTGCAAATGCACAACCCCGACCAACCCATTGGATTGGAACATCCAGTGGTGAAATTCGAGAGAGACGCGTACATAGACAAGGAAGGAACAATGTACATCTTAAGTACGCAGCCAAACAACACCAATGAGTTTGGCGTGATTCAACCAGAGACGGAAACAAAATCTCAAGGAAAAGAACCATTAGAAGAGCCTAGAACACCTAGAGGGAAATCTGTACTGACACGAGTACTAATCCCGGATTGGATCCCTCAGGACAACAGAAGTATAGAGTTGTTTGTAAATAAAGAAACTGATGAAGCCTTTTGGAGATACAAGACCGAAATACTTAGTGAGGTAGGTATCATCACTATATACGAGTTCAAGGACCCGGATACACCTGGAAAGGTTGTATACCTGGATGAGACTTCAGAAAGAGTCTTTGTGGTACCTGACTGCGCTAAAAACACATACACATGGAGAGGTGAATTGGTATTCCCTCCATCTAGAACAAACATGAATACAAGTCAACAAGGGGCAAGAACATCCTCAGCCCATGGAAATCAAAGAGAGGGAAATAAAGAGAGACCGGAAGTAAGCTTCACTCATCCCATAGGGAGAGATAGAACAACCACAGACACTAATAGAGCGGATAGACAAAGAGATCATGGAATACCAGGTGGTAGAGATGATTTTCCTCTACCTAGACCACGCGAACATGCAAGAATACTGAGACCCAAACAGTTAGTAAAATCAATGAAGAATTATTTTGATGGGACAGGAGATCCCTATGACCACGTTGCAGAATTCAAGCAAGTACTAAGAGCCGAACAAGTTGAAGACATGTTCACGCAATACAACGCATTTGGACTAACATTAAAGAATACCGCTTTAACTTGGTTCCAACCATTGCAACAAAGGCAATTCAGAGACATCCATCACTTTTTAGAGTCATTCATCACTGAATTCTCTAAAAGTGGGATTAGACATGACACGTCTTCGTTGATTCATAGCTTTAAACAGACCCCTCAGGAAACAGTTAGACTGGCAGGACGTAGGTTTAGACAATATGTTGAATGATGTCCAATGCAAGAGCTACCCTCACAAGCCAAGCAAGTGTCATTGTTTCTAGATGGCTTGTTGAGCTCTAAACTGCGCTCCTACGTGTACCTAAAAGAACCCAGAACGCTAGAGCAATGTGTAAGAATTTGTATAGACATTGAGGACAATTTAGGAGACGAGTTGGAACTCTCAAAGGTCTATAAAGACTCAGACTGTTCATCTCTAGCATCCACAAAATTTTCTAGCTCAATAGAAGACCTTGCAGAAAAAGTGGCCCAGAAACTAGGAGTTTCGAGCAAACCTAGGGTACTAACGAACAAGCGTTGTTACACCTGTGGTGGTGACCATATGGCAAATGTGTGTCCCAATGCACCACAACCACAAGCCAACCCTAGTGGCCAATACTATACAATTGAGAGAAGATACACAAATCATACGGCTCAGGACTGCCCATACAACAAACAAACCATGAGACAGAACTACCCGCAAGCATACCCGCAGCCAGGTAGGTATCAAGGTCAATACAATGCTCAACCTTATTACTACAGGCCTCCTCAGAACTACCCATACCAGGCTCAACAGAGACCTTAACCTGTCTTAGCTCAGCAGCCACCCCCACCAGCGAATGTCATCTCAGTCAAATACGCTGCTGCAGAAGAGAACCTAAGTAGGGCCTTAGTGCCTTCTTCACCTTTGATCACAGAGAAAGACCCAAACTCAAACAGTTTTGACTCCACTCATGTAGATAGTCCACCCGCATATTACACGGAGTCACCAGAACACGTAGAAACATATCATTATGATAGTCCACCAGTGGAACCTAGTTGGGAGCTAGACTATGCTAATGTGATGTACACAAACCCAAATCCACGGCCCCAATCAAGACAACAAAGACCACAGGGCCCTAGAGGACCATGCTTTAGGTGCCAAGGAGATCATTTCATAAAGGATTGTCCACATCCCCCGATAGCAGGACAATCACAGTACTATAACATCCAAGGCTTTTGTGCTCATTGTGGCAAAGAGCACATAATCAAAGATTGTCCCAAGAATCCAGTTAACGCTTTGAATGTGACACCGATCAACGTGATAGGTATTGTAAATAACGCAGATGGATCCAACCCTACATACGTGCCTATCCAAGCTATAACCAGAGCCCAGGCGCTCTTACAAAACCAAAAGCTTAATCAGGAGAAAGTAGTCGGAAGTAGTGAAGTTGTAGAATCTAGTAGTAAAAAGACAAAAACTTGGAAAGATTCTAGAGAAAGAATAAAGAGAAAGTGGAGTAAAAAGATAACGGAGTTGGAAGGAAGTTTGAAGGAATCTAGAGCCAAAATCCAAGAATTGACTTCACAGGAATTAAATCACGAGAATCCAGCTCAGAAATCAGGATCAGTTTTAGCGGAACCCATACCAGAAAATCTAGACATGATGTTTCGCGCATATCAGGCTAGATTAAAAGAGGGACCTCAAGTAGCTGAAATGAGCAAAAACTACCCTCGACCTGACCTAGAAATTGAGAGAACTAAACTGTGCATGAAGATGGTAGAACTAGCACAAGCTTTGTTCGAAGCCTCTAGATATCTTAATTGGAATAACATGGCAAAACCGGAACTACATTTTCAAGGACTAATGGAGAGGCTAGAATACTTGATAGAAAGCAAAGAGAAAAAAGATCAGTCTAGGAACCCTATTGTCCTAGAGACACAGGAAAGGAATGCACCATCCCTGTCTCAAGTACCCAACTCAGAAACTCAAGCCAACCTATCTTCCATACATAGGTACTCACATGAATTTTTGAGAGAGATCCAAGAAGAGAAATGGAGAACAAGGAACCCATCCTCCTATTCAAGAAATAGATGACTTGCAAGAACAATTTCCCCAAGACATTCCCTCTATTTACGATGATGTAGAGGAAGAACAACTGAGTGAACACACAAGATTTGAATCTAATTCTTTACAAGAATTACCTCAGTTCACGGGACCTTGGGAAGCAAAGTCTATTAGTATGAGAGCACCCACGATAATAGTGAGGAATGAAGAATCAGTAATCCCTAGAAACACGGAAGTGATCAAGAATACCAAAGTACAATGTAATCTCACTCTAGAGGAGTTGTTGAAGATAAAACCAGAATTGTGGAAACATGTAGCAAATCAATTCCCCGAGCTTGCTACTACTCCCTCACAAATAGGATCACAAGATAAGGTACCAGAGATACCCGTAGAAAAGATTGGAGATGTGAGCGAAGGAGAGGAAGGTAACACTTATCTTCCGATAACCCATCAGGGCTACACCACGAAAGCCATCTTAGATTCAGGAGCCGGAGTAGCCATAGCTACCACCGCTTTATGGAAACGTTGGGGTAAGCCAGCATTGAGACCCACCAGGATGAAGCTACAAATGGCTGATGGACACATAGAAAAACCATTAGGCTTACTAGAAGGCATATCACTCACCACTTGTGGTGTAGAATTTGAGCATACCTTTGCCATTTGTGACTTTGCAAAAAACCATGCTTATGAGATGATATTGGGACGACCATTCATGCGTCAGTTGAAAATTGTACAAGATTGGGGAACTAATTCTTTGTACTTGCAACATTTAGGAGTGACTACCAAAGTCAATCTTAAAGACTATTCACATAGAGATGTACCCCCAATACAATGGAATACCATCCATAAGACACCAGTAGAGACGGAATCCGTGCACTCATTAGAATCAGATCCTTCTTGGTTGCATGAGGATACTCATTTATGGATGTGTAAAGTAGCCAAACGAGAGGAAGAAAGGTTAGAAGCAAGGACCTTAGGTGCAGAACAAAATCCACGAACCCTTCAGGATCCAGCTTATGCGCCTGTAGTATTCCTAGACGAAGAGTTTGAACCCCATGGTTGGGCAGAAATCCTAGCAACCATGGACGTAGCCATCAATGAAGAACAATGGACACCCCACTATGACGAGGATGGCTATGACATTTCAGTTTTCCACTGTGCGATGCGATTTTAGAAGAGTGTGAACCTAACACTGATGCATTTGAGAATGCAAGCGATTTTGATTTAGAATCAATTATCATGGACCCACCCTTTGCATCAGAGGAAGAATACTTTTTCGAAGTAGAGACTCACACTCAGAGACACGAGGAAATTACGAATGAGGTGAGATTAGCCACAGAAGTGACTACTAAGAGTGAAGGCAAGAAAAGAAAGAAGAAAGAAACCACGACAGAAAAAGAAGAATCTTTATTTGAAGTACCTGAGAACTTCAAGAAATATGAAATCGAAGATAGAAGAATCATGGTACGAATGCCTAATAGAAAAGCGAATGACGGACAAGTATATGATAACCGAGAGAAAACCAAGAAAATAATAGTTGCTATTGAAGTAGAAGAAGAAAAATGTACATACATAGGGCATGATTTGTCGAAGGAAGAAGAAGAAGAGCTAGTTGCCCTATTGCGCGAATATAGAGATGTTTTTGCTTGGAGTTACAAAGATTTGAAAGGAGTAGATCCAGATACATGTTCTCATAAAATCCCTATGACTCCAGATGCAAAACCTACGAAACAGAAACCGTACACGTACAATGATAACTACGCTGCGAAGATTAAAGAGGAGATAGATCGCTTGATAGAAGCAGGATTCATTTACGAAATTGAGCATACCGAATGGGTATCCCCCATTGTGGTTGTGCCCAAGAAGAATGGAAAATTGCGTGTGTGTATTAACCTTAAAAAATTTAATGCCACAACGATTAGAGACAGTTATCCTCTTCCTATCACGGAACATCTATTGGAAAGAGTCGCGGGCAAGGAAGTTTACAGCTTTCTTGATGGATTTTCAGGCTATAATCAAGTAGCCATTGCTCCAGAGGACCAACACAAGACGGCATTTGCCACTGAATGGGGCATATTTGCATTTCGGGTAATGCCATTTGGCTTAACAAATGCACCTGCCACTTTCCAGCGACTCATGTGTCATGTTTTCAAGGAATTCTTACGCAAGAGTTTGGAAGTTTATGTCGATGACTTATGTGCTCATTCAAATGTAAGACAGACACATATCCCAGAGTTAAGACAAATATTTGACAAATGTCGAGAATATCAGGTTTGTTTGAACCCAGAAAAATGCGTTTTCATGGTCAGACAAGGCAAAATTCTAGGACACATTGTGTCAAAAAATGGAATCTCTACGGATGAAGAAAAGGTGAAAGTAATTGCAGAATTACCTAGACCAACTAATGTGAAAGAGGAACAGGCATTTATGGGCCATTGTGGTTATTATAGGAGATTCATACACATGTATGCAATCATAGCCAAGCCTTTGTACTCTCTTTTAACCAACTTTGAATGGACAGATGAATGTGAAAATTCATTCAATGAACTTAAACGACGCTTGTGCTCAGCACCTATATTGACAACCCCCGATTGGAGTAAGCCATTCCATGTACATGTGGATGCATCCAATTATGCCATAGGATGTGTGTTAGCACAACCCACGAATGAAGGTAACATAGATCTCCCCATAGCTTACGCGAGCAGACAATTGAACGCAGCAGAAAGAAATTACACCACGATGGAACGAGAAGGATTAGGGATGATCTACGCAGTAAAGAAGTTTAGGCACTACTTGTTGGCCAACAAATTCAAGTTCTTTACGGATCATCAAGCACTATTGTACTTAGTCAACAAGCCATGTAACACAGGACGATTGATATGTTGGTTTCTATTACTCATGGAGTATGATTTTGAAGTCGTAGTCAGGAAAGGAAAGACACATCTTAGAGCTGACCACCTTTCAAGATTAACCTCAGGAGAAGCTCCTCAAGGAGTAGCAGATGATCTACCAGATGCATACTTGTTTAACCTTGAGATAGCACCAGAATGGGCTAAGCCTATAGTCCCTATTCTCACGTACGGACCCAAGAATCCTAGGATAAAGATCAAAGAGGGAGAGATTACCAAGTCTCAGAGATACCAAATAATGGCAGGAAGCATATATAAACAGGATAATCAAAAGATTCTTGCTTGTTGTGTGGATAAATCAGAACATGCGAATTGGTTGCAATTAGCACACATAGGTGCATTAAAGCAACATCATTCAAAACATCGAACATTACAGACTCTGCATAGATCAGGAGTATATTGGCCTACGATGGAAGCAGATGTCTACAGGTTGTGTAAGGAATGCAATGTTTGTTGTGAAAGACCACCAGTAGAGCATGCTACATTATATCATGTGTCTCTCACACCAGACTGGAGTGAACAATTAGTGACATATTTGAGGACGAAGACATTCCCTCAGGGAATGACCTTAGCTCGACAACGTAGTCTAGAGCAGGAAGCTAACGACTATTCACTTATTGGCGATAACCTATACAAAAGAGGACGAGATGGATATCTAAGACAATGTGTTCATGAGAGCAATTATCTGAGCATACTAGAGACTGCACATCAAGGTGTTGCAGGAGGTCATTTTGGACCCGATAGGATAATCAAAGCCATCCTCTTTGCAGGATTATGGTGGCCCACTCTTCACATGGATGCTCATACCTATGTAAAGAGATGTGATGTGTGCCAAAGGACTCAGTTTCCTACTCGCAGAGACGAAATGCCATTGAAACCCATGATGGGCGGACGTGCATTTTCAAAGTGGGGTATAGACTTTGTAGGACCCATTAACCCCCCTGCAAAAGGTACACATGCTGAATACATTATTGTTGCCACAGATTATCTTACGAAATGGGTAGAGGCAAAAGCCCTGAAAAAGAATGATGCACACACAACTGCAAAATTCTTATTTGAAAATGTCTTTACAAGATATGGATTGCCTATAGAGCTAGTGAGCGATCGAGGCACTCACTTTCTAAACCAAGTCATTGAATATTTGTTATAGGATTTTATGGTGATTCACAAGAAATCCGCACCATATCATCCTCAGGCCAATGGTCAGGCTGAAAGCACTAATAAGATCCTTTGTAACGTACTGACGAAACTCGTGAACAACAAACGTTCAGATTGGGACAAACAGTTACACCACGTTGTTTGGGCATATCGAGTGGCCTACAAGACCGTACTCAATGCAACTCCCTTTCATATGGTTTTTGGTCAGAATGCAATGCTTCCTTTGGACTTCTTGATACCGACCCTTAAGGTTGCACAAGAACATCAGTGGACCGGCCATGAATTATCAGCGAGAATAATGGACTTGGAACGATTAGGAGAAACCAGGCTAAAGGCAGCAGCAGGAATATATGCAGCGAAGAAGCGACAGAAAGCATATTTTGATGCACATGTGAAAGATAAAGGCCTAAAAGAAGGAGACTTAGTTCTAGTATATACGCTAAAGCAACACGCACGTAAGTTAGAAAAGCGAGGTTATGGACCTATGATCATTAACAGACTCTCAACAAGTGGAGCAGTACAGTTAGCCACTTTAGAAGGAGATATAATGCTTAATTATATTAGTGGTTGTAGAGTCAAGCTATATCAGGAACCTCTTACTGAGGATATGCTTAGACGACTCACGTTGGCAAAGAAGCGTAAGGAGGAAGAAAATAGAATACGAGCGGAAGCTCAGGCAGAAGCAATAGAACGCATTAAACGCATGAAGTTAAGAAGACAAGGACTAGGGAGAGAACATTATAACCATCTGGAAACTACACCCAGATATCCCATGGCTATGTGTGAGGTAAAGTCACGAACTCATCCTAGTATAGTGGACAGGAGACCATTCATTACAGTCAGGCTAGAGCACGGCAACCCTTGCCAAGAGCTCAGGGCTCTAATTGACTCAGGTGCTGCGACTAGTGCGATTAGATGGTCCCACTATAAGGATTCAGGAATAGAAATGCGGCCAATTGAGGCATACCTCATAGGCCTAGGAGGCATGGAAACCCCTTGCATGGGTGAGGTGGACCTTCCTATCCTCATTAAGGATGTGACCATGACAGCGAAGCTACTAGTGTGCCATGATGACGACCTGATAGAACCCCTAATCCTTGGCCAAGATTGGCTATACGATCACTCAGTGGACCTAAATCTTAGACAAGGCTCCTTATAGATTGGAACCTTAGAACAGAAGCGAGTGATACCGCTTGACTTCCCTAATGGCATTCCGATTGAGGTTTGTAACCCTAGACCCTATGAAACGCATGCAACGGAAGACCGGAAGATCTTGGGTCAGACCAGTCACGTTACGTCTACACCAACCCACTCGGGCTTGGCTAGGGACAATTGTCAATCAGAAGGACGACAGGAGATCTTCCCTGGGGCTTCCTGCAAACTAGAAGGGGCAGCTACCCAACCGCTAGGGCAGATGAACACAATCAGCGGTCAGGTGGGTTGCATCAGCGGCCAAATGAGCACAACACCCTGCGGTGCTCATCCTTCCAAACTTGCTGCGGACTGGCCTAGATTAAAGATAAACAACGAATCACTTCCTAATGGGCAGGTCACGCAAGTGTTGGATCTCCCTTCTTTTCCAAAGCAGAGCGTCCATTGGACCTCTCAAACCCAACCACGAACGAGTCAACCACAACAGAGGAACCCAAACCGACAACACCACCAGGCAAGGCAAAGAAAGCAGAAGTATCAACATCACAGAACAAGTGGCACGAGACAAATATGGGTGCCAAAAGGACAGCAACCACAGGCTATTGGCAACACTGCAGACGAGAACAGGACAAAGTTTCAAAAGAAGCAGAGTCAACATCAAAAGTCCCCTCGATCTTCTTCTACAAGTACAAATACTCGGCAGATTTGGATCGCCAAGAAGTATCTTATCAATCGACCCACACCCATGCAGATTTGGGTACCCAAGCACTGTATTATAGCCCAACCCTCAAGCCATGTAATATATACCCCTCAGAAATCTTTTCATCCCTCAATACCACCAAACCCGATACCGCTTTTTGTCCCTCAGCAGAAACATACCACCCACTCCAAGACTCTTAGGAAATGGATACCGAAATGTATCCAGACGTCTTCTTGTACCATCGTATCTAACAATTCTCCCACCCCGTTTAAACTCCACCCTTGTCCTAATTCACCCTCAACCAAACCTTGTATAAATTCATACACCCAAACCCCACATTTTGCATAATAAAAGCTCATCAAGAAATGTATGCATAATCTGAACCACGTAGGTGTCTAGAGACCTGCATTAGTTTTGCAGATAATCATTACATCAATCACTTCACGACACTTGGCTACACGGGTTACACATCGGTTATGGAAAGGGATTGCGGTCTCACCTTAATGGGATCATAATTAATTTCCATACTAATGTGTTAATCTTTTGTAGCAGATCTTTTCCATTAGCTCATCAGTCATCATGCAAACCGAAGCAGGCCCATCAGAGGCTGGCCCCAGTGCACCGATGGCCACTATTGGAGAATTACTAGCAGAATCTTATCCTACGGTGCAACCACCAGAGTTTCATGGTTTTCCAGGACCCATGCCAATCGATGATCCTCCTAGAGGATACACCGAGAAGATTCATCGTAACTCTCATTGGTTTCAAGGCCTAGCAGGACCATTAGCAGACGCTGATTTCATATTTGAGGCCAATTTGGCATTTGATCTTCGCACATGGACCAAGTACCAGTTCTTTTCACGAGAATTTGAAGGACTGTAGAATGCACAAGATCTAACGCACGTTTGGGCACGAGCGGGATTTACAGAGTATTTTAGCGACCCTCTGCCTAAACCCGATTTTTACAGATGTTTTTACTTGGTAACCACCTTAACAGCTTCAGAAAACAAGGATCTACCTGGCACATTCATGTTACCATCCTTGGTAAATGATCCTCCATTTAGAAGGTTCTATTTGTCTAAAGATTTGATTCGCGCAGCTCTAAAAATACATGGAACACACACTCCAACGGAGAAAGAACGGCTAGTCCCAGAGCAGATGAAGCGTGGTGACGTAACTAAGTGGGAGGATATTTCTGCTATAACACCTGAGCTCTCTAAGCCATTACGGATATGCATGCAGCACTTTGCTTTCCCAGCTCAGGATCGTTTTACCACGCCCCACAAAAGAATCTGGTTTGGATTATACTTAGCATGTACTGGACCTCAAACGGTTGATCTAGCCAGCTGGATCATTGATCAGCTCTATTTGGCACAACATAGGTGGGAGCGAAAGAAGGTAATCAATGGGTGCTGCGCCCTCACCAGGATCATATATATGTGCTTGGCGTATGATTTACCCATAGAGCGCGCCATGACCAGTGAGGAACTGAAAGCATTTAAAGGCACCACTAGGAAGGCTAGAAAGTCTAGCAAAGGCAGAGCCGGAAAGCGGATGAGAGGTACTATCCCGTGCCTACAAGTCCCAGAATCACCCTCTCCACAACCATCTCCAGAGCAGTCACCAACAGCAGCCACTCCCACAGTACCACCAATTCGTATACGGTTATCAAGACCAGTTATGCCGGAGGGCACCACCAGTACTGTTGCACCCCCAGCAGCCACAACCGCGGAACCTATCACCACAGCAGCTGAACTTCCCACCACTATTGGTGCGGAAGCTTTCTCTTTTCCAATACCGCATTTAGAACCAGGACAAGCAGAGCCGCTGGACCAAACTTTTGATTTTGAGATGCCCGATGCATTCTCCAATGAGTTCCAGTTTTCAGAAGGACAAATATTTTCTCAAGAATTTGAAAGGCCTAGCTACCCTACCACACCCAGGGATCAGCCACAAGGACAGGTCGTGTCCAGCTCTGATGACGAAAGGACAGCAACCGATGACGACGAAGGAGACGATGAAGCTAGCCAGGGAACACAGGAATCCCAGGAGCATGAACAGATAGACGGCCAAGGCCAACAAACAGACACACATGGTGATACAAGTACCCATGAAGATGAAACTTACGAGGCAGCAGCTTACACACTAGCTATTAAGAAGCTATATAGAACTATGGAAAAAGTTTGGGCACGCAAGAAGCTGACAGAGGAAGAGAGTCAAACAATAATAGAACAAGAACTTATCACAGGCGGATTCGAAGACGCATACATCAAAGGATTTAGAGAGTTAGTCAAATCAGTAGGCTCCAACGAAGCCCTCAGGTACTTGCAAAGAAAGCCACTACCACAGTTTGACCCCCGCAGAGTACGACTACTTTCAAAGCCCGGCGAATACATTTGTGTACCAACCGGAGAACAATCTTCAGAACAAGCCAGGGAGGCACGCCTCGTCCCCGAAAGTTCATTGGCCGTAGAAACCATCATTGTAGATTCCCCACCCCGCGCTACAGCTATACCTACCTCAGTAGTCACTGAAGTACCGATCACCCCCACCGCTCCTCTCTCACAGCCCATCCATCCATCCTCCCCTCTTCACCCTCCTTCCCCCAGACCCACATCTTCATTCGCCGGTGGTGTTGCAGAAATCGTCTTTACGACCACTCACCCCACAATTCCCGCACCCATTAACCCTAGTCTACCCCCTCCCACACCCACCTTTCTACCCAACCCATTCCTTCATCAATCTTTTCCATCTTTCCCCACAACTCCAAGACCCCTCTTCCCATTCCCCCCGCCATTAACCTTCTCCCCCGTCTCACCTCCCCGACCCACTGTAACCCCTCTTTCCCCTTTCCACCAAGCTGCTCCAGCCAGCCCCCCTGTAAATTACCCCTCAACCTTTGTAAATCCCGTATTTACACCAGCACGAGCACCCACGATCACACCCATATTCACGGTCACCGCACTAGATACGTCCACTGACATGGACATCTCACCACCCGCTGCACCATCACTCACTTCACTCCCGGCACAAACATTTTTAGGCACATCACAATTTTCAACAATCACTACATCATCCACCTTCCCATCCCCATTCCCCGTTCCCGTTGCATCTACACCAACTGCATCTTCATTTAGCACCCCGTTAATACTATCACCCACTGTAGATAATGCATTCCGACAGATGTTCATGTGTATGACGCAAGTCAGAGATGAGTTCACATCTCTTTGTGATAATTATCAGCAGTTGTAGAGGACAACCAATGACTTACAGTCGCAGCTTAATTTATTGTCCATTGAGAATGCCTCTCTGAACACCCGCTACCAGGAATTACGCGAGGCTTATCACAAATTGGAACTAGAAAGCGAAGAAAAGACCAAGGAAGCAACTGCTGACCTGGATAACTTATTAAGAGCCCAGACAGTCCGCAATGCAACGCTAACACAAAACATGGGCTTACTATGAAGACACCTAGCAGCCGCCAAGGAAGAAAACCAGCGCTTACAGGATCAGAACCGAGAAAACTTAGAAGCAGCGCTCGACCACCCAGACCAACCACTCAGTCCGAGCAGGTTCAAAGCCATTCCTTCAGACTCGATGAGAATGCTGCTAGACGATCATGTAAGATTACTAGATGAATACGACCGCATGAACGAGGAGTTACAGAAACTCAAAGAAGATCACAAATTACTCCAGTTACGAGAACCGGCACACCAAGACATACCAGCACCTGTGGACCCCTCTCCTGACCTCCTAGAGGAACTCAACTCATTACGGGCCCAGGTATCGACCCTTGAATCAAGGATTGCAGTATATGAAGCGCCACCAAGGCCAGATTCCCCACCTGAGCTTCCAGCTGAGGAAGAAACGGTCACCATCCCGGTGGAGGAAACGTTTGAAGAAGCATACGAGCCACAACCCATCCCAGGCGGACGCGTCACGGCCGAAGGTCAGATGACGTACGAACTTCCGACCCCCGCGTGGATGAAGACTATTGAGGAACTTGGAACAACGCACTCAGCTAGAGTAGAGGCACAATTACATGCCATGGCGATGATAGAAGAAAGAATATTACAGTCTCCATTCTTTGCTCATTTGGCCCCGCGACGATACATATCTGGGCATGAGCTACAGTATAAACCGTATTTCATGTTAATGGCCGAATACCAGTTAGCCATTGAGAAAGAGACAGGTAAGAAACCATGGCATGCAACTCAATTCGAGGCGGCTGATCTACCACCAGATGCACAGAAAGGAAGGATCTATCAACCAGAGTGGCGAAAAAATTTACTCCAGCAGTATCCAGAGATGATGAGTACATGGGTAAAGGCACCTTTGCATTTGAAGTACAATCCGTGTTGGGGACCAGTGCCACGACGCCGCTCCTGGACTGCCTTTGCTATTAAGGTACAAAACAATAAGCAGTGCCAAGACTGGTTGAATTACCCCTATTTGAAGCCACCCATTGAGTTACCAATTGTTGGCTACATGATGGCTACAATTCGCCACTGGCTCCCAAGATTAAAGCATATGGATGATATAGCGGCGCATATGACTGTCAAAATCTTTGACATGATGCAAATGATTTTTAAAGTCTTTCGACGCGTCAAGGCACCACATGTCAACACCCCGGGCTTTGAGCATGGCAATTTCGATCTGGTATATGATATGAGTACAACGCCATCGCTACGGGTGTGTTATGCCTGGCACTGCAGAATAAAGTACCTACCGGCGTGCTACAAGCAGACATTCGAAGAGATGTTCACAACCGGCTTCTGGGAATACCATTCAGAGGTATTCATAAGCAGGCCTACACATTTATTACAATTATTTGCCTGTGAACGAATGGTCTATTCCACACACTATCAGCTCCCGCCACCAGAAGAACCGCAACCAATCGACTGGGAGAAACTCGAGGCAGACCTGGCCCGAGGCATTCGTATCTCCGAGCACACCCTCGCTCAAGACCTCCTACAGAACTATATCCGACAGACCTCACAGCAAGGTTCTGTCAGGGACGACAGAAGCGAGAGGGAGGGGGGTGTTGGAAGCAGCCAGAGGCACAGACGACACGGAAGCATGTAACGACAGAGCAGGGAGCCAGTCGAATCGTTTTTCAAATAATTATGTTTTCAAATACTTTCCAAAAACCTCCAACAGTGATTTTTATCACTATTGTAACATATGTAACATAGAAAACCCCATTTTGTAATCCATAGCTCCATTTTGTGCAAGCCGAGGAGTCCTCGAGCTTGAGGAGCTTAGGTAGAATGCGCGTATCAATTTTCGTTATTTTTAGACATCGTTTACCCTTCCAAATAGCATCTAGGACCTAATTTTTAACTATGCCGGTCACTAGATGTGAAACCGGTCAAAACTAGTCTAGAAACTATAAAAAGAGCTAGAGAGCTCATTTTTGAGGTTGGTTAGTGTTGGCTAGTGTGAGCTTAGAGCTATTTTGAGCTTGTAATAGTGTTCTTGAGTAATAGAGCTAATTTCCCACCTTCCATTGTGTCTTGCTTGTCTCTTCGTAGTGTGTGTGCATGCGTGTGTGCATTTCTATGCTTCTCACCTTCACTCTCACTTCATCTCACATTCACGATCTTCATATCACTCCTATCTCTTCCGCGGATTGACATTAAGGAGGTGGAGCTTCTTAACGTGGTTCTCACCATTGTGCTAGAGCAACAGATGCACTTTCCAACCTTGATGGGTAGCCAATGCAACCATGATACGAATGGTAGTCATGCATGAAATAGGTGCAAATGTTTCCTCATAATCAATGCCATATTGTTGTGCATATCCTTTGGCAACCAATATAGCTTCGTAGCGATCAATGCTACCATCAGATTTTCCCTTAATCTTATAAACCCACTTTGTACCAATGGCATTCTTTCCTTTTGGCAATTCACATAACTCCCAAGTACCATTCCTATGTATGGAATCCATTTTTGATTGCATAGCACTCATCCATTGTGGATCGTCACATGCATCTTCAAAAGAAGGTGGCTCTTCATTATATGTTGTTGCAATAAGAGAATAATCCACAAAATTTTTGATGCATGGTGAGAGCTTGATCTTGTTCTACCAAGTAAAGGTGCACTCAGTTTGCTGTCCTGCAAAGTTTGTTTCAGCCACTTTGGCATAGTTTGTGTACTCTTGATAGACATGTGTTCATTATGTAGAATATCTTCAATATGTACATCATGTGTGGGCTGAATTTCATGCTCATTTTCAGCCATATTTTGATGCAAATGTTCAGCCATATGTGGCTGGAAATTTCCAGTGGTTTGGATATTTTTTGGCTGAAAAATTTTAGCCATGTTTGGCTGGAAATTCTTTGCATTTTCAGCTCTATTTTGCTGGAATTTTTCAATCGTTTGAGCCTCAGTTGGCTGGTCTACATGGCCATAGTCAAGCGCACCATTTTGGAACAAATCCATAAGTGTATCGAACACATCTTGTGAGCTAATTGTTGAATGTTTTTTGCATTCAAGTAGAGGGAAAACTGAATTTTCAGCAAATACCACATCTTGACTCACAATAATTGTGTTTGTCAATGGATGATACAAACAATATCCCTTACTTCCAACATTATAACCAACAAATATACATTTCTTTGCATTGTCATCAAGTTTGTGACGTTGTGATGGCACAAGAGCATACGCCAAAGAACCAAACACATGCATATGATTAACCATAGGCTTATGACCATTCCAAGCCTCATAAGGAGTGATGACTCTCAATGCTTTTGTAGGGTAGCAATTCAACACATAGTCTGCACACATGACCGCTTCCATCCAAAACTTATCAGGAAGATGCTTTCCTTTAACCATACATCGTGCCATTTCAAGTAGAGTTCTATTTTTATGCTCAGCAACACCATTTTTTTGAGGTGTATATGGCACCGTACATTGGTGTGAAATATCTCTTTCATGAAGAAAAGCATTAAACTCATGTGACATGTATTCACCACCACAATCCGTGCATAGAGTCAAAAGCTTTTGTGAAGAAAAATTTTCAGCCATAGCTAAAAATGCTTTCAAGCAAGAAAATACCTCATTCTTTGCTTTCATAGGATACACCCATGTATGGCCAGTAGCATCATCAATGAAGGTAACGAAATATACATTCCTCCCAAAAGATGGAGTCTTGACAGGACCACATACATCACTATGAACAAGCTACAATTTTCTTGTAGTGTGTGTATTACTATCTTTTGGAAAAGAAGCACGATGCATTTTTCCAAGAATGCAACCTTCACATGCATGCTTTTCAATGGACTTAAGTGTAGGCAAACGAATAACCATGTCCTTCTTTTGCAAGTAAAGCAAACTATTGAAGTTTAAGTGACCAAAATGAGCATGCCAAAGCTCCATTTCAGCCATGGAAGAAGTATGGGCAACCAAGGCATTCGAGGCAGCCCTCTTGTATGTCTCCATGCGATACAAACCATTACATGATGTACGGGACATCACGATAACATCACCATTGCTGACATCATGAACTATACACTTATCATCAACAAAGTGTACATGAAGTCGAGCTTTGGCAATCAACAGAACTAAAATTAAGTTCTTCTTTATACCGGGCACATACAATGCATTTTTCAAGAGAATCACACCTCCATTTGCAGTCGTAAGCTCAATTTCTCCTACTCCAATGATAATATAAGAGGCATTGTTTGCACACACCACATGTCCTCCTTTGGGTGCATCTTTCAAAGAGGCAAAAAATCTTTTGCATGATGTTATGTGCTTTGAAGCACCATTATCAAAGAACCAATCCGAATCAGCCTCACTCACAACCATACATTTAGAATGCAAAGAAGCATCATAATGACATGTAACAACACATGCCAAAAAATCTTGAGCCATGTTAGCTTCATCATTCTTTATATTTGCTGAATTTTCAGCAATAGACATGGTGGATTCCTTCTTCTTTTCATTACGTTTAGCAAGCTTTCTACACTCATGTTGGCATCTGGGAAGAAGCAAGTACAAGAATACATGCAGATCTAGCACTGAGGCAACCAATCAAATTTTTTCAATCCTCGAATTAGTTTAAAAGTGATTCTCATCACTAGAAACCATTATAAATACCATTTTCAGTTTTTGTAGCTCCATTTTGTGCAAGCCAAGAGTCCTTGAGCTTGAGGAGCATTAGAAGACCTACGTATCAATTTTCATATTTTTTTAGACTCCATTTGAGCCCTCAAATAGGCCCTAGAACCTAATTTTTAACTAGGCCAGACACTAGGTCTGAACAGGGCCAAGGGTAGTCAAAAACTATAAAAAGAGCTAGAGAGCTCATTTTGGGGGTTAGCCTGTTGTAGATTTGAACTTGTATGAGAACTCTTTTGCAATAGAAGTTACTCCATTGTATCTCTCTTTGTTCTTGCCTTGTGTGCATGTGTGTGTGTATGTGTGTGCATGTTTGTGTGCTTCTCACTCACACACTTGTGCCATCACTTGTTCGAGGTCTTCATACCATCCTCATGTCTTCTCGGATTGACATTAAAGGAGGTGCTACTCATTACTAGGCTACACCAAATTTTGGTGCCATTGCTGGGGATCGAGCTTTGAGGACGAGCGTGTGATGGTAAGACGTAGAGAGGACGCATTGGAAAGGTAAGTAGTAGGTTATTTCTTATTTTTCACTAATTTTTTTCCATCTGCATCTCCATCTCCATCTCTGCTCTACACCATCTCCATCTTCCTTTCATATTCCCACTCCCATTTCATTCACGTCATTTGCATTGTGAGAGGATGAGAGAAGGCGACAGTGATTTGCTGTTTTTGTGTGTTTCTTGCATGATTCTTGCAGGTTTCAGCAGCATCACCATCCCCAGCAAGCTCTCCATGTACGGAATATATTTGTGCAAGCCCCGAGACATTGACCTTGAGCTATCGTGACAGACCGAAAAGTCGACCCTATCATGATTTTGAGTGCACCACGACACAACGTAGGTTGAGAGCTTCCAGGATCACTAGCTTGATCACAAGAATTCGCCATATTCCGACCTATCGTGACACACCAACCTATCGCGACACACCCATTTATTGCGACACACTGACCTATCGTGACACACCGACCTAGCATGACACACCCACCTATCACGACACACTGAACTATCGCAACACACCAACCTATCATGACACACTGACCTATCGCGACACACCGACCTATCGTGACACACCCATTTATCGCAACACACTGACCTATCGCGACACACCCACCTATCGCGACACACCCACCTATTGCGACACACCGACCTATCGCGACACACCCACCTATCATGACACACTAATTTGAGGCATATTTTTTGGGGGAATAATTGTGGTAATTTTGGGCCTGATTTTTGACAAATTTTGGACTACCTTAGAGTCTTATAAGTGGGCAAATCAACTAAAGAATGTTAGATAAATTCTTGAACCCTGAGAACCTATTTTGACCCCCAAGTGCCTGAATGGCCCTAACTTCACCATACAAACTCCGATTGATGAGATTTTGGTCTTAGAACATGTATTTTTAAGTTGGCCATTAGATGGGAATAGGTGGTCATAGGAATTTTGAGGGCACAGTGAGCTGTTCCGAAAGGGGGCTATACTTCTTAATGTGTGTCTATCAATTCATTGTGATAAAGGGCAATATTAACTTGTGAACCTTTGCAAGAACATTGTGAGCAATCAAGGCATCCAAAGCAAGCTAGCAAGGATGAATACCAAGTTTGGGAGAAGGCTTCCTGGGCTTGTGTAGAAATCTGAACAACAAGTGATTGGAGGTTGGAAGTTCTCTCAACCCTCCTTTGTCAATTCCTAGCTTAGGCTAAGTGCGACTTAGGTGTGGTGATTAATTAGAGCGACGCTAGGCACGAATCAAATCCAAGAGAACTAATCAACTAAGTACAAGTATTAAGTAGGTCTTAAGTGCAAAACTTCTAAGGGACAAAAGTAAACTTGAATCGATCAATTATCAAGTGCGAAACTCACTTAAGTATTCCTAAGGACGTGATTTCAAACAAGGGCTTAACACAATAATCAACTAAAAAGAACAAAGTGATTAATACAAACTAACCTGCAATGAGATTGTACTTGGGACTAGGGGGTAGAGAAATCAGGCATATGAACCTTAGGTCAGGAAGACACTTAGGCCGAGACAAACAAAGCCTCAGATCTTTTGAAGCTAGTGTCAATCACACTGCTAGGTCTTGGGCCCAGCAGTTGAGTGATTATCCATACACTTTAAGTTCATAAACAAGCAATTCGGAGATATCCTATAACATGGAGAGACCAGTAGGTAGTTCAGGAGTGGCGTACCTGGAAATTCCAGAAGGACCTTACAAGACTCAATTGGAATATATCAGGACCAACTGTCTAGGTGCTTGCATCTACGAAGACAGTCTAAGAAGTTCTGTGGTCTAGATTAAAAACCTAGATCAACCCCTTGGATTAGAACACCTAGTAGTCAAGTTCGAAAATGGAGCATACCTAGATAAAGAAGGAACGATGTATGTGGTCACCACCCACCCAGATAGGACATACGAGTTCGGCAATGTGATTGCAAAAGTTGACATGGGCGACATAGAGCAAGGGAACTTATGAAGAGAGCCGAGAACTCCCTGTGGCAAATCAGTCCTGACCAGAATCATTACTCCAGAGTGGGTTCCCCAGGACAATAAGAGCATATATCTACTTTTAAACCGAGAAACCAACGAGGCTTTTTGGAGGTATAAGCCTGAACAGCCTAATGAAGTAGGAGCTCTCACAATCTATGAGTTTAAAGATCCTGATAGCCCAAGCAAAGTGACCTACCTAGACAATACGTCAGAGAGGATCTTCGTGGTCACAGAGCATGGTAGACATGCCTACACTTGGAAGGGTGAATTCATTTTCCCCCAACCAAGATCTAATGTCTCCTACAGTCACCAAGGAGCTGGGACCTCCCAAGCTCATGGAGCTCATAGGGATAGAAGTAGAGACAAGCCAGAAGTAAGTTTTGCCAACCCCCTAGGAAGAGAAAGGATGAGAATAGAAATGGACAGAGAAGAAATTGAGAGGCCTAGAGCCCCAAGAAACCAAAGAAATGCTGATGGTTTTCCTTTGCCAAGGCCTAGAGAACACACTAGGGCCCTGAGGCCAACCCAGCTGGTTAAGTCCATGAAGAATTACTTCGATGGCACTGGAGACCCTTACGACCATGTGGCAGAATTTAGGCAAGTCTTGAGAGCTGAACAAGTTGAGGACCTATTCACGCAGTACAATGCTTTTGGTCTAGCCCTTAGAAACACAACCCTTACATGGTTTCAACCACTACATGAGAGGCAGTTTAGGAGCATAGACCAACTTCTAGAAGCTTTCATCACTGAGTTTTCTAAGAGTGGCATACTGCATAATACTTCCTCACTGATTCATAGCTTCAAGCAAACACCTCAAGAGATGGTTAGACTCGCAGGAAGACCATTTAGGCAATACCTAGAGAGGTGTCCTGTTTCTGAGTTACCCACACCAGCCAAACAGGTGGCTTTGTTCCTAGATGGACTGCTGAGTACCAAGGTAAGATCATATGTGTATCTGAAGGACCCCAGAACCATAGAAGAATGTGTATGCATGTGCATAGACATAGAGGATAATCTAGGAGAGGAGCTGGAGCTTTCAAAATTCTACAAAGATTTCGACAGCTCCACCAGCCTCACTTCTAGACAATCCACATCTATCGAGGAACTTGCAGAGAAGGTAGCTAAAAAACTAGGTGTCTCTAGCAAACAAATACCAAGATTTGCCCTAGTTAAGCGGTGCTATACTTGTGGAGGTGACCACCTGGCGAGTGTATGTCCCATTATGGCCCAACCCCAAGTGAACCCTAGTAGTCAATACTGCACCATAGAATGGAGATACACTAATCACATCGTGCAAGATTGCCCATACAATAAGCAAGCAGTTAGGCAAACTTATCCACAACCATACCCTCAACAAGGAAGATATCAGAACCAATACCCACCATAGTAGTATGCTAGGCCTCAGCAACCCTATCAGCCCCAATACCAGGCCCAGCAAAGACCTCAACCAGCTCTGGCAAAGCAACCCCCTCCTCCAGCCAATGTGATTCCAGTAAAGTACGTAGCTACAGAAGAAAATTTGAATAGAGCCATAGTGCCAGTAACACCATTGCTTTCAGAAAGTGAACCTAGTGATCATAGTTTTGACTCTTCTCATATTGATAGTCCACAGGCTTACTACATGCAATCACCGGAGCATAACGAGTCATACTATTATGAAGACCCAAATGAACCTAGTTGGGAGCCAGAGTATGCAAATGTCATGTTTGCCAACCCCAACTCTAGACCTCAATTGAGGCAAGCAAGACAACCATTTCCTAGAGGACCGTGCTATCGATGTCAGGGAGATCACCTCATTCGTGATTGCCCTATGCCTGCACCTACACAAACCCAATCTATAACAATTCAGGGTTTTTGTCGTGATTGTGGGAAAGAACATCTGTTGCGAGATTGTCCTAAGAATCCCAACAATGTGCCGAAAATCACTCCCATCAACGTTATTGGGTTAATAATAGACTCTACAGGAAGTGTAACTTCCACAGCCCCAGTGCAAGTGGTCACTAGAGCTCAAGCTTTGCATCAAAACCAAGGTTTAGGCTAGGAAAAAAGTTCTGAGGTTAGTGAAGCTGAGAGCATAACTAAGAAGAGGACCAGAGCTTGGAAAGATAGCCGCGAAAGAATGAAAAGGCAATGGTCAAAGAAGATGAGTGAACTTGAGGAAAGTTTAAGAGAAACGAAAGCCAAGATAATTGAAGTCACATATCAAATTCACTCTCACACTACTCCGCCACCACCATCAATCCCACCTCACACAATTCCACCAACCCTAGAGTAGGATCAGTCTTAATAGATCCCACTCTCGAGAACCTAAACATGATGCTTAGGGCATATCAGGCCAGAATCCAGGAAGGGCCAAATGTAATAGATCATGAAAAGTGTTACCCTAGAGCGGACCTAGAGCTCGAACAAACAAAACTGTGTGCCAAGATAGTGGAATTGGCTCAAGCCATGTTTGAAGCCAGATGCTTGTTCAATTGCTCTAGCTCCACTAGAACACCATTGCATTTTGATGGTCTATTAGATAGATTGGAGAGGTTACTTGCAAATTCTGAAAAAAGGAGCCACCTCCCAGGCTAAGGAGAGGGCAAGTGATAGAAAAAGCATTCCACCCCAAGAAGCTTATGTGCCTAACTCCACTGAACCAGACACCTCTTCTTCTATGAATCGGTATTCACCAGAATTCCTGCGAGAGATTCAAGAAGAGAAATGGGCTAAAGAAAGTGAAAACCCTCCTCCAATTGAACTTGTGGATGACATACACGATCGATTCCCACATGGCATTCCTTCCATTTATGGAGAGCAAGAGAGTCTCCAATCTCATGAGAGGTTAAACTTTGAGTCTTATTCCTTACAAGAACTACCTCGTTTCACAGGTCCATGAGAAGCTAAGTCGACTTGCATGAGAGCACCCACGATTATGATAAGAAACGAAGACTCAATTATACCTAGGAATACGGAGGTAGTAAGGAATACTAAAGTGCAGTGCAACCTCACTTTAGAAGAGCTACTCAAGGTTAAGCTTGAATTGTGGAAACATGTAGCCAAACAAGTGCCAGACGTAGCAAAACCTCGTTCCCAAGTAGGATCTCATAGAAGAGTGCTAGAAATACCATTGGATAAGATAGGAGACATGAGCGAAGGAGAAGAAGGAAATACCTATCTTCCCGTTACCCATCAGGGGTACACAACCAAGGCAATTTTGGACTCAAGTGCAGGAGTTGCAATTGCTACCACTTCCCTATGGAAGCGTTGGGGCAAGCCAGCACTCAGGCCAACGAGAATGAAATTGCAGATGGCTAATGGTCGCATTGAGATACCTTTAGCATTACTCGAAGGGATAACACTCACTACATGTTGTGTAGAGTTTGAACATACTTTTTCTATATGTGACTTTAGCAAGAATCAGGCCTATGAGATGATTTTGGGAAGGCCATTTATGCGGCAGTTGCAAGTGGTACATGATTGGGGAACCAATTCCTTGTATCTGCAACACTTAGGTGTTACAACCAAAGTTAATCTGAAGGATTTCTCTCATAGAGATGTGCCCCCTATTCAATGGAATCCCATCCATAGAGCCAAAGATGATATGGAGTCAGTGCATTCCATAGGATCAGGGTCCTCATGGTTGCATGAAGACACCCACTTATGGATGTGCAAAGTAGCCATAGAAGAAGAGAAAAGAGAAAAAGCAAGAGAGGTAGGTGCGAAGGAAACTCATAGAGCAATTCAAGACTCAGCCTATGCACCCGTTGTGTTTCCTAATGACGAATTTGAACGTCATGGTTGGGCAGAGATTTTAGCAACCATGGATGTAGCCATCAATGAAGAACAATGGATGTTGATATATTTAGGTAGTGATGTGTGTGAACACACTAGGACCGCCGGGGCACCTTTTTCCCTCTTTAGGAGGTTTTTTTCCCCAGCTTGTATATACAGCTATTGCCCTAATGGGCTACTTATCTTTGTACATTCTCTAGTAATACATTCAGTATTGTGTGTTGTGCTCCAAGCTTCTTCGCATGCTTCCACAGACATCTAACTCCAACAATTGGTATCAGAGCAGGTCATTGCTTCATCTAGGGCGTCGTCGACACTCTTCCGGTTGCAGTCTCAGAATCGCACGAATTTTGGTGAGCATACTCAGCGTGTTTTCAAGATCAAAACTGCTTCGCTTTGTGGTGCCAAAATCGCGATCTGAGCTCGTTTCAGCCTCCAAACGCACTATCGCAATGCTTGTGCAGGCTATTTCGTCTTTTTGTGCCAAAGATATATACCAGTTTTTGTTCACCAGTATAAGCGTCTCGAAGTCTGGTACAGGTCTAGCAGAATTTGTCTCGGCAGTTTTGTTCAACTTTTTGAGATACAATCAATTTTCTGCATCAAGGTATTTTAGTCACCGGCCATGGCTGAAAGCAGTGATATATTCCGTATGTTGGCTGTTGAGGATAAGTTGGATGGTACCAACTACTCGTTATGGGCTTATATGATGTGACATGTGTTGGTTGCAAAAGGACTGCGGAACATTGTACAGGGTGTCGAGAAACATCCTATCACACCTACAATTGTTACAACTGTAGGTACTGAACTTGATGCAGAAGGTGTCGAAGATGATAATATTATGCATATTCTTGTTCGTGCTACGGTTTTTGCTGCACCTGTTGCAGAGCAGATTCGCTGGGATGGCAGAGATGCCCAAGCGCATGCATTGATAACTTTGTCTGTCAAACATGCCATTATTCCACACATTTGCTCTTGCAGAACAGCTAAGTATGCTTGGGATACACTTACCACATTGTACCAAGCTAGGAATGAGGCTCATGTTGCTTACCACCAAAAAAAGTTGGAGAGTGAGCACATGAATGAAGGTGATTCTATGGACAGTTTCCTAACAAAGATCAAAGACTTGAAGGAACAGTTGATTTCTGCTGATGAGGTTATACCAGATAGCTTACTTGTGCAGACCGTTCTGAATGGTCTTCCTGATTCATATCAGAGTTTTGCTTCTACTCTTTGGTTGATGATGAAAGGCAATCCAAATGCCTTGTCATTTGAGGAGTTAGTCTCTGTTTTGTTGCAAGAAGATCAGTCCAGGCAAAACAGTTCCATTATGTGTGTTGCAGATCAAGCTTTCCTGGCTAGTCAGAAGGGCAAAGGAAAATGGAGCTCTTCTACTAGTAAGCAGAAATCTGCAAATGCTGCACATTCGAAGAACCAAGACAAAGATGAGAAAAAAATCAGAAAAGCAGAAATTGTTTTGTAAGTACTGTAAAGGGAATGATCATATCATAAAGAACTATCCATAACTGGCTGCAAAAGAGGCAAAGAAGAAAGAGGCTGGAATGGTTGTTGCAGAAGCCTCTACACCAAAAACGGAGTCTGCTAATCTTGTGCAGGAAGAAGAATGGGCATTTACTACTGTTTGCAGTTTTGACCCATCTTCTCATGAGCAGTGCATGTCTGCAGTAGACTCAGATGTTTGGTACTTTGAGAGTGGGACGACCAAACATATTACCTCGCAGCGCAGTTTCTTCTCTTCACTTGAGCCTACCTCTACAGGGAATACTGTTACATGTGCCAACAACTCCTCTTATCCTGTTATGGGAGCAGAAATGGGTACCCAAAAGGTCCCAAATCCAACACAATCCAGTCCACAAACCTTTGCATGTCATCACCACTAAAAGCTACGATTCCACAATCAAAGTTTGGAGACTTAAACCCCATATCAAACCCCCTGACCCAATTTTGTAAATCCGTCCACTTTGAGGTAGACGCATTCTGAGTACATTGCACATCCAAAATTATGCATCTAGGATGACTCTAACCTACAAACCAACATTCACAACCATCACAAACACTTCACCCCCTAACCACTTAGAACGTCATGTTAGTACTGTGGAGGGAACACCATAACATCCTGTTTCCTATGCAATGCTAATGTGCCTCTCTTCTTCTAGCAGATAAGCATCAACAGCTGCAAGAAGTCTCATGGCAGAAGCGAGAGGCATGAGCTCTCAGGCAGGAACTAGTTCTCAAGTTGATTCGGAGACCATGCCCGTTGAGGTCCACTGACAGCTAGGCCTTAAGAGTATCTCAATGTGAGACAAATTCCCATCTTGGATCCACCGAACGGCTTAACAAAAAGAGTAAAAGGACACTCTCATTGGTTCAATGAGATGCCAGGAGATTCGGGTGATGCAGATCACATCTGAGAGTCTAAGTTGGAATTCGGAGCAGTTTGGTGGACATTTCCGTTCTTCTCAAGAAAATTTGAATTACTACAAAACACAGCGCCTCTTCAATATATTTGGCAGAAAGCGGGTTTGAAAGACTACTTTAGTGCACCCCTGCCCAAGCCAGATTTCATCAAATGTTACTATTTTATTGCAACTCTTAAAGCTACAACAGATTGTGATCAGACAGGCACATTCCTAGTGCCATCTCTATCAAACCGCGACGAAATGAAAAAGTTCGAGTTGAACGTAACTCTAATTAAGGAGGCCATCCAAATGTACGGCACCCATGTGCCCTCTGATCGAGACTCTCTGATACTGGAATCTATGAAGAACAGTAAGCTAAAGAAGTTGAAGGACATGTGTGCCCTCACACCAAACATTGCCATCCCATTGCACATGTGCCTTCAGCACTTTGCCTTCTTGGCTCAAGATCGATTCACGCAACCTCACAAGAAGATTTGGTACAGTCTATACCTAGCGGAGACAAGGAGTCTACCCATTAAAATGCCAGTGTGGATTCTTGATCAATTGTATGAAGCAGGCAAATGAGGGGCAAGGAAGCCTTCTTTGAATGGTTGCTATGCCATTACCAGAATCATATATAGATGTATAACATATGATGTGCCAATCGCACAGAAACTTACTTACTCAAAGCTGCATTTATTCCAAGGATGAAAACCAGGGGTTCAACCAGCTAAGCGCATGTGCGGCTCGCTTTCCTATGTCCCAATTCCTCGTGAGTCCACCACGGAAGGCTCCCTGAGAGAAGAAGGACAGGTGGCCCCATTCACTATCTGCCTCCAATGACCACATTCAGAAGGCATCACACAAGCCACTCCTTCAGCCCCTCCATTACCCCCAGATTTTGAGTTTGCCTCCATAAGTGAATTAGCAGGAGCTCCCTCCTTTGATTTTGAGACCTTCCTGCAAACAACGCAACTATCCAATGTGGAGTTCTTTTCAGACACTGAAGCTCCCAGATCATCATCCCATAGAGGACGTCCACATTGAGAAGAACGACGAGTACATTGGGAGGATGAAGCACAACACACGCATGTTGAAGACACACATGAACAAGAGGAGGCACAGGAGCACGTATCAGAGGAGAGTGAGGAGGAAGCCCCTGCATACACGACACAAATCAAACGGTTATACGAGATGATCAAACAAGTACAAAAAAGGCATAAGTTGTCAGAAGAGGCAAACATAGCAATGGTGAACCAAATGCTACAAGCAGAGGATGTGGACCCTCACTTTGTTGAATCTTTGAATCTTCTGACAGACACTTGGGGAATTGTAGAAGCAATGCGGACTATGATATATCATCCTCCCATTCAATATGACCAAAGGAGACTTGACACGTGACCGCAAAGGGGTAAGATGATTCACATTGAATTTTCCTCCCCACTCCCTACAATAGCTCAAGAAGATGTTCAAATGACCAGCCCCACTGACACTATTGCCCCCGATGAAAGCACACAGACACTATCTCCACCATCACCACCCATCCATCCCACCGAAACCCTCACCATGAGCATTCCTGAACAACCAGCATTCACCTTTTGCAAACTTATATCACACACCACCCATTTTCCATCCTTACCTTTCCCTACCTCCACCATTTCTAGCCAATTTTTCGAACCTTAGATAAGTCATCCCGCTACTCATCAAACCATAATAGGTCACCCTTCTTACCTACCAGTTGTGGGACATCCATTTGTCTCTACCCAATCATTGACACCATCCCTCACTACAACATTCCCTCTTTCCCAAACCACGACCCACAATACCTCCCTCAACCACCTCGGAACCGATACAAACCATCCTTCCCCAATTTTGGGCAAACTTTGTAAATATTATGCAACAACTTGATGATTATAGTAAAAATCCCCTTTCCCACCCCACCTCACCCACGTTCACGGCCACCACGGACACACCACCCACCATTCCAGTATTCATGATTCACACTTCACACATAATCATGTCCGACCCCATGGACATTTCACCCTCCACAGAACCACCCACCACCACTTTTATTTCAACATCACCACTTTTCACTTCCCTCACATCACCACTTACAACCACTGTAAGCACAACATTCACCTTTCCATTCCCCATTTCCCGACCCTTTGCATCTTCCACCACTACCTCTACATCCACTTCATTTATTCATGCACTAGATACCATGTTCGAATCTGCCACACAGCTTAAATAGGAATATCGAGTATTAGAAGAGAACAACAAAGAGCTATGTAATCTGTCTGCCCACCTCCAAGCACGTGTCGATGCTTTGAGGTTGCGTAATACTGAATTGCAACAAGAATATACCTCACTCCAGCAATCTTATGCAGAGATTGAGGCCAAATATACAGAGATAGATAAGGTGACCAAAAATCAACTTAGAGATCAACTAGCCCGCAATACTCGACTACCGAGGAACATGGCATTACTTCGACGACACCTAGCAGCTGCCCAAGAAGAGAATAGAAGGCTACAACAAAAAAATCAAGAAAATCTGGAAGCAGCCATCAAAAACACTCTAGGGGCACCCATAGATCCTGCTAAGTTTAAGGCTATTCCCTCAGCAAATACCAAGCAGATATTAGAAAATTATGCAAACCTCTTGGAAGCGCACGACGGACTTGCAGACCAAGTGAAGGAACTACAGACACAACCAGTGCCCACACCACATACAACAAAACCTAGAGAAATGGTTAGCATCGCTACTTCCCCATCACCTAAATCCTCAACCGACAATGAGCTACTCAAGCTACGATAATAGGTCACTGAGTTAAAGATGAAATTATTACAATACGAATGACCACCATCTCCACCCGATCAACCTTCAGAAGAAGAGACAGTTACCATTCGAGTTGAAGCAACCTTCGAAGACAGTTATGAACCTCAACATCTCCCAGGAGGTAGAGTCACCGATGAAGGACAAGACACATATGAGGAACCCCCTCCTGCATGGATGAAACAAGTAGAAGAGATGGGCCAAACTCACGAAGAGCGCATATCCACTCAGATGTTGGCCATGAAAGCTATTGAGGAGACAATACTTCAATCAGAATATTTTAAGCACTTGGCTCCTAGGTGATTAATAAGCAGTTTGGAGTTACAATATAAGCCTTACTTTGTGCTCTTGGCAGACTACAATGCTGAAATTAAACGCAAAACCAATAAGTATCCTTCTTTCACAACACAATTCCAACCTGAGGATATGCCGAAAGAAGCCCAATGAGGTGCAATCTTCCAACCCATCTGGCGGCAAAAGTTACTAGAGACTTATCCAAAGATGCTCTGAACATGGGACCATGCCCCCATGCACTTAAAGTATAATCCATGTTGTGGGCCAGTGCAATGAAGACGATCATGGAAAGCCTTTGCCATAAAAGTTCAAAATAATGCTAACTGCAAACAATGGCTGAATTACCCATCCATTGCGCCACCAAAAGCACACCATTCGTAGCCTACATGATGGCTACTATCAGACACAGGATGCCACGACTACAACCCCTGACCAATGTCGCTGCTCAGATGATGATAAAGATCCTGGACATGATGCAAATAGTACTGAAGACTTTCTGCAATGTACGTAACATCCAAGCTTCGATCCCGGGCTTTATAAATGGTAATTATGACTTACTCTATGACATGAGCACAACTCCTAGTATTCGGGTTGCTTATGCATGGCATGTGTGATCAGATATCTCCCAGCTTGTTATAAACAAACATTTGACGATATGTTTACCACTGGTCTTTAGGAATATCACTCTGAAGTGTTCGCGCCACGACCAACCCATCTTCTATAGCTATTTGCATGTGAACAGACTATGCATTCAGAGCTATATACAACACCACAATCTGACATTCATGGTGCGGTTTATTGGGATGATCTTCAAAGAGATCTAATAAGGGGACTAAGGATCAGAGAACAGGAGTTAGCCACCGACATAGTCCAATACTACATTGATCACCCTATGGCGCAAAGGTCTGTCAGAGATGACATACGCTAGGGGGGAGAGTGTTGGCATCTGGGAAGAAGCAAGTACAAGAATACATGCACATCTAGCATTGAGGCAACCAATCATTTTTTTTCAATCCTGGAATTAGTTTAAAAGTGATTCTCATCACTAGAAACCATTGTAAATACATTTTCAGTTTTTGTAGCTCCATTTTGTGCAAGCCAAGGAGTCCTTGAGCTTGAGGAGCATTAGAAGTACCTACGTATCAATTTTCATATTTTCTAGACTCCATTTGAGCCCTCAAATAGGCCCTAGAACCTAATTTTTCACTAGGCCGGACACTAAGTCTGAACAGGGCCAAAGCTAGTCAAAAACTATAAAAAGATCTAGAGAGCTCATTTTGGGGTTAGCTTGTTGTAGATTTGAACTTGTATGAGAACTCTTTTGCAATAGAAGTTACTCCATTGTATCTCTCTTTGTTCTTGCCTTGTGTGCACATGTGTGTGTATGTGTGTGCATGTTTGTGTGCTTCTCACTCACACACTTGTGCCATCACTTGTTCGAGGCCTTCATACCATCCTCATGTCTTCCCGGATTGACATTAAAGGAGGTGCTACTCATCACTAGTCTACACCATCAATAGTATGACTAGCCTTTCGACAATATTTGCATCTCTTCTTTTTTTGCAAATCACCATCATTAGAGGAATGAGTGGAAGTGGAAGGTTGAGGCTTTGGTTTTGATGAACCCAAAGCTGAACCATACTTGCTTTTCCCCTTTTGTGAGATAGCAAGTGCTTGTGTTCCCTCAATCAAACCACTCATATTCACTCTAGATTGCTCTTCTTGCAAAAGAAGAGACACAACCTCATCAAATGCATACATAATAGGATTTCCTTTTGCAACCAAACGGAGTGTAGTAGCAAAGCTTTGAAAAGATTCCGATAATCCTTTCAACAATGTAGAAATGATTGATGCATCCGGAATGATCTCATCTATGTTTGCCAATTGCTCTTTCAAGTCCTTGACATGTGTCACATACACATCCACAGACTCATTTTCAGCCATACATACATCCTCAAGTTGCTTCCTCAAGTATGCAACATGTGCCTCATTATGCATGGCATACAAAGAAGCAAGAGTATCCCATGCTTGTGTTGATGTAGAACATGATCGAATGTGTGGAACTATGTGACGCTTCATAGAAAGTGCAATCAATGCATGAGCTTGAGCATCTTTTCCATCCCATCTAAGCTGCTCCTGTGTAGATGGAGAAGGAGAAACCATTGTACTTGAAGAAGAAGCTCCATCTATGACATTAGACTGTGAAGTAGAAGAACCTCCAAGTCTTCGATCTACATCGGCCACTATGTTCCAAAGTTGTTTAGCAACAAGAACATGCTTCATCATGTAAGACCACATCGGATAGTTGGTCCCATCAAGCTTATCTTTAGCTTGAAGATGCCAAACAAGTCATTGTTGCCCGCCATTTCACAAAAGAACACGAATGTGACAAAATCTTCACTTCGATGAAAGCTGAAATGAATGCTGAAATTTCAGCTCACAAATCATCACTCTGATGGCGATTCTGACTGCACGAATGGCTTCCAAATGGGGGTAAAACTCCTGTGTGACTGATGGGAATGTTTTTTGGCTGCTGAAATTCAATGTTCTATGCTTCGAAGTTGATTTGCACTGTTAAAAGTGCGCGTGCATCGCGACGCTAAAAACCAAAACTTGAGGAGGATTTGAGCCTACTCTGATACCACTGTTGGGTGTGTCTACAAGTGCAAGAGACACATGAGAAGCACACACAAGGAGAACAAACGAAGCAAGACACATGAAGAAGATGATGGCTGGAATAGCTCTCTCTATTGACGATGAACGGAACCGAAGTAAGAGCTAAATAATATCCCTACGTACAAAGTACCACCACATATGAGTGAATCATGTATGTGGTAACATGGGGAAAAAACCTCTAGCCAGCACTAGAGTAAAAAGTGCCCATGTATAGGGTAAAGGTTCACATCAAAGCTACTCGAGGAACACATAAGTGTAACAAATACTTGAAAAAAATCTAGAGTCTATGGTTTGATGGGGAATCAACACTAAAAGATATCAAAGGATAACCTCTTGCATTTATGTATTCATGAGAGTGAGTATTTTCCTATTCTATACATGACTCACTAGAATGCTTCAAATAGATGTTTCTTCCTTGAAAGAATAGGCACGCAAATCCTTTTTGCTAGCTTATAGTGACCTACATAACACATGGATGCAAGGATTCTTGTGGAGAGATCCAATATATGTCAAATAACAAAGTATTCATTTGAAAAGGAACAAATGCAAATAAGACTACTAGAGCTTTCCCAAATAGGGAATTGATTTTGTCAGAGCCATTAGTCTTCCAACAAAAGGATCACATGCAGAATACATTATACCAATTATGGGTGATAGAGCTTTTTCTAAATGGGGAATTGATTTTGTTGGACCCATTGGTCCCCCAAACAAAAGTCTCACATGAAAGATACATAATAGTGGCAATAGATTATTTCAAAAAGTGGGTTGAAGCTAGGGGAACACACTTCATTAATGAAGTCATTCAATTTCTCTTAAAAGAGCTTCTAATAGTTCACAAGAAATTAACCCCTTATCATCTTCAAGAAAATGGTCAAGCAAAAAGTAAGCGATACGGGAACACACTTCATTAATGAAGTCATTCAATTTCTATTAAAAGAGTTTCTAATAGTTCACAAGAAATTAACCCCTTATCATCTTCAATAAAATGGTCAAGGAAAAAATATTAAATAAATGTTTTACACAGTGCTGACCAAGCTAGCGGATAACAAGAACTCTAATTCGACAAATAACTACATTATGCTATTTGCACCCATAGATATGCTTAAAAAATAGAACAAGGAACAACACTATTCAATTTGTTCTATGGAATGAATGCAATTCTACCGATAGAATTCCTAATTCCAACACAAAAAGTGGCATAGTCATATGATTGGGCTAGACATGAGCTATCAAACCATGTTGAGCTTTTAGATCAATTCCAAGAAACCAAGCTTAAATATGTCATAGACATATAAAGGATAAAGGTTTTGCTTCTATCTTGTATTCAATCTCCTTCAAGGAGAATTATCCCACATATGATGTATTTTTGAGACCCCTCCTTCAAATCTATATAAGGAGGGTGTCTCCCCCACTTTGTACTTGGTTAGAAGCGTGATAGCTATCTTTATGCGCTTAGAAAGCTCATTGTAATCGATCTGTGAGCTTCCCCATTTCATGTCTACTCCTTCTTTTAAGTCTCACACTCATTTTATTTGTGAGTACATTTTCTATCTCATTTAGCTTGCATATGTGTGCTCTCTACAAAAACATCCACAACAACACTTTCCATTAACATCTTTGACATGCCACCTCCAACCTTACTAGTTTCCATACCTTATCCACCCCATGATGTGTTAGCATGCATCATTCCTCTCACTACACTTCCACCCTATTCAGAAAATGGAAGGATATAATAGATCATGAAGTTGTTACAAGAATACTTAGAAGGGCACACTAAATACAAGGAAAAGGTAGAAAATTAGAATTCATGATAGAAAGGTCATAAGAAATTGCAATACTAAATAAAAAGCTTGAAGACAAAAGAATGTGGCATGGCCTCAGATCACAATAGCTAGCATCCACACAAGAAGAACTCATGCACATATCAACCATGGTAAGCACTCAAACGACATGGGATTCCTTCTTCAAAATTCAAATATAGATGTAGATTGAAGAAGCCACATGCATCAAACAAGAAAAAGATTACATGAAGGATTTCCTCGACATAAAAGCACTCGCATTAGTGGACCCACAAGCAAGAATAAACCATGACGCTACATCAAAGGTTTCTAATATCTATGCACCCTATGAGGATCAATTAAGAAAGGAAAAAGAAGAGTCAAGGAAAAGAGCAAGAGCTTAAGAGATTGTTAATAACAGAAAAAATTGCACATGGTCCATAATTATATAATGAAAATCGTTTTGGGGCACAAAGAATATCTCAAATGGCAACCACAATAGAAAACCAATCAAACACGATCACGATGTACAGGCAACAAGTAAAGTAGCTACAAAATCAGGTAGACGACCTTCATAACACACAACAAAAGGAACACACTCCCATCCCTAATGAAAAAGCTTCCTTGTTGCCTTCACCACTGTCTCCTAGATTTGAGCAAGCATCATCTACACTCTTAGAATTAGAAGCAATATAAGAGCCCTTTTTTCCACCTAATTTTAGTTCAGATAACTATCACCATTTGAGAACCTAGAAACATGGAGCAAGGATTAATGTATCAAAGATATGGAGGAAACTTTTATTGATTTGGAAAACAAGATCCTCACAAATAGTCTTGTTAGGAGATCAGAGCAAGTGAATGAAGGATTCTCGTAAAATAGTGAGCTTTATACAAGGCCATTAAGCTTCTTCTTTCACAATTTTTCCTAATTGCAAATTTTTGCACTTTTCAAGAGCTTGAGAACAAACTATTGCACACAAAATAGGTAAGTAATGAGTGACCCATGATCAATTTTTGTTATTGATGTAGTTTTTCTATATGAAAAGGTATGGAATACTTGGTTTCAGAGAGGTGTTGTGGGTGATTTTTGATCGTCAATAAGCCTACTTAACCATCATATTAGATATTGGATAGTGTGAAAGGTGTATCTTATCATATATTTAGAAAGGGTACATATTAGATGTCATGGAAAAGGTGATCATGAGGCTTTGCTTTGGAATCATCCCATGATGGCTTGTGGAACTTGGTGATCTCTTGGAGAGCTAAGGTGAGATAGTAATTGACCACTTGACTTAGCGCCCATACATCATGTTTATGATTGCATAGTGGTTTGTTCTTCATCGATTCCAAAATTTTACTAGCATATCGTATAATGCAACATGACATCACTCTTCTCATCAAGATGAATTTAGTCTCAAAACTTCTAGAAAATACTGCAAAAAGGGTCTTGACCACGTCAACATGCCAAAACTTGTGAAATATTAAAATCATGTCAATCAAACACACAAAGTTGATAATATGGTTCAAAGTTTTTTCAAACTATAAAAGTCCATGCACTTGTACAAAGTATTTGCAAGAAGACACTATAAGAAAAATTTATGCCTTAACACACGAGCACTTTGAAAAAGAGTTCATCTTTCTCTCCACTCCTTGTTCATATATGCCTTAGATGATGAGGCAAAAAAAAAGGAAAAAGAAAGAGATCGATCTCAAAGTGTCACATTGGGGTATATGAGTAGTTTGTTTGTCACATTGGTGAAGTCAATTTTATTAAATTGAGAACTTAATTGAAGATCAAGAAGAAAACAAGATTCAAACTACGAAAGGTAGCATACTTCGATGTCTCAACTTTCCTAAAAAACATGATGATGTATTTGCAATGGCTCAAGGGACATGCCCCAAGATACCAAACCAACATAGAATAAAGGAGTATTTGTAAAAAGAGGCAATGTCCAAGGTAGCATCATATAGACATGTATGCATACATAGATATATATGCATATCTAGAGATAGTGATACCATCTAGTGAGCTCTAGTTATGAGTCACCAAGTGTATGTGTGTAGGCGATGACTTCCCAATTACATGAGCTTAAGGAGTGGAATAGAGTCGGCAAGGCATCTCTCTCTTCTCTTCATTGACTTTCTCTCTTATAGTTATGGATGTCCTGTGTGGTGGTGCTTGTTGATCCTATCTCTCTAATAGGCTTGGATTGCATTGTGGATGATTCTCGACTCACTCCTAGTGGGTTTGATTTAGTCATACTGTTCCCTTGTATTATTTCTTTTTATCTCCACCTTGATTAGTTTTATTTTTCCATGATTATTGTGTATTGCATGAAATTATGCTACACTTTGTAATCAAATTAGCAAGGATTTTGTTATGCTCTTTTAAGTGTTAGAAGGGATCACTGTGTGTATGAAGTTTCCTACACCAATAGCTCCCCCTCTCCAAACTTCAATAGAATATGTGCCTAATTATCAGAACATAGATTTTTAAATAGTCGAATCGAAAGAACCTTATTGTTTATGCTAATGACATGTTGCATCACTAGTCATTATTGTTTATGTTGATGACATGTTGCATCACTAGATTCTAATCATTATTGTTTATGCTGATGACATGTTTCATCACTAGTCCTAATGAGATGCATATTTTGTAGTTTATGGTCGTTTTCCATTCTTTTTTTGAGTGTTAGATTTGGGGTATTATATTACCATTTGGGAATTCAATTCATGCAAGCATATTGTCTTATGTCAAAAAGAAACATTCACACTTTATTGTAATGTTTTAGCCTTAAGATAGTTGTACACTTGAGTCTACAAATGTTGGAGATACATTTGACGCTAATCTTTGTTAGCAAGCTATTGGAATTCTTATTTATTATGCATTTCTTGGCCACACATTCATGTTATTATCTCTCATAAGAAGAATTTAGCAAACCCTAAGTGTTAAGCATTAGTAGGCCATAAGGCATATCTTTTGCTACTTGTATGGTACCCAACAACTTGGGTTGTTTTATCTCAGTGGGGGATCATTACTTACTTTTTTACATGTTTTTGGACTCTGTTGTTGTTGATATATTTTGTTACTGATATGCATGAACACACTTAGGAGCGTTTGATCAGTTTTTTCCCTCTTTAGGAGCGTTTCTCCCCCTGATTTGTATATACACCCATAACCTTAATGGGTCACTTATCTCTATACATTCACTTGGTAATTTATTCAGTGTTCTATTGTGCTCCAAGCTTCTTCTTATTACTTGTGTTGTTTGTGTGCTTGTGCAGACCTTGAACTCCAACAATTGGTATTAGAGTAGGGTTGCTTCTTTGTCTAGGAAATCATCAAAACCCCTTGGGACACAGTCTCATAACCACACAAAAATTGGTGAGCATACTCAAGGCAACTAGATGTTCAAAACAACTTCATTGTGTCGTGTGGAAATTTTTCTATGAGCTCATTTTGGCCTCCAAACTCACTATTCTAGTGATTGTGCAAGCATTTCATCCTTTTGTGCCAAACATATATATAGATTTTAGTTCACTAGTACAATTCTTTGGAGTCTTTACATGTTTAGCAGAGATGGGGAGGGTGTTTTTGTTCAACTTTTTGAGATACAATCATTTTTCTACATTAGGGTATTTAGTCAGTGGCCATGGTTGAAAGCAATGATGTATTCTGTATGTTGGCTAGTGAGCATAAGTTGGATGTTATTGATCACCCATTGTAGGCATATATGATGTGTCATGTATTGGTAGCAAAAGGGTTGTGGAAAGCATGAGTACAACAACCCAAGAAGTGATGATAAAAAATGGTTCATAGATTCAGGTTGCAGCAATCATATGACATGCCAAGGAGATTTATTCACAAAGCTACAAGCTCCAAGTGGAAAAGGATGTGTGGAGACTGGTGATGAAACTCAACACACAATTGAGCATGTTGGAGATATCAAGCTTGGAGACAAAAAGGTATTGGTTGATGTTCTTCATGTTCCTACTATTGCAAAGAATTTGATTTCAGTAGGACAAATGGTAGAGAAAGGATATCATGTTATCTTCAATGAAAAAGGTTGCCTTATAAAGAATCCAACAGAAGGATTCAAGGTCATTGCTCAAGGAAGGGAAGAAGGTAGGATGTTCACTTTGGACATTCAACAACCACATGGAAAGGTGATGTATATTCATTTTGGAAACAAGAGAATTGCTGAAATCAACTTGTGGCACAAAAGGTTTGGACATATCAACATTCCCAAGCTCAAGGACATGAGCAACCATGAAGTGGTAAGACATCTTCCAAGATTCAATGATGTTGGACTACATGAGTTTTGTGAAGCATGCCAACTAGGAAAGCAAACTCTACAACCATTCAAGAAGAGCAACTATGTGGCAAGGAATGTCCTCAACTTTGTTGGAGGATAAACACTCATATGTGCACAACAAAAGCAAATGAACCCTCCTAGGATCCTAAAATTTTTCAGACATAAGATCTGTGTTTTTTGAGTTTCTCTGAGTATATGCAGAGACTGAAAATGAAATTTTGCAAGCATAAACTACACTTTAAGAGCTTTCAAATGAGAGTAAAATCACTCCATTTGGATACTGTATGATGCCTCAACCAGATGCAACAAAACAGATAACTTGATCTCTTCACAAAGTATGAGCTAACTAGACAGACACTTTTCTGGACATTTCTCTGCACATGTGCAGGCACTAAACCTGAGACTTATACCAGACAAAGTAGAACTTATAACCTTTCCAACAAGACAAAAATCATTGCAAATGGATTATGGATGAAGGAGAAACAACAATTACAAGACCGGGGGGTCTGCCAAAAACATCTAGATAGATAGAGTGTGTAAAAGTGAAATTTCTGCAAAATATGCAGAGAACAGCTAGTAGGAGGTGTGCTTAAGCAAGGGGGCAGCTTGGGCACGTATTTCCACGACTCTAAATCATAATACAACTCATTAGAGGTTTAAATACCACATACTAACCTCTTTAACCAATCAAAAGCATATACATGTCAAAAGTGAGGTCCAATCACATCAAGAGGTGAGCAAAATCTTCTCTAATCAACTTCTTTCCATTATGGGCATAATTGGATGCCTCCAACTCGTGGAAATCAGACTCCTTTGATTGTGGATGATGTGGAAAGTTCAATTTGGGGCATGTTCCCACACTCTTGATCTTGAAAAACTTTCAACACTCCCCCTCAAGCTCAAGTCTTTTCCTTTCGTTGCTTCAGCCTATGTCTCTTATGTTGATAGCTTCCTTGAATCCTCCAAGCTTTGTACCTTCAAGAAACTTTGTCATCATGTCTGCAACCTGCATTTTAGTGTTAACATACCTTATATCTAGCTCTTTTGCCATCACCTTTTCTCTAACGAAGTGGTAATGAACCTCTATGTGCTTGCTCGTTGCATGAAACATGGGATTGTTAGCTAGATAGATGCTTGAAATGTTGTCTCCATAAAGAGGAAACTCCTCCACTTCCACTTCCAAGTCCTTAAGTAGCTTCTTAAGCCATAATATCTCACATGTAGCCAATGCTAAACCTCTGTACTCAACCTCTGGGGATGAAAGAGCAACAGTGGGTTGCTTCTTAGAGCTCCAAGAGATCACTTTTGTACCTATCATGAAAACATAACCCGATGTACTCCTTCGATCATCCTTGCTACCTGCCCAATCAGCATCACTATATCCTTTGACACTTAGATCAGCATCATATGAGTAAAATAGACCTTGGTTGATGGTGTGCTTGATGTAACGAAGCACCTTTCTTGCCGCCATAAGATGATCATGAGTAGGTGCATGCAAAAATTGAGAGAGAACACCTACTACATATGCAAGATCAGGTCTAGTGAATGTAGCATAAATTAATGAACCAATTATGCTTCTATATAGTGTAATATCTTGTATAGCCTCTCCTTGACCTGCAACCAACTTTGTATTGCTGGGCTGAGAAAGTGGCTTACAACCACTCATACCAAACCTGTATAGCACATCCAACAAGTATTTTCTTTGAATCAAGAAGATGCCATTGTGTGCATAGATTACCTCTATTCCTAAGAAGTACTTTAGTGTTCCAAGATCAGATATCTTGAACTCCTTCCCTAGCTTTGATTTGATATCTTTAATACCTGCAATATCACTTCCTGTGATGATCAAATCGTCCACATAGATGCATATGTATACCGTCTTGTCTCCTTGCTTCTTCATGTAAAGTGATGGATCTGCAACACTTTCTTTGTATCCGCAACTTGATAAATAATCCACTAACCTCTGATTCCAGGCCCTTGGGGCTTGCTTTAGTCCATATAGTGGTTTCCTTAGCTTGCAAACATGATTTGGGTACCTCATACTAGTAAATCCTTGAGGTTGGCTCATGTAGACTACTTCTTCAAGCTCTCCATTGAGGAAGGCTTCTTCACATCCAACTGATATAAGCTCCATTTCCTTGATGTGGCCACTGCAATCAAAGTCCTAATTGTTGGCATCTTGGCTACGGGGCTGAAAGTTTCATCATAATCTATCCTGTAGCTTTGGGAGAAGCCTTTCGCCACCAACCTTGCTTTGTACCTAGCAATGGAACCATCTGAATTTCTTTTAATTTTGTAAACCCACTTATTACCTATCACCTTCATGCCTTCTTGAGTTGGTACCAAGCTCCAAGTATGGTTCTCATCAAGTGCTTTGAGCTCTTCCTTCATTGCCTCTTGCCATTCCTTGCAATCCTTAGCTTCTTCATAACTAGTTGGTTCTTTGTCCTTGAGTACCTGAGTCATGTATGCATAATGCTTTGCAATGAAATTATCATATGTTAACCTTTGTACTGGATATCTTACTCTTGAAGACCTTCTTTCACTTCCTTTTGGTGTGGTTGCCATCTTCTTTCTTTGTTTTGCCACTCCTGGAGTTTGAATTTCTTCTATCTCTTCATCTTCCAACATGCTCTCGTCCACATAGCTTCCTTCTTCAACTAAAATCTTCTCTTTGCCTTTGACTTTGCTTTCTTCAGAGCTAGTCTCTTGTTCCCTAAGCCTTCCACTCCATGGTGAGGGTGTCCTTGTGTTGCATGAGTTGCTTGGACCACTTAAATCCATGCTTTCTTGAACTCTATCATCATTCTTCAAATCTGTCTCACCTATGTCTTCAACCTGCAATGGACTCGTGCATGCATACCAAGGCTTCAACTCATCAAAGACAACATCCCTACTTACCTTCAGCTCCTTGGTGATGGGGTTATAGCATTTATACCCCTTCTGTTCCATAGAATATCCCAAAAAAATACATCTTTCAGATTTGGCATCTAACTTTGACCTCAACTCTTGAGGTACATGTACATAGCATATACAACCAAAGACTCTAAGATGTGAAATGCAAGGTTTTCTTCCACTCCATGCTTCCTCAGGGGTTAGATGATGTATACCTGATGTAGGACATCTATTCATGATGTATGTGGCTGTATATGTAGCCTCTCCCCAATAACAATGCGGCATATTCATTTCGTTGAGCATACACCTTGCTACCTCTGCTATGTGTCTGTTCTTTCTCTCTGCTACCCCATTTTGTTGAGGGGTATACCTGCATGTAAATTGTATTTTGATACCATTGACCTGCAAAAATTTAGAAAGTTCATGGGAGAAGTACTCTCCCCCTCCATCGGATCTCAAAGTTTTGATAAACTTGCCAGATTCCTTCTCCGCCTGTGCTTTGAATTTCTTGAAGTAGTGGAACACATCTGATTTGTTTCTAATGCAATACAACCACACTTTTCTTGAAAAGTCATCAATGAAGGTTACAAAATACCTATTTCCAGCAAGGGATGCTTCTCTTGTTGGACCCCAAACATCCGTGTGAATGAGGTCTAAAACATTTGCACTTAAATAGGTACTCTTCTTGAAGGGCAGCCTTGATTGTTTTCCTTGTTGGCAAGCTACACAAATTTCATGCAACATTTTAGATGTAAAATTTGGTAGGCCTCTTACCAAGCTCCTCCTTTGCATGTCCTTCACCTTTTGTAGGTTGATGTGACCTATTTGTTTATGCCATAGATCCAAATATGCTATCCTCTTGTCTCCATATGTGACATACATTGAATGGTGTGGCTGATTTATGTCCATTGTGAACATTCTCCCTTGCTTTTTTCCTTTTGCTATGAGCTTGAAACCTGCCCTTGGATCCTCAACAAAACATCCTCTTTCATTGAACCTAACTTGATAGCCTTTTTCTACCATTTGGCCTACCGAAATCAAGTTTTTGGTACTAGTAGGGACATGTAATACCTCTGATAAGCACTTTGCTCTTTGATTTCCTTCCAAACTGATATCTCCCACATGTTGAATGATATGCTCTGAGTTATCACCTGTTTCCACATGCCCTTGATGCTTTGGGACCTGCAAATTACTAAAAAACTCCTTTCGACATGACATATGATTGCTACATCCACTATCTACATACCATACATCTTCACTAGCTTGAGTTGTATCTTCACCATACCTCATGGCAAGTAAATAATCATTCCCTTGGCTGGATGATGTGTTTGCATAATTACCTTGCCCTCTATAATTGTTGTTGTTGCTTTGATTCCCTTGTCTTTGAGCTCTATGATAGCATTCATTTGCAAAATGACCGGGCTTGCCACATACAAAGCATCCATTTGAAGTGGCTTGTCCTCTTCCACCAAATCTTCCACCTCTTCCTCTATTTGTGGCTCTTCCACCTCTTTGACCTGCATTTTCTTATTGTCCTTGACCTCCTTGGTTGCTTTGATATCTTCCTCTTCCTCTTGTAGCACCCCGGTTGTGTCTTCCTCTTCCTCTACCTGCATACAACAATTGCCCTTGGCTATCCTTGGCATTATGACCACCAAGGTTCATCTCCTCTGTCACCATGAGAGTGATTAGTTGATCAAAATCAGGAAGAGAGTCCCTTACATACACTGAAGTTGTGAAAGCCCTCCATTTTTCATCATCCCTAAGTCCATTTAGGGTGTGGGCGACAAGATCGTCATCATCTAGGGAACAACCGATTGACCCTAGTGCATCTGCAAGCTCTTTAACCTTTAATATGTAATCATTAGCACCTTGAGAGAGGCTTTTCCTAAGATTATTTAGCTCATTCTTGAGCTGAATTTTTCTAGCTTTTGTGGAGGTTGAGTACAATCTCTCCAAGCACTCCCACACCTTCTTCGATGTATCCAAATCTTGAATATGCCCTACCATAGAGTTGCTAATATGCTGAGATAACATGAAAATGACCCTTTTGTCCCTTTCATCCCACTCTCTTACTGCTCTTCTCTGGTCATTGGTTGGATTTACCTCATCTATGTAGGGTTTTGGCTCTCCACCACTCACAAGTCCCCACAAACCTTTCCCCATCAAAAAATTGCTTATTCTAAATCGCCATGGTTGGTAGTTTCCTTTTTCGAGCTTCTCAATCTGAGCATTGAGATCAGCCATGGTGCCTCCTAACTCTTCTGAACCTCCCCCTTGATGCAATGAAGTTGAAAAGGATGTCTTTTACCTCAAAAAATAGAGCTACTCCTCTTGATGAAGCTTCGTCTTTGATTTGATGATGTATTTGCTTCCCCTTGTTGTTGACGTGCCCGTTCTTTGCTTCCTTCCTTCAAACTTTGATGAAGTCTTTACTTCACTTCAGTAGCTCCTTTTTCTCTCTTTGATACTCCACTTATAGCTCTGATACCACTATTGGAGGATAAACACTCCTATATGCACAACAAAAGCAAATGAACCCTCCTAGGATCCTGCAATTTTTCAGACATAGGTTCTGTATTTTCTGAGTTTCTCTAAGTATATGCAGAGACTGAAAATGAAATTTTGCAGGCATAAACTAGACTTTAAGAGCTTATAAATGAGAGTAAAAGCACTCCATTTAGATACTGGATGATGCCTCAACCAGCTGCAACAAAACAGATAACTTGATCTCTTCACAGAGTATGAGCTAACTAGACAGATACTGTTCTGGACATTTCTCTGCACATGTGCAGGCACTGAACCTGAGACTTATACCAAACAAAGTCGAACTTATAAGCTTTCCAACAAGACAAAAATCATTGCAAATGGATTACGGATGAAGGAGAAACAACAATTACAAGACCGGGGGGTCTGCCAAAAACATCTAGATAGATAGAGTGTGTAAAAGTGAAATTTCTGCAAAATATGCAGAGAACAACTAGTAGGGGGTGTGCTTAAGCAAGGGGGCAGCTTGGGCACGTATTTCCACGACTCTAAATCATAATACAACTCATTAGAGGTTTTAAAGACCACATACTAACCTCTTTAACCAATCAAAAGCATATACATGTCAAAAGTGAGGTCCAATCACATCAAGAGGTGAGCTAAATCTTCTCTAATCAACTTCTTTCCATTATGGGCATAATTGGATGCCTCCAACTCGTGGAAATCAGCCTCCTTTGATTGTCGATGATGTGAAAGGTTCAATTTGGGGCATGTTCCCACACTCTTGAGCTTGAAAAACTTTCAACAGACTTGATACACACAGATGTATAGCAACCAACACAACAACCATGAGCGGCTGGTAATAGATATTTTGTCACTTTTATTGATGATCATTCAAGAAAAGTATGGATGTTCTGCATAAAACAAAAATCATATGTGTTCATGTTCAAGAGATTTAAAGCAGAGGTAGAAAAAGAAACAAGATGCTACATAAAGACCTTGAGGTCCGATGGAGGAGGAGAATATTTCTCCAAAGAATTTTCATATTTTCTTTATGAAAATGGCATCAAGCGACAATTTACATGTAGGTACACACCTCAACAAAATGGAATAGTTGAAAGGAAAAATAGACATATCACAGAAGTTGCAAGATGCATGCTCAACGAGATGAAGGTGCCACTAAACTATTGGGTTGAAGCAACTGGTACGTGAAAGGTTCTTAATGCCGCAGGAAAAAATGGTTTTACAAGACTTTATTGGGTTTAAATACCCCTCGGAATCGGCCCAATTGGATTACTTAGAGGCCGCAATTATCTCTCGGAGAGTTCTTCCTATGTCTATGCACTAGCTCGTATGGATCCCGGCAAACACACCAAAATGTATACCCTATTGGTCCAAGGGAAAGGGTATGGTATACACCCAATGATATTTTGCCAAAACCTTTTGATACTAGGCCACTTTTGGTCCCCTTTAGTCCACAATTTCACTTCAATATATTGATGGAGGATACGGGATTCTCACTCTCCAACTCACCAACTCTATGAGCTTACATTATCACTCACTTCCTATTAAAGCCACATGTACCCAAGCACCCCCACACTCTTGCATTTGCACACTTACTCAATCACAGCTTCACCAATACTCTTGTTCACGAATGCACACTCTCACATAACGACATCCTCGACGTGCACACACTTAGAACTTGATGCTCAGGATCAGATTTGCAACCAATCAAACAATCAAATACTCAAATATACTCACTCAAACATGCAAATTTATACCAACACACACAAATCTTGTAACTTGCTCACACACACACTCACTTAACCACCAACACCTCTCTCTCTTGATACACCCAGATTCTACTCACCTTCCTACCTACCCTTCTCTCTTTGCGAGTGTACACAGCATGAACAGAGGGGCAGGAGGAGCGTAATACCCCATTCACACATAGTCCTCTGTGTTTGTATTTTTCTGTTTTTAAATGAATCAAAGACGTGAAAATTGCATTACTACTGCTCATTACAAACTGAATCCCACGCGGATGCTATTAGTAGTAGACGCAGGCAGCGGGCAGCTTCCCGTTCCCTTGTTAAAGGCTAACCACACCCTAGTCGGTGCATTCAAATACAAAAAAAATCTAAAGATGGAAACAGGAATCAGGTATTGCCACCCATGAGACAGGCGTTGAGCGACGCAATCGGAAGATAAGAAAAACTTCATGTGTTAGTCCATCCGATCCGACAACTTACAACGAAAATTGGAGAAGCGGAAAGAATGCAGATATATGTGGACAATACTCGCTAATTTATGTACAAATCATTTAGAAAAATAGAGCTGCGGGCTCCGATGACGCAGTAAAATCGCAAGTATCTTAGAAGGGAATCCTCGAAAGCCTAAGAAACAGCCTCTCGGTAACCGCACGTTTGGTATCTCAGACAGTAATTCCAAGTACTTAATCATCACAGGCTTAGAGATATACGGTGACGAAACACCAAAGCTTCCGACAAAGGAAGCACACCATCGCCTGCAGCAGTAATATGTGCTACATATCGTCAGAGTCACAGAAGGAGGCCAGGAAGCTCTATGCTTCAAACAGCTGCAGTAGAAGTCAATTTAGGGCGAATGTCAAGTGCCTAAGTGTCCACATCATGTTGAACTCATAAATTCCATAATACAGAATATGTAAGGAGCGTGTCCCCAGCATTTTTAAGCTTATGCATTCTATAATACAGAGACTGTAGAACGTACAGGCATAAGTTACGGTGCAAGGCATCCATTACTAATATGTGCAGGAGATAAATACTGCAATCAATCAACATACCGGTAAGAGGATCACCAATGTCCGCATAATCAGAAGAACTGTGGCGTAGGAAAAGCCCACACAAGCTGGGGATTCCACGAACGAATGATTCGCCTCAATCTCAAACGGAAGACTGATGTGCCACGCGGGATAGATGTGCTTTCCCCCCTCTTCTCTTCTCTGATTCTCTGAATTCCTCAGTCTCTGCTCACCTTCCCCAGCAGCAAAAGGCACGAAGTGTTTCCCTTTGTGATAGTTCTTCCCTCGCTAGCCAATGTTAGAGCCCTCAGCAGTTCTCTGAGCTACGCTTACCTCTTCCTGGCGTGTATTCTTCAGCACCTATATCCACTGAAAAGCTGAAGAAACTTACATCTCCCCTCCTTTCTCTATATATATCTTCTCCTGCTCAACTTCCTCCTTCATCCAGAACCGACCACCTCCAGAAAAGCCTCCTTTCTTTTTCCTTACGGTGTGCACCCCCCAGAGATAGCGGCGACCCCATGCCTTGTCGCGGCCCTCCAATCATGTTTCTCCACCTCAAGACGGCCTGCAGCACCACTGACACATGAAGAAGCTGACAATACGATGTCCCCCCTTTTACGTTTGCTCGTCAGGCTGGAGGACCCCCCCCCCTTTTCCGTTTTTTTCATGTCAGAGTAGTGGGGCGGCAGAAACAGAAAATCCCCCTCTTTTTCTGGTTTTCTCGTCAGAGCTTGAATTTAGAAAAAATATTACAAAGGAAATTGATGCATCCAGGCCGAAGCTGAATCCATTTCTTATTCAGCTTAGATACACAGGGTAACCCAGGTTGTTTGTCCCACCTTTTGATAAGCACTCCATTTAAATCCAATATGATATACAGGTCCCTCGCACTAGATATTGAGGGAATATGCACTTATCACCTCTCGTACAGGACGCAGAGAGCTGGGGAGCCATTCCATGCAGGGATACCACGTCTCTATAGAATGATTGGATGGTTGTCTTGTTCATCACATCCCTTACATCAACAAAGAAGCCTGCATCGCTGATACACTTCACAACTGCATTATCTGGAAGTTGCTTCCGGAAATCATCACAATGTATCATAGATGCCAAGGCTCCAGCAGAGCATCCAGATAGAAGGGCTTCCTTCGCATGTTTAAGTCCCAAAGACAGAATATCATCCATAGCTGCTTGCCATATCCTTCTTCCCCGAAAATAAATCAACTTTGACTGGTTCACTTTATCAAGCTTAACTTCCAAAGGAGAATCAATATCTCCACTAAAAGATCCGCCATCACAATATCTCACTTTCACACGATTCCAATTGTAAAAATCAGGATTCTTTAAAGGTGAGTTACTTAAGCTGCCACCAAAGACCACCTGTTCTTCCATATGATGAGATGATCCCAACCTTGTTCCAGATCTTCGAAAGCACGTTTCAGATGTTGAACACCACCCACCTCCCTCAATATGTATTAGCCAATTTTTTTTTTTGCTCCCAGTCCTTTTCCTCTATGTAAGTGATATGCAGGTGGAGTTCCATCCAAGCACACTGCCCCCTTTGCCGCTGCTCCTTTGACGAGAGTGCGACGGACAAACAGGACTTCGTCCGGGGAAGGGCGGAAAAAATCCGGCTGCTCCAAGGACACCCACAAGGAAATGGATCCTTGGATGCGCTTGTAATCTAGGATCATGACAAAGGCAGCACTGGTGATCATGAAACCAAGCAAGCCCAAAGCATAATCTACTGCACTCCATTTTAAGACCGAACCTATACATCCAACTTTATCATATATATAAATGTTTCATGAAGATGTAAGCAGAACTCCAAGTAAGGAATGTCCAAGCATCTTCAACCCATTGCTAGGTGTTACAAAATGAAATAGGAATTTCAAAATTTTTGCTGAGCATTATCAACACAATCTTCAACTCGTCTCCCCTATCATCAAATCCACTCTTCAAGTACCTGAAATCAAGCATATTTTTCTGCCAAATAGAACCACGTTAGTGCATAAAAATTCACCATTTTTGGGGCTAACATACTTCCCTCTTCTTATTTGCGAAGTCGTCCTCGACGAGCCGTTCATGCTGAAATACAATCCAAACAATTATGAACATGTCAATTTCCAATTAGTTCACATACCTTTCATCGAGCCGTCATTTCCACTGAACTTGCACTCATCGAAGCTATTAGTGCTCAAAAATCACTCGTAAATACATTCAAATCAGTCACTTCCAAAATGATCCAAGAACATGCACATATATGCAATTCCATTTCAGCCATGCATTACTTTGCTCATACATTCCATTATGACAATGATCTCAACCAGAATAACACATGCACCCTTTCCATGTTTAGATATGCAACTACTATTGCGGCAAACAGAAAAGAAAATAACAACAACTGAAATGAACAACGACAACTGAAATGAACACGATCGGAGATGCAAAGATACCCAAAATGCATAACCCTTTTTATTGACCTACTATTCGCTATGTACAATCATTTCATGACTAGACTACCTGAAGAATCCCCATCGTCGTCCTACAAAAATCATCAAAACTCGAGTGCAAGTCAAGACATACATCAGAACCCTGGAGTGTCCCAAACACTAGAAAAACCCTCAGATAGAGCACACAAGTTATAAAGCACTACCGTTGCATTACCTCGCTAGAGCCTCATCCATAAGTACATATACAGTCTCCGTGCCTTCAAGAATGTTGATCCAAAGTGAGCTGATCTGTCGCAAGCCAACACATGCTAATCACACAAGCAACTAATGTTCCCTTCCAGGCGATCATCGCCCTCTCCTCTCTTTCTCTTCCCCTCAGGAGTGGGGAATAACTTCATATGAAAATTTTATTTTAATCACACGTTGGCCTACATTGACACTGGATGCGATTCGTGGACCTGACCACCCGATCAGGTTGATTCCACCCATCTACCAACGCAATGCAGCGCACAACACACAACACAACATGATCACACATACATAGATCAGCTAGCCCATAACGAAGCTGGATGCGGCTCATGGTCGTGACTACCCAGCCACGATGGCTCCACCTGCCTACCAACCCGTTATGGCGCGTAGCTAAGGCACAGACATATACATCCCAAGCCTATGGCGAAACTAGCTGCGGCTCGTGGTCCTAACCACCCGGCGAGGATAAATCCACCCACCTACTAGCCCACCATAGCGCATTGGTACGATCACACAACACAATTTTTTTTTTTTTTTTTTCGTTTTTCTTGTCATAATTAATTAGTTCACCCAGGTCCTGAGAATTAGGGAGAGGAAGAAAGGGACTTTTCCCACTGTTCCCACACATACAAGCAAAACAGATACACTCTAGCCTTTGACAGATCAACCACCTCTTCACTCCATTCTCTAAACTATAGACACTACATATGTATTCATCGATTCAACTTCTCACTTGGTAACTACAACCAGCTATGCCTTAGTCCCTCGTATACCTATCCCTAGGTGTCCTAGAATGTGAGTCCCCGGAATGTCTCATGTAGCCTCACATCGTACTCGAATCCCGACAACTTCTCTAAGGCGAGTCAGGTTCAACTTCAGGAGCTCCGTCATCACTTCCTAGCGTTAGCACATCTGCCCAAGCCCATGTGATATCGTTTTCCTCGTTAGGCAATTCCATCGTGCTGTCGTAGTAGAAGTACCGATCCTTGGTATATCCGGCCCAACTAAGTAGATACGCTTCGAATTTGGGAAATGGAAAGTCAATGTCCATACCTTGATTCCAAAAGCGTACAAGCCAGTGTGCCCCTCCACGTCATAGTTTCTTTGCAAGCTCTCAACCGATATCTCCGTACTTTCTAATGCTTGATCTAAAAAATATACGACAAGGTCGAACAGAGCGCTCTGGTATACTTGATCAGCCATTAGTTGCCTAGTCCTCAGTGATCCTACATAGTAGCACACTTGGTTTACCAGTTTCTGCAATTCCAACAAACAAAAGGTAAATTGAATGAACAAGTAGAGAAAGGCCTTCTCGTTTCGTTCTCGTATCCAACCACACATCTCTCGTGAGAACACCCAAATCACACAAAAAAGTGCCATCATCCAACGGCTCACTCGAAGTCCTATCCATGCACATTCACCTATCGATCCTTGTACGTTCGGCTCGCTATCCTGACATTTAATCCAATCAAACCTCCTTCGAATAACTCTGGCATGCTCGGCATGGGCCAATCCTAACTCCTTTAGGCCATCGCCAGTCCTGCACGTATTCTTTGCATGAAGCACTTTACTCTCTGTACTCTTTTCTGGTGCAATTCCTAATGCATGTTTTTTCTCCAATCCTTCATGTATGAAAATCCTCTCTTTACCAACACCTTGGTTCTCCTTATTTCTTGCTTTCAAGAGGTTCTCCTTTCGATCAACTAATTCCTTGCTAGAACTGTCGTGATCCACACACCACTTTTCTCTCCCGGATCTACCTTTGCCTTCGTGCTCCCCCTTGCATGTACCCTTGCTCATGGCATTATGTACTCTCCTGGTGCTAGACGATAGCTGACTTTCTTGGTTCCTTGTCAACTTTTGATGATATCCTCGATCACGAGTTCTAAAAGAGCATTTTCTACTTTTCGAAGAGTATTCCCTCCTTGCATGAGGATCCACCACCTGGCTCATTTTCTTCTCCTTCTCCACCGGGTCGATGTGCATTGTATAGCACTCAGCCTCGCCTGTACTTGCCAACCATCCTAGTAGTTCCTGATCGGAATCGTCTTTATAGAGCAATGGATTTTGATATTCTCCCATCTTCGTGTCTTGCTTTTTGGAGAGCTGCAAGTTGAACCCGTCTTGAAGCAGATTCTTGTAGGTGTCCGTGTTCAAAGAAAACCTAGCTCGTGCACTCTCGTGCCTTGCTTTCTCCTTTTCTTTCTTTTCCATTTCATCTACTATTATTGTCTTTTTCTTGTTGCTCGAGGGTGGGGATACTTGCAACTGAATCCGATCAGACTTAGGCCCTATCGAAATAAAACCTGTGCGCCAGTCATGCACACATTCGGCTTGCACCAACCATGGCCGTCCAAGTAGGATCGAGAAGGTAGCCTCCGAGGTCCTTGGTCTTACTATCAGATAATCAACTTTAAACTCTAAACCGCCCACAATTGTACTTACATTCTTCAAAAGGCCCGCAGGCTTCACTTGTGTTTGATCCGCCATTCTCAAAGACATCGGCGTCTCTTCCATGTGGTTGAGGCCTAAAGCTTCCATCATGAACTCCGTCATCAGGTTGACTGCGGCTCCACTATCTAACTGAGCACCAGGGACTGCATATCCTTTAATCTCGACCGTCACAGCTGGAGCGTTCGAATCAATTTGCATCGTAATGCTTTGAATGATACCTTGGACATCTTTATCTTGTCTATTTTTATCTGGAGCTTTCCTCGGCTTCTTAATATATTCGTTATAGAATTGTTTCCTATAAACAGGCGAACATTTTAGCAATGTGCCAATGTCCAGCGTGACTTCAGTGTCAGCAAGTAACTTCACAATATCTACTTCTTCCGAGCTTTGTCTTTCCTTTCTAGTTGTAGGAGCTTTCAATCTTTCAGGGAAGGGTGCTATGCCCGGCACAAACTCCTTGGTTACTGGTGGAAGGATCTCAATTTCTTCCCCATCCTCAAACTCTTGCTACCCAACAAATCCTCCAACTTGGTTTTCTACCTCTTCGTGTTCAGCTATTCTTTCTTGACTCCCTTCTTCACCTTCGCCTCTTGGATTCTTCTTCGAGTACTCTTGAGTTCTTGTGACTACTGCCACAGTTGGATCTTTGTGTGGGTTCTTGGCCTCGTAAGCATCCACAAAGTGCATCGACGAGCTAGAGCCTTCTTGAGGGTTCGGTGTCTTGAACACTACTCCGATCGTAGGAACGTGCTCTTGAGCTCTTGATGTGGGATGCATATGAGTATCAACATAGTTCGAGGATCCTACTGGTCCTTTTTCCTTGCCGGCAGAAGCTCTTCGTTTTGGACAATCTTCATCAAAGTGGCCTTCTCCACTACAGTACCTACATAGCGGGGTATAATCAATTGGCTTCTTTTCGTTTGGACATCTAGATTGAGTATGGCCAAAGCCATGACATCTCCAGCATTGGATTGGACCATCTCTTCTTTGATCACGCGGAGCTCCTCTTGGATAGTCTCCTCCTTGACCCTGAGCACCATATCCATAAGTCGGTCTGTTTTCCCAACGAGATGTGGGTGGTACACTTTGAGCGGGCAATCCCGTGTAAGGTCTTTCTCTTGTATCCCCTGATTTCATGGTCCTTTCTTCATAGGCTCTCTTGTTGTAACATCGGTCCTCTGTGTGATTTGTCCTTCCACAAAAAGTACACCGCATCCTAGGTGGCGATCTATCTGTGAATACTCTCGAGACTGTAGGGCATTCTGAAGCCAAATGGCCATAACCATGGCACTTTCCACACCATGTATTCGATCGAAACACTTGATTCGGGTTTGTTGTGACCTCTGGTTTCACTGTGTATGTCTCTTGAGTTATCGTGGCAGCTTTAATAGCTTGCGTGACCAATTCCAATATTCTTTCTTCGGTTAGTGCAGGCTTTACCTCGCCTGGCGTGCTAGTGGCAGCTACAAAAGCTGGGGTCGTCAATGCGGGACTTCCTTGGCCATGATCTTTCATCGGTATGTTTCCTGGCCCCCCCATAGGCTCGTATAAGAGTTCCATCTTTCTTTGTTGGCATAATTGTACTTCCTCCCAAAGCCTTGCTTGTTCCTTAGCATCCATTAAGGTCGCAGGTCTTGTCAGGCTGATGTGCTGCTGTGCCGTAGGATCTCGCAATCCTGAAATGAATCTACGTTTCAATGTCTCATCATTCGGGGCATTCACGCCCATTTTTCTTACCAAAGTCTCCATTCTCTGAATATAGTTGTCGATGCTCTCATTGACTCCTTGTCGCAAATAATCCATTTGTTGGGCCAATCTATCTTGGAAGCCTTGTCGTCGAAATTTTGCTAAGAAGGCTTCCTTAAGCATCTGATAAGTTCCACGCTCTTGTGGTGTCAGATTCCCATACCAATTGGCTGCCTCATCACGGAGAATAGCCGGAAAAATTCTCAACCTTTGATCCTGGTCAACTACATCATTGGCCTCACAAGTAACCTCAAACAACTGGATAAAGCTATCCGGATCTTCGTCCCAAGTACCCGAAAACTTGGTGAAGTCCCCTAAGTGAACTGAAATCCGCTGAGCCATTTCGAACAGAGGTGTGATATCAATATCACTTCGATCCCAAAAATTTAGCACACGTGGCTTCAGGATCCCTCCTTCAAATTGTCGTACTTGATTCGCGACCCTTCTACGGGAGTACACGTTTTTGACTGATTTCTTCGAGGCAATCGAAGTCCACTCACCTGGCGGTTCCCACCTTCTTCTTTCTCTTTCAAGGGCTCTTCTCTGAGCGCGTTCCTCTCTTTGAGTTTGTGTTGCTCCTGACGATGAGCTCCCCTCGCTCATGTACTAGATCGCGGGGTCCGCAAGCTCGGCCAACCTGTGGCGCTAGGCGAACCTATGGCACTCTCTTATAGAGACGTACCAAGCTATTCCCGGCAAACGCACCAAATGAAAGGTTCTTAATGCCGCAGGAAAAAATGGTTTTACAAGACTTTATTGGGTTTAAATACCCCTCGGAATCGGCCCAATTGGATTACTTAGAGGCCACAATTATCTCTCGGAGAGTTCTTCCTATGTCTATGCACTAGCTCGTATGGATCCCGGCAAACACACCAAAATGTATACCCTATTGGTCCAAGGGAAAGGGTATGGTATACACCCAATGATATTTTGCCAAAACCTTTTGATACTAGGCCACTTTTGGTCCCCCTTAGTCCACAATTTCACTTCAATATATTGATGGAGGATACGGGATTCTCACTCTCCAACTCACCAACTCTATGAGCTTACATTATCACTCACTTCCTATTAAAGCCACATGTACCCAAGCACCCCCATACTCTTGCATTTGCACACTTACTCAATCACAGCTTCACCAATACTCTTGTTCATGAATGCACACTCTCACATAACGACATCCTCGACATGCACACACTTAGAATTTGATGCTCAGGATCAGATTTGCAACCAATCAAACAATCAAATACTCAAATATATTCACTCAAACATGCAAATTTATACCAACACACACAAATCTTGTAACTTGCTCACACACACACTCACTTAACCACCAACACCTCTCTCTCTTGATACACCCAGATTCTACTCACCTTCCTACCTACCCTTCTCTCTTTGCGAGTGTACACAGCATGAACAGAGGGGCAGGAGGAGCGTAATACCCCATTCACACATAGTCCTCTGTGTTTGTATTTTTCTGTTTTTAAATGAATCAAAGACGTGAAAATTGCATTACTACTGCTCATTACAAACTGAATCCCACGCGGATGCTATTAGTAGTAGACGCAGGCAGCGGGCAGCTTCCCGTTGTTAAAGGCTAACCACACCCTAGTCGGTGCATTCAAATACAAAAAAAATCTAAAGATGGAAACAGGAATCAGGTATTGCCACCCATGAGACAGGCGTTGAGCGACGCAATCGGAAGATAAGAAAAACTTCATGTGTTAGTCCATCCGATCCGACAACTTACAACGAAAATTGGAGAAGCGGAAAGAATGCAGATATATGTGGACAATACTCGCTAATTTATGTACAAATCATTTAGAAAAATAGAGCTGCGGGCTCCGATGACGCAGTAAAACCGCAAGTATCTTAGAAGGGAATCCTCGAAAGCCTAAGAAACAGCCTCTCGGTAACCGCACGTTTGGTATCTCAGACGGTAATTCCAAGTACTTAATCATCACAGGCTTAGAGATATACGGTGATAAAACACCAAAGCTTCCGACAAAGGAAGCACACCATCGCCTGCAACAATAATATGTGCTACATATCGTCAGAGTCACAGAAGGAGGCCAGGAAGCTCTATGCTTCAAACAGCTGCAGTAGAAGTCAATTTAGGGCGAATGTCAAGTGCCTAAGTGTCCACATCATGTTGAACTCATAAATTCCATAATACAGAATATGTAAGGAGCGTGTCCCCAGCATTTTTAAGCTTATGCATTCTATAATACAGAGACTGTAGAACGTACAGGCATAAGTTACGGTGCAAGGCATCCATTACTAATATGTGCAGGAGATAAATACTGCAATCAATCAACATACCGGTAAGAGGATCACCAATGTCCGCATAATCAGAAGAACTGTGGCGTAGGAAAAGCCCACACAAGCTGGGGATTCCACGAACGAATGATTCGCCTCAATCTCAAACGGAAGACTGATGTGCCACGCAGGATAGATGTGCTTTCCCCCCTCTTCTCTTCTCTGATTCTCTGAATTCCTCAGTCTCTGCTCACCTTCCCCAGCAGCAAAAGGCACGAAGTGTTTCCCTTTGTGATAGTTCTTCCCTCGCTAGCCAATGTTAGAGCCCTCAGCAGTTCTCTCAGCTACGCTTACCTCTTCCTGGCGTGTATTCTTCAGCACCTATATCCACTGAAAAGCTGAAGAAACTTACATCTCCCCTCCTTTCTCTATATATATCTTCTCCTGCTCAACTTCCTCCTTCATCCAGAACCGACCACCTCCAGAAAAGCCTCCTTTCTTTTTCCTTACGGTGTGCACCCCCCAGAGATAGCGGCGACCCCATGCCTTGTCGCGGCCCTCCAATCATGTTTCTCCACCTCAAGACGGCCTGCAGCACCACTGACACATGAAGAAGCTGACAATACGATGTCCCCCCTTTTCCGTTTGCTCGTCAGGCTGGAGGACCCCCCCCCTTTTCCGTTTTTTTCATGTCAGAGTAGTGGGGCGGCAGAAACAGAAAATCCCCCTCTTTTTCTGGTTTGCTCGTCAGAGCTTGAATTTAGAAAAAATATTGCAAAGGAAATTGATGCATCCAGGCCGAAGCTGAATCCATTTCTTATTCAGCTTAGATACACAGGGTAACCCAGGTTGTTTGTCCCACCTTTTGATAAGCACTCCATTTAAATCCAATATGATATACAGGTCCCTCGCACTAGATATTGAGGGAATATGCACTTATCACCTCTCGTACAGGACGCAGAGAGCTGGGGAGCCATTCCATGCAGGGATACCACGTCTCTATAGAATGATTGGATGGTTGTCTTGTTCATCACATCCCTTACATCAACAAAGAAGCCTGCATCGCTGATACACTTCACAACTGCATTATCTGGAAGTTGCTTCCGGAAATCATCACAATGTATCATAGATGCCAAGGCTCCAGCAGAGCATCCAGATAGAAGGGCTTCCTTCGCATGTTTAAGTCCCAAAGACAGAAGATCATCCATAGCTGCTTGCCATATCCTTCTTCCCCGAAAATAAATCAACTTTGACTGGTTCACTTTATCAAGCTTAACTTCCAAAGGAGAATCAATATCTCCACTAAAAGATCCGCCATCACAATATCTCACTTTCACACGATTCCAATTGTAAAAATCAGGATTCTTTAAAGGTGAGTTACTTAAGCTGCCACCAAAGACCACCTGTTCTTCCATATGATGAGATGATCCCAACCTTGTTCCAGATCTTCGAAAGCACGTTTCAGATGTTGAACACCACCCACCTCCCTCAATATGTATTAGCCAATTTTTTTTTTTGCTCCCAGTCCTTTTCCTCTATGTAAGTGATATGCAGGTGGAGTTCCATCCAAGCACACTGCCCCCTTTGCCGCTGCTCCTTTGACGAGAGTGCGACGGACAAACAGGACTTCGTCCGGGGAAGGGCGGAAAAAATCCGGCTGCTCCAAGGACACCCACAAGGAAATGGATCCTTGGATGCGCTTGTAATCTAGGATCATGACAAAGGCAGCACTGGTGATCATGAAACCAAGCAAGCCCAAAGCATAATCTACTGCACTCCATTTTAAGACCGAACCTATACATCCAACTTTATCATATATATAAATGTTTCATGAAGATGTAAGCAGAACTCCAAGTAAGGAATGTCCAAGCATCTTCAACCCATTGCTAGGTGTTACAAAATGAAATAGGAATTTCAAAATTTTTGCTGAGCATTATCAACACAATCTTCAACTCGTCTCCCCTATCATCAAATCCACTCTTCAAGTACCTGAAATCAAGCGTATTTTTCTGCCAAATAGAACCACGTTAGTGCATAAAAATTCACCATTTTTGGGGCTAACAGTACGACTGTTTATTTGATATACAAGTGCACAACGGCTGGAGTGCATAATCTAACTCCCGAGGAGGTTTATTTCGGTAAGAAACCTGACCTTACACATCTCAAAGTTTTTGGATGTGTGTGTTATGATCACATCCCTCAAGAACTAAGGACAAAGATGGAGGCAAAGTCAGAAAAATGTATTTTCATTCGATATTCATCGGAGCAAAAGGGATACAAGTGACACAATCTAGTAACAAAGGAGCTACGAGTCTCATGAGATGTGGTATTTGATGAGCTAAGACCATGGTTTGGAGACAAAGGGGAAGAGAAGATTCTTGAAGAAGATTGTGAAGATGATGGAGGTATTGTCCAAGAAGAATTTCAGCAAACAAGCACTCAAATGTTAGGTCCAGAAGCTTTTACATCACACGGAGAAAGCTCAACATGGAAGTGGAGACTAAGGAGTCATTCCTCATTACCAACATCAGGTTATGAAAGATTTGAAGCTGAAAGTGCTGCCCAAAATAGTGATTCAAATGCAAGTGAAGAAGAGTATGAAGAGGTGATTACACCAAAGGTAAAGTTGAACCGATTGAAGAAGCAATATTCAAAAGGAAATGAAAGGAGGTATTCGAGATCAAGGTATCCAATTCAAAGGCTATGCTATGATAGTTTTATTGCAAAGCATTTTGCATATATGACACAGGTGGTCAATGACAAAGAACCGGATGCATATGAAGAAGCATGTACACAAAAAGCATGGCAAGAAGCTATGCAAGAAGAGATAAAAGCTCTCAAGGACAATCACACATGGGAGCTAGTTCCAAAGGCTGAAGGTATGAAGATTGTTCCAAATAAATGGGTGTTTAAAATAAAGAGAAATGTTGATGGTTCTCTAGCAAGGTATAAAGCTAGACTAGTAGCAAAAGGATTCAAGCAAACTCACGGCATCAACTATGAAGAGTCTTTCAGCTCGGTTGCAAAGATGGGAACAATTAGAACCTTGATTGCATTGAGTGCAGCAAGGAGATGGCCATTGTACCAACTTGACATAAAAAATGCTTTCCTCAATGGTGAACTTCAAGAAGAGGTATACATGAGTCAACCGAATGGATTTGAAGATAAAAAGCATCCAGATTCTGTTTGTAGATTGAAGAAAGCTTTGTATGGGCTGAAGCAAGCACCACGTACTTGGAATCAAAGATTGGTCGAGTACCTCACAAGGTGTGGGTATAGTCCAAGTTGTGCATATCCCTCTCTCTACATGAAGAAAGAAGAAGGCAAGCAGGTATATATTCGCATATATGTTGATGATCTCATCATAGCAACAAGTAATGTTGCAAGATAACAAGAGATAAAACTTAAAATCAGTAAGGAGCTTTAAATTTCAGATCTTGGTGAGCTGAACTACGTTTTAGGCATTGAGATAGTCTATGGGAAAGATGGCATCTACTTGATGCAAAGAAAGTACTTGTTGGATATTCTTTTTAGATTTGGAATGAGTGAATGCAAACCACTCACTCAACCTATGGACGTTATAAAAGAGGCAAAGGAGAACACTTAAGAATAGAGGAAGAAGACATGGAAGTCCCCTTGTAGCTAGCTCATTTGGTTTGAGTCATTCTGTTCTCTTCACTCTCATAGAGTATGTGCAGCCTCATACCAATTTTTGGGTAGTCTACTTGTGAGAGTCATATCTCTCAATATGTGTATCCACTTTTAGAGTTTAAACATTCCTTGGAAAGCTTATCTCGATTACTTCATCTCTCTAAAATAATTTTATCAAATTCTTTATTCTCTATGAGTTATTCAATTTTTAGTGAAGTATAGTTTTCAACCTAATTGAGTGGACAGGTAGCCTATTTTGAGGCAAAGCATTGCCAGCCCAAATCTACTCCCAATTGAGTGTTTGATAGCTCATTGGAAAGCTATAGATGTCTAGTTTGAGTGACCAAAGTTTCATGTTCATTGAATGTTTCAGTTGGTACCAGTTTTCATTTGAATGTTCAGCTATTGGCAAAAGTCTTGATCTTGAGAAGGTCTTCTACACTTCCCGCTGCGAATAGGAGAGGAATTCTCCAACAGAGTGTTGGAGGATAAACACTCCTATGTGCACAACAAAAGCAAATGAACCCTCCTAGGATCGTGAAAATTTTCAGACATAGGCTCTGTATTTTCTGCATTTCTCTGAGTATATCCAAAGACTTAAAATACAATTTTGCAACCCTAAACTAGGCTTAGAGATCTTTCAAATGAGAGTAAACTCACTCCATTTGGACTTTGGATATACTTCAACTAGCTGCATTAAAACAAATAAGTTGATCTCTTCACAGAGTATGAGCTCACTAGATAGACATTGTTCTAGACATTTCTCTGCACATGTGTAGGTGCTGAACCCAAGAATTATACCAAACAAAGTAGAACTTATAAGCTTTCCAACAAGACAAGAATCGTTGCAAATGGATTTGAGATGAAGGAGAAACAACAATTACAAGATCAGGCGGTCTACAAAGATCATCTAGGGAGAAAGAGTATGAAAAAGTGAAATCTCCGCAAAATATGCAGAGAACAGCTAGTAAGGGGTGTGCTTAAGCAAGGGGCAGCTTGGGCACATATTTCACCCACTCTAAGTCATAATACAACTCATTAGAGGTTTTAAATGCCACATATTAACCTCTTTAACCAATCAAAAGCATATACATGTAAAAAATGCGGTCCAATATCATCAAGAGGTGAGTTAAATCTTATCTAATCAACTTCTTTCCATTATGGGCATAATTTGATGCCTCCAACTTGTGGAAATCAGCCTCCTTTGATTTGGATGATGTGGAAGGTTCAATTTGGGGCATGTTCCCACACCCTTGAGCTTGAAAGACTTTCAACACTCCCGCTCAAGCTCAAGTCTTTTTCCTTCATTGCTTCAGCCTATGTCTCTTATGTTGATTGCTTCCTTGAATCCTCCAAGCTTTGTACCTTCAAGAAACTTTGTCATCATGTTTGCAACCTGAACTTTAGTGTTCACATACCTTATATCTAGCTCCTTTGCCATCACCTTTTCTCTAATGAAGTGGTAATGAACCTCTATGTGCTTGCTCCTTGCATGAAACATGGGATTGTTAGCTAGGTAGATGCTTGAAATGTTGTCTCCATAAAGAGGAAACTCCTCCACTTCCACTTCCAAGTCCTTAAGTAGCTTCTTCAGCCATAATAGCTCACATGTAGCCAATAATAACCTTTGTACTCATCCTCTATGGATGAAAGAGCAACAGTGTGTTCCTTCTTAGAGCTCGAGGACATCATTTTTTGTACCTATCATGAAAACATAACCTGATGTACTCCTTCGATCATCTTTGCTACCTGCCCAATCAGCATCACTATATCCTTTGACACTTAGATCAGCATCATATGAGTAAAATAGACCTTGGTTGATGGTGTGCTTGATGTATCTAAGCACCTTTCTTGCCGCCATAAGATGATCATGAGTAGGTGCACGCAAAAATTGAGGGAGAACACCTACTACATATGCAAGATCAAGTCTAGTGTATGTAGCATAAATTAATGAAGCAATTATGCTTCTATATAGTGTAATATCTTGTATAGCCTCTCCTTGACCTACAACCAACTATGTATTGGGCTCCATGGGCTGAGAAAGTGGCTTACAACCACTCATACCAAACTTGTATAGCACATCCAACAAGTATTTTGTTTGAATCAAGAAGATGCCATTGTGTGCATAAATTACCTCTATTCCGAAGAAGTATTTTAGTGTTCCAAGATCAAATATCTTGAACTCCTTTCCTAGATTTGATTTGACTTCTTTAATGCCTGCAATATCACTTCCTGTGATGATCAAATCGTCCACATAGATTCATATGTATACCGTCTTGTCTCCTTGCTTCTTCATGTAAAGTGATGGATTTGCAACACTTTCTTTGTATCCACAACTTGATAAATAATCCACTAGCCTCTGATTCTAGGCCCTTGGGGGCTTGCTTTAGTCCATATAATGCTTTCCTTAGCTTGCAAACATGATTTGGGTACCTCATACTAGCAAATCTTTAAGGTTGGCTCATGTAGAATACTTCTTCAAGCTCTCCATTGAGAAAGGCATTCTTCACATCCAACTGATATAAGCTCCATTTCATTGATATGGCCACTACAATTGAAGTCCTAATTGTTGGCATCTTGGCTACGGGGCTGAAATTTTCATCATAATTTATCCTATAGCTTTGGGATAAGCCTTTTGCTACCAACCTAGCTTTGTACCTAGCAATGGAACCATCTGAATTTCTTTTAATTTTGTAAACCCACTCATTACCTATCACCTTCGTGCCTTCTTAAGCTCGCACCAAGCTCCAAGTATGGTTTTCATCAAGTGCTTTGAGCTCTTCCTTCATTGCCTCTTGCCATTCCTTGCAATCATTAGCTTCTTCATAACTAGTTCGTTCTTTGTCCTTCATTACCTCAATCATGTATGCATAATGCTCTGCAATGAAATTATCATATGTTAACATTTGTATTGGATATCTTACTCTTGAAGACCTTCTTTCACTTCCTTTAGATGTGGTTGCCATCTTCTTTCTTTGTTTTGCCACTCCTGGAGTTTGAATTTGTTCTATCTCTTCATCTTCCAACATGATGTTGTCCACTATTGAGGTTGTAGCAAGGAACGACCAAAAACCCTCACCACCTTGCATGCAAGCAAGAAGGAAAACTCAAGAGTAACTCTCCTCTCATCCACCCCTACCTCCCACATGTTCAAGCCATTGGTACAGCCCCATGCTATGCCACATGCTTGAAAACAAGGAGAGTAGGGAGTCAAGGATCCTAGCCCATGAGGAAAATACAAGCAAATACAATTATCCTACTCACACAAAGGAGAGACATGCATAGGCACACACACACCACTCTCACACACTCACAAGGACACAATACATGTAAATGTAAATATTCTTGTAGGAGTAAAGAGAGCATCTTCCATTGATAAATGATATTACATGAGAGCACGTTGACCAAAAGCCCCCTTCTTTACAAAAATGAGCTTCTTTATATCGGCTAAGCTCTATTCCCCATGTGCTCCTTTGAAAAGTCAAAAAGTGGATCTCTCTCTAACTAACATATCTTGGCAAATATTCCTTTTCTAACAAACAAATCCCAAGAATTGGAGGCGTGGGATTTTCACGTGTGTTCTCTCATTCTAAGTAGATACAAAAAGACTTATTCTTATGGTCTAGGAAGGGTTCCCATGCACAATTGAGGGTGTGTGCATACCCTACAACCCAACACTCTCCCCCCCTAGACGTTGTCGTCCTCTACAAAGCTAAAATGAGAGGATCATACACAGCTGAACTTGATCCAAGATGAAATCTTCAGGTCTTCAGATCTGCAATTTCTTCAGTCAGCAAAGCTTCAAGCTGCAAATCTTCACGTCTTCAATGATCTTCAAATTCTGCAAGTCATCAGTCCTTCCTTCAATCTGCAAGTCTTCAGTCTTTAGAGCTGGGCGACACAATCCCCATGGGGCAGTCAGCCCAACATTTATCCCCTTGTGCAGTCTTTTGTAAGGCTGGAAATGCCTTCTCAAGAAGCTCCCAAACCTGAACTGACATACAAAAAGCAAGTAGATTGCATCTAATAATGAAATAAACATTCACTCCAATTTTAGTTTCCTTTTCAAGGGCATCCTCTTCTGCAAGATTTTCTTCTAGAGAGAAGTCCTCCTGAAAATCTTGTTGTTCCTGCAATCCAAAAAATACAGCTAAAGAGCAAGGAACCCCGCAAGAACCCATGTCCCTTATATCTTTGTGATGCTACAATCATATTGTCATTCCTAAATATGTTATCCCCAAGTGAGTGTGAGACACATCGCAATGAAAAGCATGAGATGAATGTGGTTTCATGATGAACCAATGTTCCTGGCTTCATTTATACTATGCTCATCTCAACCAGTTTGCCAAATATCATGAGTATCATGTGTTCAAAAAATAATTAGATAATGATGCATACAACAAAAGGGTATTGCAATGAAACATAGACTTAATTTTCAACAATTCATGGGTTTGGCCAATTCAAAAGCAAGTGTATACTAGCGTTTGGAAATACTCAGAGTGGTGGTACAAATTTTGAATCATCCTACCCAAATGGGACAATCACCCAAGTTGATATCAGTGCATCTCACAAAAAAACACATAAGCAACTCCAAACACATTCATCATAAGACATCCTAGCAGAAGGCACAACTCAAAACACAGTATAGCATCTCTATAGGAGTCAAGGAGCAACGGTGGAGTTATGTGTGAGTAAGCATGCAATGCATTATGAGAACAATGCATTGAAAGAGTATTGTAAAACCAAGGAGTTACTTCCCTAGCAAAAAACAATTACTCGGATCTTTGTGACTTATAGAGAAGCTCTGACTCCACACAGTGATTCCCTAAAAAAAATGAGCTGCAATACTGATCAAGGAAGTTGCATAAGATGCTTTAGAGTCTAAGCCACACATCATTATAGTCTATTAGGGTGAAGTACCGCAGCACAATGACTAAACATAGGTGTGCCAGAAAGAAAAACAGATAACCTTTAGCACCCCCAAGTCATTTCTTAAAATATAAACGGTTAAAAGTAGAGTTCCAGGTATCTTGATGGAATTTTGCACATTATCCCTGCATGGCAATCACAAAAACTCAGCAACCAATATCAAGGCATCTTAACCTACAACCTGAGAGTAACCTCTTAATCAAGCACCACTTCAATCTGTCTTGTATATTATATCATAGCAAGAAAATATTCCAAGATAAACACACTACACATGCATTTGTGATTGGTTGATGATCCAGGTAATTGATCATCCCCCCATCTTCACTAGTCGGGGCGAGTATTTCATAACCCCACCATCATTGAAAACAGTCACTTGCTGCAGATCCAGGAGTTGGCTACAAGATCTATATTCAAGAATTAGTACCTAATAGCACTCTTAACATAATCAAATCTTAAATGTTATCAGGCTTATGAGACTGGTTAATCCCAATTACAAAAACAAACTCTCTTATGGTCTTCATCAGAACATGAATGAGCAATACCTTGGCCCAGAGAGAAAAGGGAAAGAAACTTCAAAGAATGGCTTCACATGCATGCATCAAGACAGTCAAACCATATGGGTATGTGTATCATCTTTGCAGGTATTCTTGTGGATATTTTTTGAAGCTAGGCATGATGTGAACAATCCGATGAATTATCACACACACCTAAATTCTTGAGTTACCCGAGCATAACCAAAAAATACATTCATTGCAATTCCTTAACCAATTGTTATATAGAGTTCTTTCCAAAGTGCAGGTGATTACTCAAGGCAGTCCGAAAAGATACTCAAGCACTGTCAGACTAGCAACAACTGGATACCACCAATGTCCTTAAACCTGCTCTTTTTGGGGAGAGAATTTTCCATAAAGATACAAGTAACCTACCAAATGACTTCCATATTTCCATAACTAACCTTATGAGCATTTATCAAGACATAATCCTAAATTAGGTCACTAAGAAATCTCAAGCTTGAGTATCAAATCTAAATTTCATGCTTCAATCATCAAGAAAACAGTCAGCCTGTATAGTTGAATAGCAAATACGAGAAGCAACAATGCACAAGTGCTTTCAGCGTGATAAAGAGGCCCCCTATGAGGCACTCAAAACCTTTTTGATCATCAGGGCAACAATCCACTGATTGGTTTATATAGCACTGAATGGATACATGAGATGTTTCACAAAATCGCACTCCAGACTCATTCCACAGATTCTTGGACATGGGAGCATGTGGTAAATATGAGTGAAAACACTTATTGATGAAGAAACCACAGAGGAAATCTATGGGAAAACACCTTGGGGTCTTGCTCAAGCCAGTGGCCTGATGGAAACTTCATCGAGCCCTTCTGAGAAATGGGGTAGGTGATCCCAGCTCCAACCCGATTGATGGGGAAAGCTCTAGGCCTAAGTACCACCAAAACACCGGAGAGGAGTTTTGAGGTGCCATATATCAACTTACAGCCCAAACATCATGGATTGCATCTGTGGTTGGTGCCAAGAGTCATCCTTGCAACCTCTTTCCTATCAACCTACATATGGCATAAGAAAACATTGCCCAGTACATACCCAAGATAGGTCTCACATCCTATCAAACCAAACACATTCTCGGGGACACAACACATCCCATGCTTTAGGGGAGGAGCGCAAAATGACCATAATGCTAGCACCCAGAGCCTGCCAAGAGAAGGTACTAGAAAGTACAGTAAGAATATACCTTATGAACCCTTCATTTTCATTTCGTGAGGTACATGCAAAAGAGTTCAGCTATTATATCATGGTTCTCATATTGTTGAATCCCCAATGGTCATCTTGCCATCGAAAAAAAGAGGGTGGCATCTAAGCATATGGTAGAACAAGACCAATGATGTTGTACTGTAACAAATCATAAGACAATGACAAAAGTTTTCCATTCTTGGTGGACCGTAATAAGGGATGAAACCATAGCTCTAAAAAGAAATGTTACATAAATGACAGAGCAAACAGTTCAGTTTTTTTTTTTTACTAGAGCACACGATAGAAATTCCTAGGCTTTGTTTTGGTAATTGGGACATTACCTTCACGGGGATCTAGAAGATCACATACAATTTCCACATACACCCAAAGCAGTGATAGAATCCCGATCTAAACAAATAACAAAAATTATCCTTCAAAGCATGGATCATTGATCAACCCGCAATTTTGATTGAGGTAGGGCACAATCAGAAAACCACCATCAGCAACCATTTCTTCAGCATTTCTTGGCCTTAATCACCCTTCAAAGGTAGCCATATTCTTGCGAATATGCTCCACCAAAGACATGCTCCAATAGAGAACATGAGGCTTGATTTTTGATAGAGGACGAGCAATCTTCCGATAACTTCAAGGTCTGAGGTGTCCCAAGGGGGCACCGAGCTGGATTTTCAAGGTAAGAGAAGGGATGTGAGGAGATGCATGCGTTGCAATGCCAACTGGAAGGGAAGCCCCATGAGGGCATGTATAAAGAGCAAGAAGTGGTAACCACAAGTAGGGTGTGCATCACAGGAAACAAGTTTGACTCTGATGCGGGGAGAGCCTGTACATCAGTGTGTGAGGTGCTTGAAGGGGAAGAAAAGGAGTGAGACCACAGCATTGTCCCGAAGAGTGAGATGGGACAAAAACGTAGAAATACAACCTCAACACCACATATGTAACCAATAACTGGCCTCCTAGCGAAGTCGAGAGAGTACAATGGCTCATTCCAAGAATTTTGACACCATGAGACTGAGCGCGACACGAGAAACTTCTCTACTTGTTCCACCAAGAAGCTTTTGTAGATATTCGCATTGTCGGCCTCCCAATAGGGACTTGGTTGTAGGCATGCACAAGAGATGGAGGTGCAGGAGTTGAGCTCAACCTTGAGGAGGGGCGCATCGATCATCCAACTACCAGATAGGGAGGACCGAAAGGGGGCACAACAGAGTGCACATCTGCCATAGACAAGGGCACAGAGCTGGAGAAGCTCCACCCCAAGTACTAGGATCCAAAGCGGGAATGAGGCTCGACGCCTTGACCAAAAGGCAAGGGAAATTCTTTTCAGAGCGAATAGGTTCCCCCGTCCTATGAGAATGCTACCAGAGGAGTCCAAGGAGTAGGTGGGCATTAATTTCGAGCCTCTCTAATTTAGGAGATGTAGCTCAGTGATGAGTAGCACCTCCTTTAATGTCAATCCGGGAAGACATGAGGATGGTATGAAGACCTCGAGCAAGTGGAGGCACAAGTGCGTGAGTGAGAAGCACACAAACATGCACACACATACACACACATGCGCACACACATACACACACATGTGCACACACGGCAAGACAAAGAGTGAGAAGCAATGGAATTCTTAGATTACTTTCAAAAAGCTCTCACAAGTTCATTTCAATTACAATCTAACCTCAAAAATGAGCTCTCTAGCTCCTTTTATAGTTTTTGACTAGCTTTGGCCCTGTCCAGACCTAGTGTCCGGCCTAGTTAAAAATTAGGTTCCAGGCTCTTTTGAGGGCTCAAACGAGATCTAAAAAATATGAAAATTGATATGTAGGCACTTCTAAGGCTCCTCAAGCTCAAGGACTCCTTGGCTTGCACAAAATGGAGCTACAAAAATACGAAATGGTATTTACAATGGTTTTTAGTGATTAAAATCACTATTTGTGTAGGGATTTTCTCTGTTGATTTGTCGTACACATCTTTGAGCTCCCTACTTGCTCTTTCTTCTTGTGTGCTCCACTCCTTGATGTCTGAAAAATTTAGATGGCCTACTTGCCAGATCTTCTTTGGCTACTGTGTCTGCTTGTGCTATCTCTTCGTTCCGACCCTCTTTGTCTTGTGGCTCCTTCGGTTCCGTGACTGCTGCCAACACCCCCCCCACTCTCGCGTCTGTCGCCCCTGACAGACCCTTGTCTAGATGCTCGTTGAACGTAATATTGGATAACGTCGGAAGCGAGGTGATGTTCTTCTAATCTGAGCCCCCGTGCTAGATCTGTTAATAATGCATCCCAATTCACTGGTCCTGGTACGTCCGGATGTGGCACCCGTAGTTGTTCTGAATAGATGGTTCTCTCCACAGCGAATAAGTGGAGGAGATGTGAGGGCCTGGGTACAAATATTTCTGAGTGATATTCCCAAAATCCCGTTATGAACATCTCCTCGAATGTCTGTTTAAAACAAGTTGGGAGGTACTTTATTCTGGCGTGCCAAGCATATATTACCTCTATGGATGGGGTTGTGCTCATGTCGTATACCAGATCTTGATTTCCTGTAAGAAATCTGACACCTGAGAAGTGAGGGTCTTTAATATTCTTGAACATCCTGAAGGTGATCAGCATTAGTTCAAAGATTTTCATACATATTTGTGCCATCACATCGGGGGTATTCCGTAGTCGAGTGCTCCAGTGTAAACATAATTTAACCACTTCGCGCAACCCTTGACGTTCTTGACAACAATGGTAAACTCTGGCCAAGTGCGTCGGCGGAATACTGGAACATAACAAGGATTGTATTTAATAAAAAGGGGCATGTTAGTCCAGGTACGAACCATTTCCGGGTAGGTTTCAAGAAGACGGATTCTCCAGGTTGGTTGATAAATGGAGCCTTTCTTTGCACTTTCTGGGATATCCTCTGGCCCAAATTGTGTGGCAAAAGTTGGAGCTTTGCCACAACTGCGTTGAATCTCTGCATTTTAATCCGCAAGGAGCACACAATATGGCACATATTGATCATCATTGGTGTCGATCCATCTATGATGAGACATGCGGTTAAAGTATTCAGACTTGATGATGGTCTCTTCTAACTTTGCCATAGATTGGATTTGAATGGCCACTCTATCTTCATGGGTTGTTGCTGTCTTCTCGAGTGTTTGGAGCCATTCAGGTACTTCAACTTCTAATGTGTCCAGTCCTTCTGAGGTCTGTGCACCACCTGGCATTGGCATAGGAACGTATGGTTCCTCATATGTTTCATCCACCTCAATGGGTACTAAATCCTCCGGTTCGGGTTCTACAACTGGGGAGGGCTGCCTTTCATATTCTAGTAACTTTTTCTGGAGTTCAGCCACCTGCTCTGTCAATGGCTTTACTTCCTCTGAAGTCGAGGCCGTTTCTATTACCTTGGTTGGAGCCTCCTTTTCCCTGAGCTGGCTACGTAGCTCATCTCGTTCCCTTTCCAAATCATCATGTGCGTCTAATAAATCCGCATAACTTTCCAAGATGGTTTTCATTGTTTCTGTGGGAACCGCTTTGAACTGTTCTGGATCGATCTCATGGGGGGAACCTTCCATGGCTGCTTCCAAGTTTTCTTCATTTCGTTTCTGCAACCGTTTATTTTCTTCAAGTGCTGTAGCCATATGCTTTCGAAGTAGAGTTAAATTACGCCGGACTCTCAGGTTATCTGTTTGGTACACCTCCAGCAAGGCTTCGAGTTGTTTGACACCGGTTTTTGCTGATGGTGGGGGTGTCTCTAGGAGTGTTTGATGGGCTTGCTCGAGAGTGGTGTGGCGTTGGTTGAGTTCCGCATTTTCTTCTTCTAGCCTTAAGAGTCGTGTTTGTAGTTGCTGATGGTTTGTTGTCAGCTGATGATGGCGGCTTTCTAGATCCCTGTACTCGCGCTAAAGTTGATATACACAATGATGTTATGACAAGAATATACTATTTACATTAAAAGATGCAGGTAAAGATGAAGATGCAGGGGGAATGGGGAAGGGGAAGGGAGTTTTGAATGCGGTGGAGTCAAGTGGTGAAGTAGGTGGAGGGGGTATGGGAGATTGAGGTTGTGTGGGGGGTGGGGGTGGTACTGTGGCGGGTGATGTCTCCTTTGTTTCAAATGTGTGTGTGACTGTAAAAAATGGGGACAGTGGGTGGGGTGGAAGTGATATTTGTGAAGAGTGTCGTGAAGGTGGGCATGGAAACTCCTCCAAATTGGATACCGGGAGAGAGAGGAATTCCCATGACAACTGTGGTAGTGGTAGAAAAGGGCGTGGTCGTGCCGGTTGGTGAGGTGAATTGTGTAGCGAGAGGTGAGGTGGGTGGGGAGAGTGGTTCCTCCTGATGTTCTTCTGTTTGCGTGTTGCCTTCCGGTTCTGATACATTGATGTGTATTTGTTTTCCAGATCGCCTAGGGCGGGCAGGCACACGTTTCTCAAATCGATTAATGTATGTCATGGCCTCATGTATCGCCTCATCCAAGCCGACTGCCTCTGCGTGCAGGTTCATGGATTCGATAAACATATCGTCCACACCTTCCTCAGCTAATAGTTGGCTCATGAGCACTTTGCCTGATTCAAGTGACATTTTGTGTTGTTCCTGAACTCGCTTCATGGTTTGGTACAATCTTTTTATTTGTGCCGAATATGCTGGGGCACTTGCTAGCTCTGAGAGTTCATCATATTCTTGAAATTGTTCTTCGTCGGCTTCTTCTTCTTCTCCTCCTGCCTCTTGTTCATCTCCTTCGACTTCTACGACGACTGGTTGTGTCGGGGCTGGTGTTGTTGTGGTGGGGTGTGGTTCCTGGGCCTGGTCTGCTTCTGTTTCAAGATTAGATTCGTAGATCAGCCTGGCAACTTCTTCATCTGTGAGGTCATTGAGAGTAAATCCCTGTGGAAATTCCAAGTCTGATGGAATGGGGGGAAACACCAAGTTGGGTCCTTTTGTACTTGGTCTGGGAAGACGAATGGTGAATGGCCGAACACGCCTAGTTTGAGGAGGAGTCACCTCAGGTGTGGTAGTGGCTCCCCTTGGTTGAGCACATGGTAATTGGACGCCCCCTCTCATCTTCTTCGATGGAGGACCCGCTGTTGATAGTCGCCTTTGGAATTCTTGGGCCCTGGACCACACTAGTGCTCTTTGAATGGGCACGTCATATGCTAGGCACCTGTAAATTATTCTTGTTAGGGCACAACAGCCATGAAGTACATTTTTCTGCTTCTTATTCCAGCGCTGATGGGCTAGGTGTATCTGATCGATGACCCAGTGCGGTATGTTGAGGGTGAGGTTCTCTGTTTCTGCCAAGTATAAGCTGAACCATATTTTCTTAGGGGGCATAGTGAATCGCTCTTGTGCGGGAAAAGCAAAATGTTGCATAACTGTTCGTAAGTGGAGAGCAATGGTAGGCGTCATTGCCACCATGTCCTTCAATTTATTGAGATCCTTATGCTTCATCCTACCCGGGACCATTAATTCTTTCTCGATGGGAATGTGCATACCTTGCATGTTCAATGCCTCCCGTACCAGATTGAGGGTCAGTTTGAATCTCTTGAGTTCGTGTCCTGGCAACAATGATGGTAGTACAAAAGTACTATCGCCTCCCTTGACCCTGCTAGGAGTTATGGTACTTATGAAATAGGAGCAGCGTAGAAAATCAGGTTTAGGCAAGTGTGCTCTGAAATATCTATCCAGGCCTGCCTTGGTCCAAACTGATTGCATTACCTCTGCATTCTGGTAGTTCGCGAATTCCCGAGCGAAAAAGTGGTAGCGTCCCCATTTGCCATTAAATTCAATTTCTGCTTCCCAGAAGTAGGTGCCGTCACCCAATGGCCCTGCTACATCACTGAACCAATGAGCATGTTTCCCCACTTGAGAAGTGTGTCCCTGAGGAGGGTCCTGGATAGGAAGGACATGCACCGCTTGAAGTTCTTAAGGCCTTTCGGTGAGTGGCGGTTCCAGAAGAATAGTTTCAATGTCCACAATTTGTGCGCTGGACCCTGCCTGGGAACTGGTGCCTCCAGCTTCTGCCATCGTTATTGCTTGCTAGCTGGTTCTGTCGAGAATATAGAAACATGTGTTAACATTGTAAAGGACAAGTTAGAACCATTTTTGTCCTCATTACAACATTATCATGAGGTCCGGGAGAGATTAGTAGGTTAATAAGTGCTCGGTGCTTGTGTGTGTAGTTAGGAATTGGTTGGACCTAAGAACTAAGTGGAATGATGTAGTGTGACAGTGGCGTAGTTAGTAGGTGGGCATGGATTTACAACTGGGATCCGAGGGTTTATTACAAGTTTTAGGTTGCCAAAGGCAGTGGATGGGCTTTGATCTTGATTTTGTGGAGACTCTGAAGAGTTTGATAGGGGTACCTGCTTGAATATGAGGCTTTTTAGGGACCCATTTACCAGTGATTCTACTAGTGCTCATGGAAGAATATGTGTCCGTGCGTGAGGTGTAAGACTGGGCCTCAGATGTTCGAGTGAGTGAAACATGTTGTACCGGTTGCGGCCGTGGTGTAGCTATTTGAGCCCGCAAGCAAGCCTTAGGCACCCAGATTTGTCGTGATTGTGGGCTGGCCTTCATTGACTTCTTGGGTACCCAAATAGACTTCACTTTTGCAGAAGAATTAATGAAGGACTTCTCATTAGTGTCGTGTAGTTGACTACTAATAAGAGGTTTTGGGCGTGGGGTTGGTCTGGTCTGAACAGGGAATTCGCCTTTTCGCCTCCATACTTGTTTCCATGGATGAAACAATCTGCTTTGCTCCCTTTTTTGGCATCCAGTATCGGTAGTGTTCTGCTTCTTCTGTATTTGATCTGCCGTTGATTGTTGCAACCTTCTGGTCTTTGGAAAAGAAGGGAGTTCCATCCTCTCCCTGGCTCCGTTGTTGAGACAAGCCTCTTTCTACATCATACAGTGTTGGACAAAAATAGCATTGTCAACTTCAGGTGTGCCCCTGGAAGGACCAAGAGTTTGTGCTTTACCTAGTTCCTTGAGTGCCTCCTTTTCCAATTCAACTGTAATTCGGCTATGATTTACCCATACCTGAAGAAGTCCACTTCTTAGGTTGAGGTTGACTGCATGATCATAGATCCAGTCCTGACCCAAGACAAGAGGCTCAGTGAGGTCCTCATCTTAACACACTAGTACTTTGACTGTCATCACTTTGTCTTGAATGGAGATGGGAAGATCCACCTCGCCCATGCAAGGGGTTTCCACACCTCCCAATCCTATGAGATATGCTTCTATAGGATCGACAGTTAATTTCAATTCTTGACAGTAAGATAACTTGACAGCACTAGTGGATGCACCTGAGTCAATCAAAGCTCTTACAGTCTTTGCACCTTTTCCTTGTCCTATATCTAAGGTTATAAAAGGACGTCGATCAATTATCCTATGAGAGCTGATACCTGAAGCTTCACACATAGCCACATGATATCCTTGGTCTGCATATGCATCTGGCCTAGGTTGCTCTCTACCTTGTCTTCTTAATTTCATTCTCCGTATGCGCTCTAAGGCTTCTGCTTGAGCTTCTTCTCGAATCCACTTTTCTTCTTCTTTGCGTTTCTTAGCAGTGTTGAGTCGACTTAGCATTTCCTCTGTGAGTGGTTCCTGATATAACTTGACCCTGCATCCACTAATGTAGCTTGGAAGAACATCACCTTCTAAGGTGGCCAGCTGTACTGCTCCACTCGTTGAGATCCTATTAATTATCATGGGTCCGTAACCTCTTTTCTCTAGTTTCCTCGCATGTTGTTTCAAAGTATAGACTAGTACCAGGTCTCCTGCTTTCAAGCCTTTATCCTTAATATCGGCATCAAAATATGCATTCTGTCGTTTCTTAGCTGCATATATCCCTGCAGCCGCCCTCAGCCTTGTTTCTCCTAATCGTTCAAGGTCAAAAAGTCTAGAAGAGAGTTCATGACCCGTCCATTCATGCTCTTGTGCTATTTTCAGTGTAGGTATCAAAAAGTCCAAAGGTAGCACTGCATTTTGGCCAAATACCATCTGAAAGGGGGTGGCTTGGAGTACCGTTTTGTAGGCGACTCGGTATGCCCAAACAGCATGGTGTAGCTGTTTGTCCCAATCAGAGCGTTTATTGTTCACTAATTTCGTCAGTACATTGTATAAGATCTTGTTGGTGCTCTCAGCCTGGCCATTTGCTTGAGGGTGATAGGGGGCAGACTTCTTATGCACTACCAAGAATTCTTGGAGCAGATTTTCAATAACTTCATTCAAGAAGTGAGTGCCTCTATCACTAACTAGCTCTATAGGTAGCCCGTATCTAGTGAACACATTCTCAAATAAAAACTTAGCTGTTGTTTGAGCATCGTTCTTCGTTGTGGCTTTTACCTCTACCCACTTTGTTAGATAGTCTGTCGCAACAATGATATATTCTGCATGGGAACCCTTAGCTGGGGGATTAATAGGACCTATGAAGTCTATTCCCCACTTAGAGAATGCACGTCCACCCATCATAGGTTTCAGTGGCATCTCATCTTTGCGTATAGGAGGCTGAGCTCGCTGACAGACGTCACACCTCTTCACATAGGTATGTGCATCCATGTGAAGGGTCGGCCACCAGAAGCCCGCAAATAGTATTGCCTTGATCACCGAATCTGGTCCAAAGTGTCTCCTGCTACACCTTGGTGAGCAGTGTCCAAGATCTTGAGATATTCACTCTCATGGACACATAGTCTCAGGTAACCGTCTTTACCACGTTTGTATAGATTATCACCAATGAGTGAGTAATCCTGGGCTTCTTGTTCTAAACTCCTTTTCCTAGTCAGAGTCATGTCTGGAGGGAATGTTTTCGTCCTCAGAAAGGATACTAGTGGTTCACTCCAATCCGGCACTATGGACACTTGATAAAGAGTGGCATGTTCCACAGGTGGTTTAGTGCAGCAGATTGGGCATTCCTTGCACAACTTTTGGACATCAGCTTCCATAGTCGGCCAATGCACTCCGAGTCTCTGTAGTGTCTGTAGGGTTCGTCGCTTTGAGTAGTGTTGCTCTAATGCACCTACATGTGCTAATTGCAACCACTTCGCATACTTGTCCTCTTCTACACAACAAGCCAAGATCCCTTGATCTGTGTGCTTGTACATACTTCCAGCCATGATGTGATACTTTTGAGCTTTTACTACCTCTCTATCCTGTGTGGCTATTACTGGGTGGTTAGGCCCGTACGTCAATACTGGCACTAATGGCTTAGCCCACTGCGGCACCACTTCCAAATTAAACAAGTAAGCATCAGGAATGTCATCTGACACTCCTTGTGGGGCTTCTCCAGATGTGAGCCTAGAGAGATGATCCGCTCTCAAATGAGTCCTCCCTTTCCTTACCACAACCTCAAAATCATATTCCATTAGTAAGAGAAACCATCTTACTAATCTTCATGTATTGCATGGCTTGTTCACGAGATATAACAATGCTTGGTGGTCAGTAAAAAATTTAAACTTGTTTGCAAGAAAATAGTGTCTAAATTTCTTAACTGCATATACCATGCCTAAGCCTTCTCTCTCAGTAGTGGTGTAATTTCGTTCAGCTGCATTCAATTGTCTACTGGCATAGGCAATTGGAAGATCCATATTACCTTCACCAGTAGGTTGAGCAAGCACACACCCAATAGCATAATTGGATGCATCCACGTGAACATGGAATGGCTTATTCCAGTCTGGTGTGGTTAAGATTGGTGCTGAACATAATCTTCGTTTAAGCTCTTGGAAGGAATTCTCGCATTCATCATTCCACTCAAAGTTAGTTAGAAGTCCATACATGGGCTTTGCAATGACAGCATACATGTGAATGAACCGGCGGTAGTAACCACAATGCCCCATGAAGGCCTATACTTCCTTGATGTTCTTTGGCCTAGGTAACTCGGCTATGGCTCTTACTTTCTCTTCATCGGTGGATATGCCATTCTTTGACACTATGTGTCCTAAAATCTTACCTTGCCTGACCATGAAAACGCACTTTTCTGGGTTTAGGCAGACTTGATATTCTCTACATTTGTCAAAGATTTGTCTCAGTTCAGGAATATGGGTTTGTCTGATGTTGGAATGAGCACAAAGATCATCAACGTAGACTTCTTCCTCAGGAACTCCTTAAATACATGGCACATCAGCCTCTGGAAGGTTGTTGGTGCATTGGTAAGCCCAAATGGCATTACCCGAAAGGCGAATATGCCCCATTCTGTGGCAAAAGCTGTCTTATGCTGATCCTCTGGAGCTATGGCCACTTGATTGTAGCCCGAAAATCCATCAAGGAAGTTGTACACTTCCTTGCCTGCTACTCTTTCTAAGAGATGCTCTGTGATAGGAAGCGGATAGTTATCTCGAATTGTGGCTGCATTGACCTTCTTTAAGTTAATGCATACACGTAATTTACCATTCTTTTTGGGCACCACTACAATGGGGGATACCCATTCAGTGTGCTCAATTTCATAGATAAATCCAGCTTCAACCAGTCTATCTATCTCCTCTTTGATCTTGGCAGCGTAATTATCATTGTATGTATATGGCTTTTGCTTAGAGGGTTTCGCATCTGAGGTCATGGGGATGGTGTGTGAGCATATGTCACGGTCCACACCTTTCAAGTCCTTGTAACTCCAAGCAAACACATCTCTGTATTCTCTTAGCAAGGCTATCAATTCTTGCTCTTCTTCTTCCGTCAGGTCATGTCCTATGTAAGTGCATCTCTCTTCTCCTTCTTCCATGGCTACCACAATTTTCTTTGTGGTTTCTTTGTTATCATAGGCCTCTCCTGATTGTGCCTCTCGTTTAGGCATTCTGATCATGACTCTCTTGTCATCTATCTCATACTTCTTAAAATTTTCTGGGACCTCAAACAAAGATTCCTCCTCTTCTTGTGTGACTTCTCTCTTCTTCCCTTTCTTTCCTCCTTCCTTAGGGGTTACATGTGTGGCTAGCCTTATGTCTTTTGTAAGCTCTCCGTGCCTCTGGGGTTGAAATTCTACTTCATAGAAATATTCTTCATCTGATGCAAAAGGTGGATCCATAATGATTGACTCTAGATCAGAGTCGGTCGCATCTTCAAATGCATCAAGGCTAGGCTCACACTCTTCTAACAGTGCCTCTCCCATGATTGGCTCTATGGAGAAGACTGAAATGTCATAGCCATCCTCATCATAGGGGGGTGTCCATTGTTCTTCATTGATGGCTACATCCATTGTTGCTAGGATTTCTGCCCAGCCGTGGGGTTCAAATTCTTCGTCAGGAAAAACTACAGGTGCATAGGCTGGGTCTTGAATTGATCTATGTGTTTCTTTTGCACCTATCTCTCTGGCTTCTTCTCTCTTCTCTTCTTCTACTGCTACTTTACACATCCATAAGTGGGTGTCTTCATGCATCCATGAGGATCCTGACCCTATGGAATGCACCGATTCTGTATCATCTTTGGCTCTATGGATGGGATTCCATTGGATAGGAGGGACATCTCTATGAGAGTAATCTTTGAGATTCACTTTGGTCGTAACACCTAAGTGTTGCAGGTACAAAGAATTGGTTCCCCAATCCTGTACCACTTGCAACTCTCGCATAAAAGGTCGTCCCAAGATCATTGCATAGGCATGGTTCTTGCTAAAATCACATATAGCAAATGTATGCTCAAACTCGACACCACAGGTGGTGAGAGTTATTCCTTCTAGCAATCCTAAGGGTCTCTCTATGTGACCATCGGCCATTTGTAATTTCATCCTCGTGGGCCTGAGTGCTGGCTTGCCCCAACGCTTCCATAGGGAAGTGGTGGCAATTGCAACTCCTGCACCTGAGTCCAAAATTGCCTTGGTGGTGTACCCCTGGTAGGTAATGGGAAGATAGGTGTTCCCTTCTTCACCTTCACACATGTCTCCTATCTTATCCAAGGGTATCTCTGGCACTGTCCTATGTGATCCTACCTGGGAATGAGGTTTCACTATCGCTGGTACTTGTTTGGCGACATGTTTCCATAATTCAGGTCTAACCTTGAGTAGCTCTTCTAACTTGAGATTGCACTGCACTTTAGTGTTTTTCACTACCTCTGTGTTCCTAGGTAAGACTGAGTCCTCATTTCGTACCATGACCGTGGCGTGGGTGCTCTCCTGCTCCTCATAAATGGATGGGATGTCTTGTGGGAATTGGTCATGTGCATCATCCACAAGTTCAATGGGAGGAGGGACTTCACTTTCCTTAGCCCATTTGTCTTCTTGAATCTCGCGTAGGAATTCTGGTGTGAACCGATTCATAGAAGATGATGTGTCTGGCTCCGTAGAGTTAGGCACATAGGCTTCAGGCACATAGGCTTCCTGAGCAGGAATGCTTACTCTTTCACTTGCCTTGTCCTTGTGTTGAGAGGCGGGTTCCTTTTCTGATTGTGCAATCAGCTTCTCTATTCTTTCTAACAGTCCATCAAAGTGCAACTGTGTCTTCGCTGAACTAGAGATGTTAAATAGGCGACTGGCTTCAAACATGGTCTGAGCCAATTCCACCATCTTAGCACAAATTTTGGTTCGTTCTAGCTCTAGTTCTGCTCTTGGGTAACACTTTTCATGATCAGTTACGTTTGGCCCTTCTTGGATTCTGGCCTGATATGCTTTAAGCATCATGTTTAGGTCCTCGGGAGTGGGATCTGCTAGGACTAATCCTACTCTAGGGGTTGGTGGAAGTAGGTGAGGCGGGTTGGAAGGTGGCTGGTCGGATGGAGTTGGGAATGGTGGAGGTGGGGTAGTGTGAGAGGGAGTTTGAGATGTGAGTTCAGTTATCCTGGCCTTTGTTTCTCTGAGGCTTTCCTCGAGTTCACTCATCTTTTTTGCCCATTGTCTTTTCATTCTTTCACGACTATCCTTCCAAGCTCTAGTCCTTTTCTTTGTCATGCTCTCTGTTTCACTAACATCTGGGCTCTTTTCCTGGCCTACCCCTTGATTTTGTTGCAATGCTTGAGCTCTAGTGATCACTTGCACTGGTGTAGTGGACATCACACTTCTTGTGGAGTCTACAACTAACCCAATAACATTAATGGGAGTTATTTTTGGCATATTGCTGGGATTCTTTGGACAATCTCGTAAGAGATGCTCCTTTCCACATTCCTGGCAATAGCCCTGGATCGTCACTGATTGGGGTTGTGGAGGTAGAGGCAAGGGACAATCACGAATGAGATGATCTCCCTGACATCTGTAGCATGGTCCTTTAGGGAATGGGGGTCTTACTTGCCTAGGTTGAGGCCTAGGGTTGGGGTTTGCATACATGACGTTTGTGTAATCTGACTCCCAACTAGGTTCATTTGGCTCTTCACTATAGTAAGACTCACCATGTTCAGGAGACTGCATGTAGTAGGCCTGGGGGCTATCAACATGTGTAGAATCGAAACTATGGTCACTGGGGTCACTTTCTGATAACAATGGGGTTACTGGCACTATGGCCCTATTCAGGTTTTCTTCTGCAGCTGCATACTTTACAAGGATTACATTAGTAGGAGCAGATGGTTGATGTGCTAGCAATGGCTAGGGTCTCAGTTGGGCCTGATATTGAGGTTGGTAATTTTGCTGAGGCCTAGTATACTGTTGTGGTGGATACTGATTCTGGTATCTTCCCTGCTGAGGGTATGGCTGAGGGTAGGTTTGCCTGACCGCTTGCTTATTGTATGGGCAGTCTTGTGTTGTGTGATTAGTGTATCTCCGTTCTATGGTGCAGTATTGGCTACTAGGATTTACTTGGGGTTGAGCCATAATGGGACATACATTCGCCCTGTGGTCGCCACCACAAGTATAGCATCTTTTCACAGGGGCAAACCTTGGGATCTGTTTGCTAGAGACGCCTAGTTTTTGTGCCACTTTCTCAGCGAGTTCCTCAATTGATGTGGATTGCGTGGAAGAGAGGCTAGAGGCACTATCTGAGTCCTTGTAGATTTTGGAAAGCTCTAGTTCCTCCCCTAGGTTATCCTCGATGTCAATGCACATGCGTACACACTCTTCTATAGTCCTAGGGTCCTTCAGATACACATATGACCTCAATTTGGTACTTAGCAATCCATCCAAGAATAAAGCCACTTGCTTAGCTGGTGTGGGTAGCTCAGGGACAGGGCATCTCTCCAAGTATTGCCTAAATCTTCTTCCAGCAAGTCTCACGGTCTCTTGAGGGGTTTGCTTGAAGCTGTGAATCAGCGAGGAAGTGTTATGTCTTATGCCACTCTTAGAGAATTCAATAATGAAAGCCTCCAGGAGTTGGTATATGCTCCTGAACTGTCTTTCATTCAATGGTTGGAACCACGCAAGGGCTGTGTTCCTAAGGGTTAGACCAAAGGCATTATATTGTGTGAATAGGTCCACTTGTTCTGCTCTCAAGACTTGCCTAAACTCTGCCACATGATCGTATGGGTCTCCTGTGCCATCGAAGTAATTTTTCATGGACTTGACTAACTGAGTTGGTCTCAAAATCCTGGTGTGTTCTCTAGGTCATGGTAGAGGGAAGTCTTCCATATTCCTTTGATTTCTTGGGGCTCTATGTACCTCAGGCTCTACTCTATTTGTTTCCATCCTCGTTCTTTCTCTGCCCCCCGGGTTAGCAAATCTTACTTCTGGCCTATCTCTACTTCTGTCTCTTTGAGTTCCATGAGCTTGGGATGTTCCCGCTCCAGGGTGACCATAGGACACATTTGATCTTGGTTGGGGGAAAATAATTTCACCTTTCCAAGTGTAAGCATACCTATCATTTTCTGTCACCACAAAGATCCTCTCTGAAGCGTGATCTAAGTAGGTCACTCTGCCTAGGCTATCAGGATCCTTAAACTCATAGATCATGATTATTCCTATATCAATTGGCCGATCAAATTTATACCTCCAAAAGGCTTTGTCAGTTTCTCGGTTCACAAGCAGATCTATGCTCTTATTATCTTGGGGAATCCACTCTGGTGTGATAATCCTAGTGAGAACATATTTGCCTCGGGGGGTCCTTGGTTCTTCACCCGTGCTTCCCTGCTCTAGGTCACCTAAGTCCATTCCTGGGATCTCATTCCCAAATTCATCAGTCCTATCTGGATGACTGGTGACTACATATATTGTCCCTTTCTTGTCTAAGTACGCTCCGTTTTCGAACTTGACAGCTGGGCGCTCTAGTCCAATGGATTGATCAGGATTCTTAATCTGTACCACAGATCTTCCTAGGTCGTCCTCATAGATGCTAGCACCTAATCGGTTGGTCCTAAGGTATTCCAACTGCGTTTTGTAAGGGCCTTCTACCCTGTGCAAGTATGGCACTCCTGAACTTCCCGTAGGTCTGTCCATGCCTTGAGACATCTCTGATTCACTAGTCTCAGAGCTAGGGTAGTATGAGTGGTGGCTCAACTGCTGGGCCCAAGACCTAGCAGTGTGGTTGACACTAGCCTCTGAAGACCTAAGGCTTTGTCTATCTCTCCCTAGATGTCGCCCTGATCTAAGGTTCATAAGCCTAAATGAATAGCCCAAATTTGCCCAAGTACAACCTCGTTGCTGAGTTCTTTTGTATCAGTTACTTGATTCTTTTTAGTTGATTACCCTGTTAACATTCTTGTCTGATATCACGTCGCAAGGTATATTTGAGTGTAGTTCCGCACTTAAAGTTGATCGTTCCACGTTAAGTTCTTTTCCTTTAAAGTTCTCGACAGTACAAAGATTATGTCCTTAGCTTGAACTTGAAAGTTTAGGTATTCTTCAACTTGATAATTGCCTAACGTCGCCCTAACTTACTCCTACCTCTAGTCGTTCTTAGCCTAAGCTAGGAATTGACGAAGGGGAGTTGAGAATATTCCGACCTTTCTTGCTGATCCTTGTTCTTTAGTGCTCGAGAAGTTGATTCTCAAGCTTGCACAAAGCCCTTGCTTGGACGCTCTCAATTGCTTCTCAATAGACCTGCATCAGTCCAAAGATTAGTTCCAGAGTTAAATTCAAATGTCAGACTAGACCACTTTCATGCATGTAACTCACCAACCAATGTATCTCTTGCCTTTATAAAAAACAATCCCAAGGATCCCTCAGTTTTCCTACCTCGGGTATGGTTAACTTCAAAAAACCCTATCTAATAATCCTGATCTTAATTTTCACATAACCAGTGGAAGTTTTGGTTGTACTTCCCACGAGCTTTCCAACAAAACAAGAATCACAGCAATTGGATTTTGTATGAGGAAGTTATGTCCGATCAGGGTTTAGGTGCTAAAACAGGGTTCAAAACAGTTTACTCAGGCAGACAGGAATTCTTGAATTACTTGGGTTGCGGCCTCACAATGTAATGTTAAACCCTTAAAAGTTCCCCAAAAAATTAGACCACTAGGTTTTTTTTTTTTTTCCCCTTAAAAATTGGCCAAATTTGCCCTTCTATCGCGTTCGCAAGTTCTGTCAGTCGCGATTGACAGGTCAATCGCGATTGATGTGTCGATCGCGATTGAAAGGTCCGTCGTGGCTGTCAGTCGCGATTGATGGGTCGATCGCGATTGACAGGTCCGTCGTGGCTGTCAGTCGCGATTGATGTGTCAATCGCGATTGACACGTGGCTCAAAAAGTCAATCAGTCGTGGTCAAAGGGTCGTTGACTCTGTCAGTCACGATTGATGGGTCGATCGCGATTGACAGGTCGGTCGCGAGGGTCTGTCCGTCGTGGTCAAACAATCGTTGACTGTGTCGGTTGCGATTGACAGAGCCGTCGTGGGCTGTCAGTCGCGATTGATGGGTCGATCGCGATTGATGACTCGATCGCGATTGACACGTGTCACGCGTATGATCTGTCCATCATGGTCAATCGGTCATTGACTCTGTCGGTCGCGATTGACAGAGCCGTCGTGGGCTGTCAATCGCGATTGACAGGTCGATCGCGATTGACAGGTCTGTCCGTCGTGGTTCGTCGATCGCGATTGACAGATCGATCGCGATTGACGGAAATCTGATGAATTTCAAAAATCTAAACACAGTTTTGGGAAGCTCTAGGCCTGTAGATCATGGTTTTGTACTTTGTTTGGCAAATGGAGCATTTTTTCTGTCGGTCGCGATTGACAGAGGTCGGCGACACCGAGACAGTTGCCAAGATTTCCGTATCGGCGCGGAGTACTGGAGAAGATGATGCAGCATATACCTGCAAAACAGCTCAAGAAACATGCAAAAACTGCACACACAATATCGCTCTCTCGCTCTCTCTCACAAGTGGAATGAGGGAAATGAAAGGAGGAAGGAGATATGATAAAAAAACTGAAATTTTTGCGATGATGGAGATGGAAGTGGGAGATGGTGAGGATGATGATGGTGGTGAGGTAAGGAAGAGAAAAACAAGAAGAGTAAAGAAATTACCTACGACGCCAACGTCTCAACTCTACGTCTTACCATCACACGCTCGTCCTCAAAGCTCGATCCCCGGCAACGGCGCCAAAATTTGGTGTAGCTCAGTGATGAGTAGCACCTCCTTTAATGTCAATCCGGGAAGACATGAGCATGGTATTAAGACCTCGAGCAAGTGGAGGCACAAGTGCGTGAGCGAGAAGCACACAAACATGCACACACATACACACACACGCGCACACACGGCAAGACAAAGAGTGAGAAGCAATGGAATTCTTAGATTACTTTCAAAAAGCTCTCACAAGTTCATTTCAATTACAATCTAACCTCAAAAATGAGCTCTCTAGCTCCTTTTATAGTTTTTTACTAGCTTTGGCCCTGTCCAGACCTAGTGTCCGGCCTAGTTAAAAATTAGGTTCCAGGGCTCTTTTGAGGGCTCAAACGAGATCTAAAAAATATGAAAATTGATATGTAGGCACTTCTAAGGCTCCTCAAGCTCAAGGACTCCTTGGCTTGCACAAAATGGAGCTACAAAAATACAAAATGGTATTTACAATGGTTTTTAGTGATTAAAATCACTATTTGTGTAGGGATTTTCTCTGTTGATTTGTCGTACACATCTTTGAGCTCCCTACTTGCTCTTTCTTCTTGTGTGCTCCACTCCTTGATGTCTGAAAAATTTAGATGGCCTACTTGCCAGATCTTCTTTGGCTACTGTGTCTGCTTGTGCTATCTCTTCGTTCCGACCCTCTTTGTCTTGTGGCTCCTTCGGTTCCGTGACTGCTGCCAATAGGAGAGATGAAATTGTCAAGTACTACCCTACTTAAGGTTCATCAATAAACGTTACAGTAGTTTCATTCTCCCCTAGATGCACGTACACTCGTGAGGCCTCCTCCATTACCTCAAATTACATGAATGGCCGGCCAAATAAACGTTTCGAAGTGTGAGATAAAACTTCTAGATGAAGTGTGTTGAGGATTTAAAAAAAAAAAAAAAGAAAAACACTACTCGACTTTGTTTTTCTTGAAATTTGAAGGGAGAGAGGGTTAAGGGAGAGTACCCATCCCCCTATCCAAGGCATTCACTCAACAAGGAGATGGCACGGGTGATCGTGATGCCAAACTAAATGTGTGGAAGTGTGTAAATGTGAGAGTGAGAGAGAGAAGGGGGTTAGGGGTTGTTCTTGTGAAACATTCAAATCTACCCTACAAAAAGCAAGAGAATAAGAGCAAATGGCCCAAGGGAAGGGTGAAAATGCCATGCAAAAACTCAAATCCTATGCAATTGAGCAAAAAAATTGCAACACGCTACTTTACCACATGTTCTTGAGCTCTCCAAGTGATGAAAGGCCGACCATCCCCGGCAACGGCGCTGTAGGCACAAAAGCGACGGTCGGTGGATCAGTTCAACCGTCGATAATACGGCACACGCAGGGTGCTTGGAGCATTCTCAGGTAATTAGAAGACTTAAAGAGGATGAACGCCACTCAAGAAAATGGATAAGTAGTTTAATGGTAAAAATCTTATCATAGTCTATAGTTTGTTTTGTGTGTTTGTGAAACAAGAATTTCAACATTCGTCACACATTAGTATTAATTAATTAAAATTCAGGTGCTTATGATATATTCAAAGAGCAAATTAAACGCAAGAGAATGAATTAGTAGCTTAATCATATATCATATGACAAGCATATATCATATTTTCATTCTATTTGTAGATCTTTACATCACATGTCTTTAAATTCGTCATGTTTCTAGATAATTGGTTGGCCTCTCCTTTAGCTTACAAAGTCAAGTTTTCACGAATCTAGTATGTTTGAGCCTCGTAATCCGAAATGAGTTAAGCTTACGTAAAATGTTTAATTATCAAATAGGTACACAAGTGATTATTGTAATTCGAATTGAATTCATCAATTCCAAATCGTAGAACTCAACCATAGATCTATCGTCATTTATGATCAATTTCGCTCACTCTTTTCCTATCTCGATGTGGATTAACATTCATCACATTATTCATTGAATAAGAAGAAATGATATTGACATAAGTTAGATCAACAACTAGTAAAACGTGTTACTATGAGTATACCATTAAATATAATCAATAGAATAAACAATCAGTGTTTATACACTTGAGAGAAATAAAACTCAATGGACGTTGGCATCAAAGCTCGAGATATTCATCAAAAACTGTATCACATTAATGAGAGAATTTCTGTTTTTGATATATTGGGTAAGATTGTGTCAATTCTATCTGTTCGCGGATGCATATGGAATAGCAAACAGATATTACGCCAACAATTAAAGAATACATTCAGACTACAAACACTATATAAAGACTAAAAAAAACAAAAGATGTGTTCTGCGCTATACTGTTATGAGTTCTGCACTATACTGTTATGAGTTCTGCACTATACTTTTACGCTTCATATCAGTTCTCTACTTCTAACATAATAACAAGGAAGATCATTTAATGCATCATATGATGTTACCTGCAACAATTTTTCATTTTTTTGAAAAGTTCGTGTCTGTAAGTCACACACACAGTTATTTGTAATAAGTTTACCTCAATATAATTACAAACAAAAAATCGAATATGTTTCCCAAACTATGTAGAAATGTGAAGCTTGAACATGTGTAATAATACAAAACCATCCAAGAAAATGTTCGCATCTTTATGTAATGTAAGAAACTGCAAATATTTCAATGCTTTTTGCTCAAATATATAAGTAAATTCATAAGTCCCTTTCTATTTTCTATTTGGTCAATTAACGGTTTATCTTTCAAACCAATTTATAAATTTTAGCACATCGATATGGATATTTACAGATAGCAAATAAATCTCTCGATCATATCTTATGCACCAGATTACACATCGTCTTCTGGATGTAATAATCACATGGCTATTGGACTTATAACTTACGCTATCTCTTAAATAATAGTCACGCAGACAACGCAAACATCCTTCACGTAATATCTATGCACCTGCGCTGAGTAATTGTTTGCAAGCTCCTGGAGCAAAAAAACAATCAGAACTTGCGCATCAACATTAAGTAATCGATCATAACAATCTTAATAATCCTTTTTGTTCATGGATCATCAAGCAATTTTGAACATGTTAACGGAGTTAGAATAAGTCTATATTGTAGAGAGAATGTATATATTTAGATTTTGTTTTCAATATCGATCAGAGAATCTGCATCATGAACGGTAGCACGGTAATGAAACAATTTCTTTTCGGGAATTGAAACAAATGATATGTATAGGGAATACACATTGATAGAGACATTCTATGTCAGATACAAAAACTTCTGGCAGCGCTCCCATTAAACTGAGTTCATCCAATCACTTTAATGTGTCATATGTAAAAGCTCTTTATTATATAATCTTGAAATCAGCATGTTTTCCTGAAGATTACAATGATCCTCCTGATATCACCTAATACAATCACAGTTTTGCATCAATTGAATCACTATCATAAATTAACTTGTATTAAGAATATGCAACAGTATTACAGTTCACCCACAAATTTAAAAATCAATATTAAGATTATGCAGACAGACGTTTTCTAACTATACAATTCCAACGCTAAAGTTGCACATGCCATGTTTCCTCTATACAAAGATTTCTCTCGTTTATTCTATCAAAGAAGATTGTATTTGACTTTAAAAATCATCGTAACACTGAGCGATAAAAGATTTCTACAGTTTTCGCAAAATAGCAGAGTGATTTGATATTACAATTCTTGTCAATGATTTTTTTTTTGTGGGCAGTTAGCACACGGTTTTAAAAGAGCTGTCGAAGTTCATATGTCTGATCAAGAGTTTCATCATGATTCAGAATAATGCCTCATGAACTTGCGCAGGTACAGAGTATAACGACACACATACACGCAGGTAAAGAGCATACTTGTTAAAGCTATACGTAGTCCAAATATTTCGAGTTCCTCAACCCTGAGGAGGGGTGCGTCGATCATCCAACTACTAGATAGGGATGACCAAAAGGGGACACAACAAAGTGCACGTCCGCCATGGACAAGGGCACAGAGCTGGAGAAGCTCCACCCCAAGTACGAGGAGCCAAAGCGGGAATGAGGCTTGACGCCTTGACCAAAAGGCAAGGGAAATTTTTTTGAGAGTGAATAGCTTCCCTGTCCTGCGAGAATGCTACCAGAGGAGTCCAAGCGGTAGGTGGGCATTAATTTCAGGCCTCTCTAATTGAGGAGAGATGAAATTTTCAAGTACTACCCTACTTAAGGTTCATGAATAAACATTATAGTAGTTTCACTCTCCCCCAGATGCACGTACACTCGTGATGGCCTCCTTCATTACCTCAAATTACATGAATGGCCGGTCAAATAAATGTTTCAAAGTGTGAGATAAAACTTCAAGATGACATGTGTTGAGGATTTAAAAAAAAGAAAAGCACTGCTCGACTTCTTTCTGGTTTCTCTTGAAATTTGAAGGGAGTGAGGGTTAAGGGAGAGTACCCATCCCCCTATCCAAGGCATTCACTCAACAAGGAGATGGCAGGGGTGACAGTGATGCCAAAATGAATGTGTGGAAGTGTGTAAATGTGAGAGTGAGAGAGAGAGAGAAGGGGGTTAGGGGTTGTTCTCGTGAAACATTCAAATTGAACTAAATCTACCCTACAAAAGCAAGAGAATGGGAGCAAATGGCCCAAGGGAAGGGTGAAAATGCCATGCAAAAACTCAAATCCTATGCAATTGAGCAAAAAAATTGCAACACAATACTTTACCACATGTTCTTGTGCTCTCCAAGTGATGAAAGGCTGACCATCCCCTGCAACGGCGCCAAAAAGTGTTGAGGTTGTAGCAAGGAACAACCAAAAACCCTCACCAACTTGCATGGAAGCAAGAAGGAAAACTCAAGAGTGACTCTCCTCTTATCCACCCCTACCTCCCACATGTTCAAGCTATTGGCATCAGCCCCATGCTATGCCACATGCTTGAAAAAAGGAGAATAGGGAGTCAAGGATCCTAGCCCATGAGGAAAATACAAGGAAATATAATTATCCTACTCACACAAAGGAGAGACATGCATAGGCACACACACACCACTCTCACACACTCACAAAGACACAATACATGTAAATGTAAATAGTCTTGTAGGAGTAAAGAGAGCATCTTCCATTGATAAATGATATTACATGAGAGCACATCGACCAAAATCCACCTTCTTTACAAAAATGAGCTTCTTTATATAGGCCAAGCTTTGTTTCTGAATGCTTTGTTTCTGCTTCTCTTTGTCTTTCTTTATCCTTCATATGTCTTCATGTCTTTATGTCTAATTAGTGAGTGAATCTCCAACGAGGATTGGCATGGTCACAAGCCATATGTGTGTCTTTGGTTGTTTTGCATTAGTTCCTGAACAACAACAAAAAAATTGGATGATAAAGCAGTGAAATGTATTTTTGTTGGGTATAGTTTTGAAAGCAAAGGCTATCATCTATATCATCCATAGACTAAATGCCTTTTGGTGGTTAGTTGTGATGTTATTTTGGTGGAGGATGTAATTGAACCATTAATTTCATGTACCAAGAAGACTATAGCCAGCTCTAAAGATGTGCATGACACTTTTCTTCCTCTTTTTACAGGTGAAGAGTCAAGTTCTAGTCCAAATAAGGCAATTTCTCAGTCTTTATAGGTTCCACATGATGATGAAGATCATGCCATTTTTTATGCAAACTTACATGATGTAGTTGTTAATGAGAGGGCTAATATAGAAGAGGCAAAAACTATGCCTAAATGGTTGGTGCATACTATGATGATAGAAAATTAGATGCACCTATGTCATATCAAACTCCTTCATGCTCTCAGAGTACTTCCTTTGCATTAGATTGTTATGCAAAAAGTGTTTGTGATGAGAATGAGCGTGTTTCTTTTGATGAAGCACAAAATCTTAAAAAAATGGACATATGCTATGTAATCAGAATATGATGGTATTATGAAGAATGGTACTTGGTCTTTATGTGATTTTGCTCTAGGCATTAGCACTAAATGGGTATAAAGCTGAAATGTAATCCTGATGGAACAATTGATAGGTATAAGGCTAGGCTTGTTGCAAAAGGTTATGATTAAGAGAGAAGCATTGATTTATATGAGAACTTTGCTCCCACATGTCGAATGACCACCATCGTGCACTTGTAGTTTATCATGGTTGGAATGTACATCAGTTGGACATTAAAACTGCATTTCTAAATGGTGAGTTACATGAAGAAGTGTATGTATTTAGCCATGTGGTTTAGTGCAAAAAGGGCATGAAAACAAAGTGTGCATATTGAAAAAGGCATTATATGGTTTGATGCAAGCACCACATGCTTGGTATGAAAAGATACATGCCTACTTGATTGCACATGTTTTTGAGAACATTCCAAATGAGAGCATCTTATATGTTAAGCATGCAAATGATGTACTGTGATCATCATAGGATATGTTGATGGCATGCTGCTCACTAGTCCTAATAAGAAGCATATTGATGAATTTAAGGATGATTTGCATGCCTCTTTTGAGATGTCAAATTCGGAGCATTTGCATTATTATCTAGGCATTCAATTTATGCAAGTTGATGGGGGAATAGCTTCATGTTAAACATAAGATATTGACACATGATAGTAGCATTCTGGCATTTAAGATTGCAAACCTATTGTCACTCTTATCGAAAGAGGTTTATGGTGGACTCCTCATAACGTTAGAGATGCATTTGATGTTGTTCTCTATCAACAAGCTATTAGATTATTGATTTACTTGAGTGATACCCAACGACTTGGATTGCATTTTTTGACTCAAATTGGGCTGATTGTTATGACACTTGTGTGTCCACTAGTGGTTTTTGCTTCATGCTTGGTAGCTCATGCAGCACCCTAATGTGACCACTTGTGAGGTTGAGTATAATGTAGATTTCACACCAATTGTTGAGTGTGTGTGGCTTAGATGCCTTTTGGTTGATTCGGGTTGTTCAGTCTTTTGCCACCTCCATCGCACTAACAGCCAAAGGGCATTGGTAGTTGTGAGGACCATGTGTTCCATGCTCACACGAAGCACATTGAGGTGCACTATCATTATGTTAGGAAGAGTTTCTCTATTGGAGAGATTAGTTTTGCATATGTGTCCACACAGGATAATGTTGTAGACCTTTTCACAAAGGCTCTAGCTAGAGAGAAGTTTGAAGCTTTTTGCAAAGCTTTGGGCTTACGTCTTTTGTGGATTAATCTCTTTTCACATATCTTGGCACTTCTTTATGCATGAGTGCAAGCTCCTTGCTCATCGCCTCATTGCCAAGGGGGATTTGTTGATATATTTTGGGAGTGATGTGTGTGAACACACTTAGGACATTTAGGGCACTTTTTTCCCTCCTTTCAAGGTTTTTCTCCGCCCGCTTGTATATATGCCTATAACACTAACACCTCACTTATCTTTGTACATTCTCTTGGTAATCCATTATGAGTTGTTTTGACACATTTTACCCTTTAATTTTAAAAACCATTTTATGCATTGCAAATGGTTTCCTCGTGTATATCTAATTTTGGTTGCATTAAAAAAGTTCAATGTAGTAAACGTTGCATACGTTCTAGCTAGTCTATGTGGAAAAGTTCAAAAGAAAAATTAGATTTCTAGTGCTTTTCTAGATTTCTGTATTTCTAAAAGAATAGAAAACATTAAAGCAATGACCTAGCTAATTAATGATAAGTTGTATAAAAAAATCTACATGCACTACAAGAGTGACCCATTGTGGTGACTACATGCACAATGTCGTCACTAGCCATCTCTTTGCATCATCGTAGAAAGCTTCACATGCAGACCATCATGGTGTTCTTTGTGCCACTAAAACCGATGGTTATTCGGTTGTTAATAAGACCTTTTGAAAATGCCACGCATGAGTTGTTATATCATTGCATATGTGGCTGCATTGTGTATGCATGTATATGTGTCTATGCGATGTGTGTTGTTAATGTGTATATGATAGAAATTGATGAATGTTTATACAAGAACAACATATTGTTTACGCGGCGCTTCTATTGCTCAACAATTAAAAAAAAAAAGGCATTGCAATTATGTCAGTCATTTTACATGAGTCTGACCAAAGACCAAGCAAATGTTCATATTTGTGCACATGATTTTTCTCTATCTCTCACACAGACACTCTCTTTTTTTCTTTGTTTCTCTCTCTTCTTCTCTTTTCCTCTCTCTTTCTCTCTATGTATCTATCTATCTATCTCTCTCTCTCTCTCTATATATATATATATATATCTTTCTATCTCCACTTTTATTTCTGTTATTTTTCGCTTGTCAAAGAAGTTAACCAATCCACGATTATGGTTGATTATTCTAAGTACATTAATAATTGTTTTTATAATTTCAAAATTGCTTTTTTCACAAATTCGACATAGACATGCGTATATACATAATACATACATAAATACATATGTCTATACATATAACATACCTACATGCATATATACACACACATACACACACATACATACATATATATATATATATATATATATATATATATATATATATATATATATATATATATATATATATATATATATATATATATATATATATATATATATGCACACACACATAAACATACATGCATACATACGTGCATACATACATTCATACATAAATACATGCATACATACATGATTGTATACATATATACACAAACAATATCATTCGTATATATGTACATACACAAACAATATACATGCAGATATACATATATATGCATGTATGAATACACATACATACATTCGTACACAAATACACATACATAAGTAGTGTTTTAAATAAAATAAAAAGTAAAATTCCAATAATAAATATGCTTACAAATTTTGCAACAAAACCACCACACCCCATACACATTCACACATACATATACATGACAAAGATAAATGTAGTCACACATACACACATGCACATACACATGCATACATTCACACATACATACATACACAAAGATACATACAATAGTTAATATTAAATATGAGTTGAAATTCTTATATGTATTCGAAATATTTACATTTAGTCAACATTGTTTGTTTCATTAAATAAAAACAAGCAGGTAGAAAAGAAGAATTGAAACAAATCATACATCTCGTGCATATGTGTATGTGTGAATTTGTAATATGTGTGAATATGTATATGTGTGATGTTTCTATCTTTGTGTATGTGTATATGTATGGATGTGTGTATGCGTGTATTTGTGAATGTGTGTCTTTGTGTATGTGCATATGTGAGAATGTGTGTATGTGTAAATATATGAATGTGTGTATGTGTATGTATTCACGTGCGAATGTGTATGTGTGATTATATGCATGTGTGAATGTGTGTATCTTTGTGTACATGTGTTTGTGTGAACGTGTGCATGTGTGTATGTATGTGAATAACCATGTGTATGCATTTTTTTGTATCTCCCTCATCCATCTCTCTCTCTCTTGGTATCTATTTGATCTTTTTAACTTATTGTTTGTTGTTCTTTGGAGTTCTCCTCTCCAATCATCATATTATAAAGGAACGACAACCTCAAACACTTAAATTGTCAATCCGGGAAGTATGCTAAGGCCCTAGCCCCTTCTTCATCAATGGAATCCAAGATTTATCATCACAATATCAATTTCATTAAAGGTTCCATAAAAGATATGGACAATCTTCATAATTCTTGTAGATTGAGTTAGGAATACGCTTTTTGTAGTAATTCTTGTGCCAAAAGTATGCTATTTTCCATAAGAAAGACACCAATAACATCAATTTGAAACTTTAGTACATGTACCTCTGTGATGAGAGAATCATGATTCCAATGGATTCACACAATCAAGATGATACAATACTTTGAAAAATTAATAGAGATTAAAAGATGAAGATAGACTTATTAAAGCATGAAACATTCAAAGAAATATTGATAACAAAGATGAATCCATGAAAAATACTCAAAAAGTCAACTTGAAATCACCATTAAAGCTTGATGATTAGATTTGGAAGAAAGAAGAGCTCTCAAGTTTTCATTGATTGCCAAAAATACAAGATATCCTACAATTGAGTCATAATTGATTTATATACTTTTTCAAGTGCCCCTTTTCACACTCAAAACAAATCCTCTAAGCTTTTACCCCACAAAATCTACTAACTTGAGAGATCTAAAAATTCTACAAAAAATATGTAACCTATATGTTGTCTTGAGGAAGACTCTTCCTCATTTTTACAACAATCGAGATATTCTATTCTATTATATATGTACATAGTGTCTTCCCATGAATATGATTTTACTATAATACACCATTAAGTAGATTCTATATGGACTTTCACTCAAATAAAAAAGGATTGCATCTAAAGTTGAGTTGGATCCTATATAGCTAAGTGTTCTAATGTCTACGTCGGTAAATTTCTTTATACAAGTGATGATTAACTTCAAAATTATGGTCATTAGTATACAAGATGGATCATTCACATCCTTTAGGTTTTCTATCATTGTTTTACATGTAGTTAACATATATTGCTCTTGATGGGCAGGCTCCTTTCTTGGGTCCTCCTATCTTCGAGAAATTGAGCCATTTAGTTGGGATAGCACCATCCCTTCTCATTTGCGAGAATTTTGTCCAATCCCTTCTTTGTGCCATCGGCTAGAATGCTAGATTAATCTTTAATTACAAAGGAGCTTCTATCTAGATCTTCCTGCACTCTCTATTCTTATCCAACCATTTATTTCTCTAAGAAGGATTAGCTTTTTCAAATAATTCTTTTGTTATTTTTATATTATCCTGATATTCCAAGAATTCATTAGGTTTTGTTCCAACTCTAGTAGTTTGATGGTTCTTTGTACGCTCTAGAACTATGCAGAAAGGAATACCTAACCTGTTTGGAGCCCAATGATGTGGTCAAGGCTGACTCCATGTTCTAATGGAAACTCTACAATCTTGTTCTCATATTGATTATGTATCTTCCTTATGTAGTTCATCTTGGCTTCTCTGTCAGCGAGAAGCTATTGTATGATTTCATCTGACTCTTCATCCTCTATTTCAACTGCTCTCTGAACTTCCACAACATGCTTTTGCACAGGAGAAAGTTGTCTTTCTAAGATCTCTTGCCTTTCTTGAGCCACATTTTCAATCACAACATCTTTCAATTGGACAATAGATCTGAATTTCCAATTTTTTGTTTCCTTCAATAATTCTATCCTCTGTTGCTACTAAGCAATTCTTTCTTTTTTTATTTTTTCATTCAAATTGATGTATCCTCTCATGGTAGTAGTAGCATGTGTGCTTCCTTGTTTTTCTAACTCCTTAGCATCCTTAAATTCTTCTTTTATCTTCTCTAGCTCCTGCTTAAGTGACATCAGTTCTTCACTTTGATTGTTTGTGGTACTTCCTTCTGCTTTATAATAACCTTCCTCCATCAATATTATGTTTATATCTTCATTAGCTTTGGTTGACACCTGATAAGAAGTATGTACAATTCTATTTGTAGACTCCAACTTCCTGATATCACCATCCATTTTATTTATATTTTCTATTTGTTTCTCACCTTTCTCTTCTACAAACTAATTCCATGTTTGCCTTGCACCATCTGTGTTTCCAACTTTATGACTATTTCTTGATAGGATTCAATATTTCTTGTTGCTTTTTTACTTTCTCTTGCTAATCTGCTCTACTCTCTTCTACGATCTTCAATTTTTTGTCTCCTTTGATAAATTAAGCTTCAACTATAATACTTGATAGTATAATATTCGTGCTTGATGGTCTAAATCTCTCAATTTGATTCATTACAATTTCATAGATTCTTGTGATATCTCTAGGAATCCTGGTCAACTCTTGATTGTTCCTGTTTTTTCACCTCTATTTGTCTATCTTCAATTTCTTCTTCATTTTCCTTTTCTAATTTTGATGAGGGTTTTTCTTCTTGATGGTCTTGTTCCTGTTCATGATCCTCTTTTTTATCTTCATAGTCCTCATGATTACTCTCTTGAGTCTTCCGATTGTTAGGGCTCTAACTACTTGTTGATGTCTAACGAGTTATCATCAACTATTGAGCTCCTGTACTATTTGTTGACGCGGTGAGTGAGCTTAACTAGCGAAAGCTCAACTGCGTAATTCACCACGCCACAAGGACTAAGCTAGAGTGATATTAGAACACCTCTATTATCATCAGTGGCTTAGCAAACTTCCTGAAACTGAAAACTGTACAACTGTGTTTTAAATTCACCAAAATATCATCGGAACTTCACCGGACTGTTACCGAACTGTCACCGTAATCTTACCGTAATTGCACCGGAATGTTATCGGAATCAACTGCAATTCTGTTTGTAGTTACTTCAAATGATTGTTGATGAAATTAGGAAGTAATACCTGAGCTTCCTTCAGTAAATAAACTCTATCTGAAGTTTAAGAGAAAACTTCACCAGCTCTGAATGCCTTTACAGTCAGACTTAGTACTGTGCGTACTTGTCCCGTTTCACAGAAGTTTTTTGATCAGCTTATAGTTGAGACTACTGGCTTCAAGATGATCTATCTCTCATGAAAACCTTTACACTATGTTGCGAGATCTAACTTGTAGATGTACCGAAAAACATTTATTGAGAAAATTGTAACTGTTAACTAACTTTCACAGTAACATGAAATCACTCAGATTTCTTCACATACGAAGAATGCGCTCAAACTTTTTCCACATGAACATGTGTTTTCTATTAGAGAAGATGTGTAAAAATAGCTTGGCCTCACTTTGCTCATAGCTATGGAAAACTTTCCTATTCTTAGTAGTTATTCCTTACCATCTCTCTTAGATGAATACCCGACAGTTCAGGTTCTATTATTCATCTCTACATACGCAATCTCTGGCGTCTTCTATATCACTATCCTTAGTTTCTATATGCGTTATTCTATTCCGGTCCTATGCACTCCGGTTCTACTATTCACTTATACGGTAGCTCTTCTGCTCTCTTTATATACATTTTGTTTTGAGATTCAAAACTCGTATTTCTGGAAGTTTCTATGAACTATATTACAGTCGTGAATTTGTCCCTTCACTAAGGCTTGATTTTCTGAATGCTTTGTTTCTGCTTCTCTTTGTCTTTCTTCGTCTTTATGTCTATCTGTATGTCAAATTTGTGAGTGATTCTTCAACAGCTCCCCCTCAGTCACTAATATGCATTCTTCGTTCTTTCATATATTCTTCTTTTCTTTTATACATGCCATTTCTTTGAATCTGCTTATCTTTACTCCATCTAAGCTCTTTGTCAGAATATCTGCTATCTGATCTTTTGTAGATGTGTATATTATTTCAATCTCCTTTTCCATTACCTTTTCCCTCAGGAAATGATATTGAATTTCTATGTGTTTTGTTCTTGCATGAAATACTGGATTTGCTGCAAGATACAACAAACTCATATTATCTCCATGTATGATAGGTATACCTTGATCAATACCCATGTTTTTGAACAAGGTATACATCCATATCACTTCTTTTGCTGCTTCTACAAGTCCTTTATATCATATACCCATGTGTTGACCTTCTGTCATCTTGACTTCCTGCCCAGTCTGAGTCACTGTATGCTCTCAGCTTTATATCTGACGTAAAAGGATAATATAATCCTTCTTTTATAGTTCTTTTGATATATCTAAGAACTCTTGTTCTGCAACCCAATGTTGATCCTTCGGACCAAGTCTTGTTCTCTTCGAGAGCATTGAAATCCTCCTTCATTGCTTCTTCCCATTTTTCCTTACCTTTTGCTTCACTGTAATTATGAGGTTCTTCATCCTCCTTTACTAAGTAAGCATAGTTTTTCTGAGTCAAATAAGAAGTGTCATAGGAATACCTTGTTGGTTGTTTCCTTACTCTGTTTGACCTTCTTAGCTTATATTCTTCATGTGTATCTGAATACACATCTTCATCAAATCTTGGTCCATCTTCATTTCTCATACCTGATCCGATCCTGGACGTACTTGCCTGCATATGATCTTCATCTTCATTCACCTACATATGTGATTTTCCTTTTTCTTTCCTTCTTATCTCTTCTTTAATTGTTTCTTCATTATACTCTATGTCTGTATACCAACTTTTTCCTTCATCAAATGTTACATCTCTGGAAACAATAAACTGTTTGGTTAGAGGACTCCATAACCTATAATCCATTTGCTTTTCATCATATCCGATGAACACATATTTTTCAGCTTTTGGTTCAAGCTTATGTCTCAACTATGATGGTACATAAGCATAAGCAAATGATCCAAACACTTTACAATGATCAAGTGTTGTTTTCTTGCCCAACCAAACTTCATAAGGGATCATCCCATTTAAAGCTGTACATGGTAATCTATTTACCAGATATGTAGCTGTATTTACAGCCTTAGCCCAAAGATAATTTGGACAATTCTTCTCCTTTAGCATTGCTCTTGCAAACTCAACTAGAGCTCGATTTCTTCTTTCTGCTACTCCATTTTGTTGCGGTGTATACCTGCAAGTTATTTCTCTTTTGATACCTGCATTCCATAGATAATCATTGAACTCTCGAGAAAAATATTCTCCTCCTACCTTAGTCTTTTGAGTTTTTGTCTTGTAAGTCTTTCAACATATGCATGTAAATGCCTGAAAGCTTCAAATACTTCTGACTTCTCTTTCAAAACATAAAGAGTTATCCATCTTGTTGCATCATCATCAATACCTTGAGCCACTGATAGATCCTTCTTTTGTCGGTCCCCATGCATCTGTACGTATGAGTTCTAACACATCATCGTGTTTGTACCCTTTCTTCTGAAATGGTAACCTGTGGGCTTTTCCCATCTGACAAGCTTCGCACTTGTGAATCATATGTTGATTCTTTATATTTGGTAATCCTCTCATGGATTGTTTTTCCACCATATTTTTTATTCCTGTTTCATTAAAGTGTCCTAACCTCTTATGCCAGAGGTCTAGTTCTGTAAATGCTTTATCACCATGTGTGATCAAAGCTTGCCCAACATTCCCTTGTACTTTAAGAGTAAAAAGTCTACCTTCTTGTTTACCATGGACAATTTGATTGTATCCATTCTCTGGATCTTCAACAAATACTCCTTCATTTGTAAACCGGACTTGAAAACCTTTTTCTACTATCTGTCCCACACTAATCAGATTCTTCGGAATTGTTGGAACATACAAAACATTTGTTGGTAGGTAAGCTCCATTCTTACACTTTACTTTTCCAATTGACCTTACATTATGTTTTGTGTTATCACCTGTTTGTACTGTATGATTTGAAATACCTCCTTCAAGTTCTGATAACAATTCTATATTTCCTGACAAATGATTTGAACAATCATAGTCAATATAGAATACCTTGAGATCTTCATTCTCTGACATACTTATCGAGTTCATCATCAATGTTGTATGACTGTCATTCTGCGTATCATTCGCATAGTTGTAGTGGGTAGTGTTGTGAGACTGATTTTGTCCCCAACTTCTTGCTCCACCTCTACCATATCTGCCTCTTTGGCTTTGTCTTCCTCTTTGATATCTTCCGCTTCTGCCTCTACTGTTATTGTTTTGATTCTGACTTGATCCTTGAGAATTATGCCAGCAATCATGAGCCAAATGATTGCTTAATCCACAGATCCAACAAGTCTTGTTGTTGTTAGTCTGATTACCTCTTCCTTTACCTCTACTTTTACTTCTTACGTTACCTCTTCTCCTCTTGCAAAATTTGCTTGAGTAGACATCTCTTCTTCATCTTTTTCTTTACCTTTATAACCTTTCTTCTTATTCTTTGCATACATAGCCGAACTATGTCCTTTATCTCCATCTGTCTTCAAATCTTGCTCAAACGTTAGCGTTAGTCCAAGCAACTGATTTAAATCTGGTACAAAATGATTTAAAGAAAGTTCAGTTGAGAGTACGAAAGGTTTCCACCTTTCATCTCCTTTCAGACCTGCAGGCACTTATGCTATCAATCTGTGATCTTCAATATCTTCATCAATAGATCCAAGACTGTCCGCCAAGTCTTTCATCTTAGTGACATAATCACTAATGCTTTGACTTTGCTTTTTCTTGAACGTTGTAAACTCTGACCATAAGCTAGCCTTCCTAGCTTTCATTGTATTTTGAAAATGATCTTCCAATGCACTCCATATGCCTTCTGCTTTCTCCAGACCTCTAATGTGCGGTAGTAGATGATATGTAATGGTATTGTAGATATAAGCTCTTGCCATTGCATCTTTCTTCTGTCACAGCTTCAAGGCTTCTAACTCTTCTTTCTTTGGTTGACTGTCGTCTTCGAAAGTCGGCTTCTTTTCTTCTCCTGTCACATATATCATTAAGTCCTTACTCATAAGTAAGGCTTCCATGCGCATTATCCATGCGGGATAATTATCTCTGTCCAATTTGTCAATAGAGATATGATCTGCCATAATCTTCTTGTTTTTGTTACTTTCGGTGAGTGTAATGTTAAAAGGTTTTACCTTTTACAAACCTTTACCCTTGAGAATGACTTCGGAACACTTCTCTGATTCCGTTTGCTGTTGATCACCTCAGCATTCACCTTTCTTGTGAAAGCATTCACCTTTCTTGTGAAAGTTCTTCGAATTCTCTTGAATCTTTACTTCCGTTTACTCTTGAGGACCTTTCTGCTCTTCATAACCTTTTCTGCTCTGATACCACTTGTTAGGGCTCTAACTACTTGTTGATGTCTAACGAGTTATCATCAACTGTTGAGCTCCTGTACTATTTGTTGACGCGGTGAGTGAGCTTAACTAGCTAAAGCTCAACTACGGAATTCACCACGCCACAAGGACTAAGCTAGAGTGATATTAGAACACCTCTATAATCATCAGTAGCTTAGCAAACTTCCTGAAACTGAAAACTTTACAATTGTGTTTTAAATTCACCGAAATATCACTGGAACTTCACTGGACTGTCACCGTAATCTTACCATAATTGCACCGGAATGTTACCGGAATCAACTGCAATTCTGTTTGTAGTTACTTCAAATGATTGTTGATGAAATAAGGAAGTAATACCTAAGCTTCCTTCAGTAAATAAACTCTATCTGAAGTTTAAGAGAAAACTTCACCAGCTCTGAATGCTGTTACAGTCAGACTTAGTACTGTGAAGAGTCAGCTATCTCTCATGACAACCTTTACACTATGTTGCGAGATCTAACTTGTAGATGTACCAGAAAACATTTAATGAGAAAATTGTAACTGTTAACTAACTTTCACAGTAACATGAAATCAGTCAGATTTCTTCACATACGAAGAATGCGCTCAAACTTCCACATGAACATGTGCTTTCTATTAGAGAAGATGTGTAAAAATAGCTTGGCCTCACTTTGCTCATAGCTATGGAAAACTCTCCTATTCTGAGTAGTTATTCCTTATCATCTCTCTCAGATGAATACCGGACAATTCAGGTTCTATTATTCATCTCTACATATGCAATCTCTGGCGTCTTCTATATCACTATCCTCAGTTTCTATATGCGCTATTCTATTCCGGTCCTATGCACTCCGGTTCTACTATTCACTTATACGGCAGCTCTTCTGCTCTCTTTATATACATTCTGTTCCGAAATTCAAAACTCGTATTTCTGGAAGTTTCTATGAACTATATTACAATCGTGAATTTGTCCCTTCACTAAAGCTTGATTTTTTTAATGCTTTATTTTCCATTGTGTCTTCCAAATACAAAATTTCCTTCTTGGATTGCACTATTTGTGCCACTACTTCTCTCTCCTTCATAGTGTTGTTGCTCATCTGAATGAGTTTGATGCTATACTCTCCCAATTACAGGCTCAAAAAATGGACGTGGATAATGAAATGAAAGCGGTCTTGTTGCTATGCACCTTGCCATCATCATGGGATACATTTTGCATAGCTATTAGCAATAGTGAACCCGGTGGTAAACTAGTCTATGGTGACATATGTGGACCACTTTTGAGTGAGGAGATTTGTAGAAAGTCTATGGTTGGCACTCAAAGTGGAGATGCATATAATGTTCGTGATTCTTACCTAGGAAAGAATCAGCAATGTGGCAGGAGCAAGAACAAGGAAAAGAATGGTCAATGGAATAAGAGTAGAAGTAAATCAAGGAAGAGGGATATGGAATGCCATTATTGTCATAAAAAAGGACACATGAAGAAATATTGTTATGTATAAAAGAATGCTAAAGGTAAAGGATAGAATGTCAATGGGCATGTTAAACAGTTACCTGCACCATCTACTTCAACCGTGAAGATTGAAGAAATCAATGCTATTTTGGATGATGCTGATGTGTTGACACTTGATAGTACTATGCCAACTGAGGCTCTTATGGCTGATTCTCTTTCTCACACATGGCTGCTAATTTTGGTGCTTCTTTCCATGTGACACGACACAGAGAATGGTTCTCTAATTATGCAGTGAAGTCTCTTGGTAACGTGAGACCTGGTGACTCTTAGAGTGTGATGTTGTGGGGATTGGAGATGTGGTTGTGCAGTTCATTGATGGTTCAAATTTTACCATGCATAATGTACACCATGTACCTCAGTTATCACGGAGTTTGACATTAGTTGGTCAACTTGATGACCTTGGTTACAAGGTGGTCTTCTATGTGCAGTCCTTTTGCATATCAAAGGGCAATATGGTTATTGCAAAAGGAAGGAAAGTTGGCTCACTTTATCCTTTATTTGTATCACAGAAAGAACACTTGTTAGCTGTTACTGAACAACCTATGGCTTGTATTTGGCATGGTCGTTTGGGCCATATATCTCGTAGTGGAATGGAAAATATTTCTCGTTCTGGCTACTTACCTGTGTTATCTTTCTCTGATTTTTCATTTTGTGAGCATTGTCAATATGGAAAACAAACCAGAAATGTGCATAGAACGCACATTGACTCTTGAATTCAGCCTTTATATCTTGTTCATAAAGATGTGTGTTGTCCTATGCCCACAAGGTCATTAGGTGGTTCTCTTTACTTTGTCACTTTCATAGATGATGCTACTTTTCTAGTTTAGGCATATCCTATCAAATTGAAGGATGAGGTATTCCCTAATTTCAAAAAATGGCTTGCTTCAGTTGAGACTAAAAAAGGAACTAAGCTCAAAGCTTTCCATTCAGATAATGAGGGTGAGCATACCACACATGAATTCAGCCTTTTTTGTCAGTGTAGAGGAATTCATAGAGAGTTTACAACTCCTTATACCCTAGTACATAATGGTTTAGCTGAAAGGATGAATAGAACTATTTAGGATAGAGTAGTCTCTATGCTGCATCATGCAAACCTCACAAGGCTTTTGGGTAGAAGTAGTATTGACTATAGTTCATGTGATTAACCTTTCACCTAGTACTGCCAAAGGTATGAAAGTGGCACAAGAGTTATGGACAGGGAAGCCACCATATTGTGATCATCTTCGAGTTTTTGGGGGTGAAGCATATGTTCATATACCGAAGAATCTTAGACAAAAGTTGGACCATAAGTCAAAGATATGCATTTTTTCTGGATATCGTCGAGAAGGACAATTTAGATATTGTTTATGGGATCCTGAAACAAGGTTAGTGATCAGAAGTAGTGATGTCATTTTCAATGAGTTTAAGATGCATAAACGGCCCATTAAGGAGTTTGAAGTGAGAAGAGTGGTGTTTGAGGATAATAGTCAGCATGCATAAAAATGTTGCACATAGGGACATTCAAGAGAATGTCCGATCAGATCAGTCTGCAAATGTTCCTGTTTAGCAAACATTGACACTCTCTACATGTGTCTCACATCCACCTGATAGATAGGTATAGTTTGTATAATTACACTCAGGTATTCTCTATCATTCTTTATTTTTCTTCCAGAGTTACTTTGGCCATATTGGCCTTTAGTGGGAGATTGTTACCGTTAATGTCCATGTGAAAGGCCAAATGGCCACCCGACACTTCTTTGTATATAGTGGCTTGGTCAGGCATAGACTGTAAGTTTGACCACATTTTGTAATACCTAAGAAGTCTGTGTTCATGCTCCCTATGTACTGTGTGTTTCTACATATTCTACAGCCTCTGAACGGAGTATCGTGTGCGGTGGTAGGAACTGAGTTTTCTACTCCAAGGATATTGTTGTAAAGCTCTCAAGAAGGAGAGCGCACTATTGTGCATCGCCACCAAAATACTTCAGCTACTACTATGGCTCTCACCTTGGAGGTCCTGGAGATCTTTGAAGTAGGATAAGAGTGCAAGCTCTTTTTTTATGAATACTACCTTTGTTTTTGCATTCATCATCTATTCATGGAGATCATCCTGCATTAAACATGAATAAACCTTTTTTGTACTTGTCTGTGGTGGATGAGGCTCTTTGTCAGCCTGAACCTTCTTTTGTTCCAGCTTCATTTCTTCCTCTATGGCTTCTTTTGCTTCTAATTCCAACCTCCTAGGATCCATCTTCCTCTTTTTAACAGGTCATTGAACTTCAAGAACTATATATTTTCTTTTCTTACCCACCTCCTTCAAAAATGCTTTCCTTCCCAGACTCTTTACTCTAATCATTGCATCTCTAAATACTTGTGCTTCTGGAGCTAGGAAGAGCTTGTCTTCAATTCCTAGCACATAATAAATTATTTTTTGTAAGCAATTGGGCTCCATTCATAAACTTCTTGGACTCCCAATGCTTTGCTGCCTCTTTTCGCTGTTCATGGATATATGATGACATATCCACTACCCCAAAAGGTTTAGTCTTATCATTGTTGTTCAACATCACCAAAGTCACTTGCTTGTGAGGCATGGTGTACTTGAGTAGTTTGGGAAATCATAAGAATTATAGGAAGGTTTTGATTGCTAGTTGTTCATTGGGCTTTTCTTTGAAGTCCTAAAACTCGGTATATTTGGCATAGGTAGCTGCATTTTTCCTTACAAAATTGACATCTACCTTTTGTGCCTATGGGATAGAAATTTGAGGCTAATTTTACATGCTATGGTTTGATGGTAATTTCCATCAACTCCTTTTCCCAGTTATTCACCTTGCAAACAAAATATGGTTCATTACTTCTTCAATTATTGCAATGAATCCATCACTTGGTCACACCTTTCGAAGTCTATGAAAAACATGGGCTCTTCCAATAATTTGTGAAGACCCGCTACTTTCCACTTTTTATACACCATTGCTGATCTCTACAAATCATGAAATTCTTGGCATAACATTGTATATTTGTATTTGCCTTTCTTAAGAGTGAAGATATGTTTGCCCACAATCTTAAGTGATCCTTTAATTCTTTCTCTATTTGCTCCTTCTCTAGGGGTTGTGCCTCATTTGATTCCCACTCCACAACTTCCTCACTTGCTTCACTGTCTAAGAACCAGTGTCTTCTAGACAAGGAAATCAAGTCCACTTCCAAGTTTGGTATGGAAATCCCTTTAGTCATCTTCCTATAAAAAGAAAAACACCAAAAAACCATACCAATTAATAAAGATTCGACATATGAAAAATGGTTACATAATCACAAGAAGAATAAAATATTTTACACCACTCATCACATGCTCTCATCACTCGATTCTTCAATAAGTCATTTTGTGTTCATCATAATGAAGCAAGGTTTTTCTTTCTTTTGTTAGTGCAATTGGAGAAATTTTTGAAAATAATAATATGGAAAAATAAAAGAAATAAAATAAAAATAATAAATAAATTGAACTACAACTCACACATTCCTCCTATTCTTTGCTTTTTGCATTAAAAAAGGAAAAAATAAAACTTTTTTTTGTATATTTCTTCATACTTTCCATTTCTTTTTCCAAAATTTTCCAATTTTCTTTTGATTCATTGTAAGAGGATTCTCCCACTCCTAGCTCTTTTACTCATGTAAAAAGAGGTTCTTCTAGTGAGTGGGTTTTTAAATATCTCTTGCCTAGTGAATGCATGGATTTGTAGTGTAACCCTACACATGCATACTTTGATTATGCAATAATTTTTATGGTGCAAAATGAATGACTTAAGTGAGGCATGTAAGTGGTTTCTTGTTGATGAGGATATATTTCTATTTTTTGTATTTTTGTATCTGAACTTCACCTTGGATGTGATCTGTTGATTTTTTCCTACAATACAAACTTTCTTTGCTGTCTTTATTTTCTTTTCTTTTTGCCTGATTCTTCTCTTAATAAAATTATTCAAGTATGATTTGTTGTCTATTGCTTTGGCCTCCATATTTGCTTCATTTTTTATCTGCGATTGAATTTGATTCTGGTAATCTCTTTCGATTTTAGGTCCCTAGATTTGTTTAGTGTTTTTTTGTGCTTTGTTTTTGTTGTATTTGATTCTATTCTCCACTTTCTTTGAATTTCAAGGGTTTCTTTGAATGAGATAGTATTTGATCCTCCTCTTTACGTCCTTCTTGATGTTGTGAAATTTCTTCTAGAAAAAAATTGAATGTTTCCATATTCAACTTGTATATGTCTTTGTCTAATTCTTGCAAATCATCATTTATAAACAAAATTCTCATAGTTTTCTCTCTCATTTTTATGTTGATCAAATTTTTATCAAAATCAATAGATACTTTGTATTCTTTCATCCATTCTTGATCTAAGATTAAACTTTCAGACATTAGTTTCTCAGGATATTCTTCACACTAAACTAAATTTTGTTCTTGTCCTATCTTCAAATCAATTTTTACTCTTGATAATGAAGTGTTTGTCCATTTATTGATCTGATTAAAGTGTGCTTCTCTTGTTCCCTCCCTTTAAGTTGATTTAGAAGTTTTGAAATTTTTAGGTTTACTTGATACCTAGTGTCCAATAAAACCCTAATTTTAGCTCCTTGGCAATAAATTTCATTTCAATAACTAGTAGGTGATTTTTGGTTCTCTTTTGATCATTTTCACAAAGCATCAGATCTCTTATCTCTTTATTCCTTCTAATTCTTTCTTTAGCTTCTTCTTGAGCTTCTTGTCTTATTAGTTTCTCTTCCTCGTTTCTTCTTTGTGACTATTGTAATCTTCTCCAAACTTGTGTTATTAAGGGTTCTGTTTATCTTTTTATTCTGCATCCACTCACATAATTTGACATCACTTCTCCATCTATATTTTCCAATTTAACCATTCCACATGGGCTAATCTTATGAAGAATGTAAGGGCCATGTCCTCTTTTCTCTAATTTTTTACTATGTTCCTTTAGTGTGTATGCTATGACTAAATCTCCTTCTTGTAAGACCTTTTCCTTTATGTGCAGATCATGATATGCATTCTATCTTTTCTTATCTGCATAGATACTCATAATATCTTGTAATCTAGATGCTCCCCATTCTTCTAACTCCGCAATTATGTTAGACAATTCATGCGCTATCCATTGCAATTGATTCCCTATCCTCAAAGTTGGTATAAAAAATTCCATTGGTAGAGTTGCAATTAGTCCATAGACTAAATTGAATGAATTAGTTCTAATTGAAGTTTTGTATGCCACTCTATATGCTCAAAGAATTGATATAGTTACGTATCCCAATATGTTCTTTTAGTATTCACTAGTTTGGAAAGTACAATGCATAACACTTTATTGTTACTTTTTCCAAGACCATTAGCTTGTGGATGATAGGGTGCAAATTTCTTGTGTAGTTTCATGTATTTATCTATCAATTTTTCAATTACTTGATTTAGGAAATGATTTCCTCTATCACTTACCAATTAAAAAATTTGGATGTTGTTTGAACATCATTCTTCAATGTGGCTTTTGCTTCAGTCCATTTTGTTAATAATATGTTGCCACTATTATATATTTTGCATGAGAGCTTTTAGCTAGTGGGTGTATAGGTCCAATGAAATCTAATCCCCATTTACTGAATAATCTAGCAAATATCAAAGATTTAAGAGGCATATCATCTTCCCCAATCGGTGGTTTGGTTCTTTGGCAAATATCACATCTTTGTGCATAGAATTTAGCATCTTGGAATAAAGTAGGTCACTAGAATCATGAATATAGGATTAATTTAGCAGTTCTCTCACTTGAGAAGTAATCTCCTACTACACTTGAGTGAGCCAATTCCAACATATCTAAGTACTTTTCCTCATGAACATAGATTCTTAAATATCCATCCATTCCTCTCTTATATAGTTGATCATTTATAAGTACGAAGTCCTTGCTCATCTCGTGCATGTTTCTTGTGTCTGAGTTCACCTTCTTTATTTCCTTGTGTGATATGCTTTGAAGCACCACTATCAAAAAACCAATCCGAGGTAGTCTCATTCACAATCATACATGTAGAATGTGATGATGAATCATAATGGCATGTAACAACACATGCCCAAACATCTCGAGCAACATTAGCTTCATCATTCTTTGCATTGGATGAATTCTCAACAATAGACATTCCTAATTCTTTCTTCTTTTCATTATGCTTGGCAAGCTTTCTACATTCATCAATGGTATGTCCAAACTTTAGACAATACTTTCATATCTTCTTCTTTTGCATATCACCATCAAGAGAGGAGAAGGTAGAAGAGGAAGATTGATGATTTAGTACACACTTGTTTTTACTCTTTTATGTAATAGCAAGTCCTTGTGTTTCCTCAAGCAAACCACTTTTATTCACTCTTGTTTGCTCTTCTTGAAAAAGGAGAGACACAACCTCACCAAAAGTATACATATTTGGATTTCCTTTTGCAATTAAACAAAGTGTTGAATCTCTGAGCACTGAACCTTCTACTTCTACGCTCCGAAACCAATTTGCACTTAGAATTACACTCAAGATCAAAGATGGAGATCGATGCTTGAAGAGTTGTGATGGTTCGAAGAGCTCTCTATTGGTGGATGATAAATACTAATCAATAGTATGAGAATGTGTGAAGTGAGTGGCATCAATGAATACTTAAGTACTATGTACCACCACATATGAGCATATTGTGTATATGCATCAAATTTGCTCAAGGGGCACAAAAGTGTAACAAATTGCATCTTTCACAAAACATTGCTTACTGGCAACCTTGAATGCAATGACTTGGTGGGTATTATATGTCAATTCTTTTGCTTTAACGATTGCACCAAAAAGAAATTTTTTCCACTTCACTAGCCATTTTTTTGAATTGCAAGTTAGATGCTAATGTAAATGCATAATAAAAAACACAAAAGTTAGCAATAGATGGTTTATGTATATGTTAAACCTCAAGATAAATGATGGACTCTAATAATTTCGTGGGACGTTTGTCAAGTACATGTGCAGCACACATAACAACCTCATGCTAAAAAAATCAAAGGTAAAAACCAAAATATTGAATATGCATCTTGGAATGTCTACAAGTTGCTTATTTTCCCTCTCAAAACTACCATTTTTTTGAGGTTCATACAGCACTATGAACTCTAATTTAATCCCATGAACAATGAGAAATGCACTACACTCAAAAGATGTGTGTTATTCTTGATTGCCATGTTAATACGAAAATTATTATTAGAGTTTCTTTTGGGTGTATTCATGAATAAAACATATAGTAAGATCTTTAGTAGTCACATGCTGTAGGTATTGCTAGTACAATTTGCTAATGATGTATGTGCGAAAAATTCGGTTATCTATACACTTTTGTCCATTATGTTGGGAAGGACTCTTCTAGAGGAGATCAATTCGGCTTATGTGGCTAGAGTAACCTTTTCCAAATTCTCCACTATACAAAAAGTTTGAAGGTTTGCACAAAGTTACTTTCTTCTATGGATTATTCACACTCCCTTATGTAGTAATGTTCTCAGGATCTTGCTCACGCGCATACAGAGATTACGGACGCAGAAAAACACACAGAAATTAGAGGCAACAAGAGACGAGACCGAACGCAAGATTGGGTGCAATCTCCCCCCATGCACTCTGTTTCGACAGTCCACAGAGTGCATGTATTTATAGGAATTTTGATTACGTCGAAAAGAGTGGTTACAAGAGGGCGGCTTTGAAAAGCAAGCATGAAACTAAAAGTTGATAACTTTTACAGAAAGCCATTGCTTTCAATAACAAGTAATCTACCTCCCAATTCATTACATCATCCCTAGGGGGATTCATTAATATATTGGTGTATGGATGAAATTAGGCCTTTCAAGAATTTTCCCCTATAAAAGAGGTTGTTTTTCCATACTTATATACATGTTCATGACATTAATAAGCGACTAATCTTTGTACATTTCTTGTTTACCAATATCGTTTTGTTGTGTCTTTTCATTTCTTCCTCTTGTTTTCGTGTTTGCTCACTTCTCGAAATTCAACATGTACAACTATAGGCTTGGGTTCAAAAATGGTCATTAAGTTTTTCTCAAAGAAAATTTTACAAAAATAGCTCAATGTAATCATGTCTAGAGTTTTCATGTACTATTGGATTAACTCTTGGCAATGAATATGTATCTAATTCATGAATTAAATTTGTGAAGCCTATCATGCGGACTTCTAATCCTTCAAAGAAGAAGACATGTGTACCACGTTAAGTTTAAGAAGATCAAGAATCATTAGATGGGAAAGTTTGTCCTAAATCCAAATGCTTAACAAAGAGACAAATTAAAGGAGTAGGAACTTAATAGATGTTTTTCCACAAAAACATATGCATTCACATCAATTTGGGCTAACATGATTGCATCTTTGTATATGTATTCTTTATTAAGTTACTTGCTTTAAATAGTCTTAATAAGACTTGCAATTAGCCCTTATGGTTCTCCATCTTCATCATAAATTTCTGTTTCCTTTCATTAAATCCATAGCTATTCAATGTCACACATTATCCTCTTTTATCTTGAGAATCCTATCTTCAACCTACTCTTTCGTTAGGCTAAGACTAACTCACACCCAAGGGACCCCCTTATTGACTCCCATGACAAAGCAAGAATTCATTTGTCTCAATGATATTCTATTGACTTCCATAAATAATAAGACAAGATTTTGTGAAGTTCATTGACAATAAAGCTTTTCAAACAGCACGTAAGACTTATATCTTGAGAAGATATATGCAAACAAAGAACATGAGAGATGTATAGGCTACTTCATTATGACAAGAAATAAAACTAACTATTGTTGAGATCTTCTATGTCCATTTTGCCCCTGGCTCCTATTAGTCACTCAAATGTGTTCCGAACCTCGCCTTCAACATTTTAGAGATAACAAAAGAATGTGAAGATGTGATGCTTTAAATAAAGTTAAGGTTCCATGGTTTATGATCTTCCAACATCTACGCTATACAATTAGCTCTTTTGGGTGGACACTTGGCATTTTCCTACATCTTGGTAACGTCTAGTTGGCCACATGGTCACTAATGACATTTGGCAAATAAAACTTATCCTCAAGTTGAGTAAAATCTAGATGATGATGAGGCAATTTCATAATCTACTACATTTAGCTAATTGTAATTGAGTCCACATTCAAGAAAGGAAAGGTTACTACACATGCATGTTCGTACTTTGTTTTCAACTCGTAATAGGATGAGAAATATTCAAAATGTCATTTCAAAAATCCTACAACAAGGTTTAACACTAGAGTTGTATTTAGACAGTTAAGTGTATTTGGACACAAGTGTCCAAAATAAGAGACATTATTTAATGAATTTTCTTGATTACTAAGAGCAATCGTTTATAAATGTAAATACAAACTTGTTAGGACAAGGATTGAATATGATTACATAAATATATTTTTCTTTCAGAGATAAATGAATTTTCTGATCAGTAAGAGCAACTGTTTATAAATGTAAATATGAAACTTGTTAGGACAAGGATTGAATATGATTACATAAATATACTTTTCTTCGTTCATTTTATGTTGAACTACAATGCTGTCAATGAGTTGCAATGTTTCTTCAGAATTTTGTTTGATTATTACTTTCCTTTTACTTGTTAGAAAAATGGACTTTAGTGTCTTGTTTTGGTACAACACTCGTGTTAAAGGGTGATACACCGTGGATATGGCTGAATCTCCTTTTAATTGCACTTAGTATCACATGATAAGTTTGTTTGAAATTTGTTTGGACGAGGAATCTATATTCACCCTCAAGTGAATCCATTATATTCATATATACCAAAATGAATCTAGGCAAACCCCAAATTCACCCTCAAATGGAAGTGCAACTACAAGCTCATGGTAGTCAACCACAACACTATATAGCATATCAGCTCCACTATGCATAGTATCAACTCAATACTATGACATCCCCACTAACATCATCAACGCCCAATAGTGGGTATAGAACTACAAATGAATACATGCTCACACACGCACCCCACAATGCACACACCACGAGCGCGAACTCACAAGAAGCTTACAAACTGAGTTTCTATCACTTCTGAAAGTGATGAGCAAACTCAGCCATAATGAAGCCTAGCACAAAATGCAAACAAAAGATAGGAAAAATTAGAAAAAATACATAGTTGATAGGGTATACACACCTATCAATTGGTCGCAACTCGGGCAAAAATTGCACAAGTGAAAACTGCATGTCCTTTAAGCGATGATCATATATACCAAAATGAATCCAGGCAAACCCCAATTTCACCCTCAAATTGCATAGCATTTATTTCTTATTTTTTTAAGAAAATTTATATTCTCGATAGATTTAGCAGAGGATGTCAAATTTGGAAATCATTTTGTTGTTAGAAGCTCTGAGAAGGTAACCTATTCGTTAGGTCCTCCTGGAAAGACCAGTAGGGCAACTAGCCTCCTCGGTTGAAATTTAAACACATTTTTGGAGTCAGCAGTTTATAGAACGAAAATGTGTGATTAAGAGACCGGTTTAGCCTAAATATTGAAACTGTTCCACAAGTGGATTTTCTTAGAGCCACTTTCTATTTGCCATATGTAGCTTTGCAAGGCACACCTAATGTGGCATGGAACACTCGTAAAAAATGTTCCTTTGTTTGAGATGAATATAATGGCCTTGCGAATCAAGTTATAGAATGAAAATGTGTGATTCATAGACCAGTTCAGGCTTATCCCCTACATATTGAACTAAGTAGTCACTAAACATTGAAACTGTTTCACAAGTGGATTTTCTTAGAGCACTATATGCATGTCTAGGTTGTAACACGATGCCACTTTCTATTTGACATATGTAGCTTTGCAAGGCACACCTAATGCATCTCCATAATGTGGCATGGAACACTCATAAAAAATGTTCCTTTGTTTGAGATAAAAAGACTTGATTGTACTGAATATAATGCCCTTGCGAATCAAGTTCTTAATCCGCATCCTGTAGGGGAATTGGTTTGGCTCTCGCCTTTTGTGGCAGAGGCCCAAGGTTCAATCCCCGGGTTGGACATGTAATGGCTATGACCAGTTATACCAGTTGTAACTGAGTTGTGACCTTGTCTAACCCCTACTTTGTGGGCTACGGGTCCCGAGGGTACTATGCCCATTCACTTGTAGAGTTGCACTTTCAAAGTGTAGGATTCTGCGTAACCTCCATTTTGGAAAAACAAACGAGTTCGCCTGAACAGGCTCTCCAATCATGCACACATTTTCATCTGTCAAGTCATATAGCGGTGCAGCACCACGGTAGCACAAAATCGTGCCTGATACTCAAATTATTGCACTCTGAAGTTGGCACGCATACATAAGAGAAGGATTGCCTTTCATTATGCATGATTGCCTTTCATTATTGTACTCGATTGCCTTTCATTATGCATGATGGATTAAGAGAAGGGAAAGTTCGTGTAAATCATAGTCAACTGCTCAAATGCATGTAGGAATGCATGCATACATAAGGTGGATGCCATGATAAAATCTAACCGAACTTGTTGCTCCCCCTTCAAAATGATGCTACATCATAGCATCATATAGCAACGCAACAGCCTTGAACTAAGAGTTCGCTAGAGCTTCAAGCACTTCATTACCTTCAGGATTGCTTCGCTAGAGCTTCAAGGGCTTCACTGATTTCAACTTTGATACCCCTGGACTCTTCCTCAATTGATATTATGGCAGACAATAGTGGAAGAAACGGACTCCACCAAGCTGTACTAACTCTCCTTTGCCATGCAAACATGGCAAGCACACTTCTCGATAGTGCTATAGAACTATCCCCTTCCAAGAGACAGAAGGACAAACTTTTAGGCGAAGGGTGGGGTAGAGCTTTTTGAAGCTACGTCCAGAATCAGGCAGCCCATTGAGTTATCACAATGTTCGACAAGGTCGCCAACGTATCAGAGACCTCAACAAAGAGGCCATTATCCTTTCTCGGGCCTCAAACATTCTGACAACTCATAATTCATAGTGAGTCGCAAAGAACGATGGGCTTAAATAACGCCTTTCGAAGACAAAATCATTAATATGAATTACTTTTCTACGTCTTTGATATGTTCCGGATTCACCAGGTCTTACAAATTACCTTTGAGGAGCTTTACATCCGTTGCAATATTTACTTCTGAGATCTTCATTATCCTTAGGCCTTATGACCGAAACCTAAATATCGACCTAATGTAATTACTTTCTCAAATAAGAACATCGCCTAGAAAAACACGTTAAACTAAAATGAGACATAACTTTCTGCTCATGTTCTGTCTTGAGGCAAATCTATGGGCATCGAAAGTACGTGGTTAGAGTGTGCGTTTCTGTACAATACTGCTCTATTATATCTCTAATACGCAGTTCAGAGAAAAAAAATAGTGATTGACTAAAACGAGTTAGAAAGATCCTCCAAAAAACCAGTACTTCAGGTAGCAGGTTAGAAAACGAGTTAGAAAGCACTTCAGGTAACAGGTGAAACAAGTACTGAGAATCATGAATGAAGGGAAGCACTGGATCCATCATCTAAGCATTTCAAATAAGCACATTACGATGATGGTGCCGATATTGCAAGAAGGTAAATAATAGAGAAAAAACAGCACTTTTACAGACTCTTCAGAATGACAGCTTAGGCTACACTGAAGGAGTTCGCAGATCCCTCAACAAATTTTTTGGCGCCCTTAAACCATCTCTTGTCGCCAGCCTGAGCCTTACAGACATACAACTTGCCTCCAGAGACAGTGGCAACAATTAGCTGATGCTTACCACCCTCATCACCATCAGCAGTCCTTGTAAGAACGGATATGCTGTAATAGTCTTTCCCGTTGACGGAGGGTGTCGAAGTCTCCAAAATTGCAGCCGTTGCCACAGCATTTGGATCGAAACCTCCCTGTAAAGCAAACAATATTTAAATGAGGAGCCACTGCTGAAGCCTAGGCGGTACATGAACCGACACTTAGCATCGTCACAGATCTCAATTGATCAACACATAGCTATGAAGGATGGTGCTCATCCACATGCGTAAGACATTGCACCCTGAAGTCCACTGCGGCTCTGTTTGAGACGTCATGGAGCTAATTGGCATGCGGCCTGCGCCAATTGCATTGGTACAAACTAGTACCCTGACGACTTGGCATATTCAGGGCATCGTATCAATACCATAGTCACACTGCAATCAAGTCTTCTATTTGGTGTAAACAGCACAGCTTGCTGTCTTTTCATCTTCTGCTTGTAACAGACAGCACTGTTGAAGCTATCTGTTATCCACGAAAGCTAATTACTACAATCATCGACCAGCTTCCCTTGTCTGTCACTATATTTCACTTCGACCACTCATGCACAATCAACACATGGCGCTGGCCAATATGTGATCAACTTGCCGCATGCCGAGTTCATCTTAGGGACAAGTGAAACCCAACAAAAACTCGCTCCCAAACAAACAAAATATTACTCTCTGGAGTCTACTATTCTCAAAGTGTTCCGAGGTCTTTGAGGCTTGAAACATCAACTAGACAAATAAAGAAGGACAGAAATGTTGGACTTACCTCAGACTTCGTATTTCCGCTGTACGCTTGCTTGCCGAGAAGAAACGCAACCTGGTTATACTCCAAGTGAGCACAAGAATGTTTTCTGACACGGACAATTCACCATGAATAATAGACACTTACGGTGCTCAGAAATTTCTCGGGAGATCCATAATCCTTTATCGAAGACTTTTCGGCAGGTAGCACCAAGACACATACATTGCTGTTGGCATCGAAGTTGTCTTCATACCTGATCACTGTCCCCGGGAACTCCTGCTCCTTACTCGGATTCCACTTGGATGGAATATCAATCTTAAATCCGTCACCAACGACGGTAGTGAAACCTGAATCCTTCTTCGGGGCCCCAAATATATTTGCTGTGCGGAAGAAGGCCAGTAAGATTCATATACACTCCCGCTGAAGAAAAGATAGAAACACAGAACGTAGCACACAGGTTGTTGCACGGTCACACGAATCCTATAATGCGATTCAATGTATAAAGGTAGTACATGAAAGCACATGTCAAGGTAAATTGTCGATCAGCACACGACTTGTGCCGAGCCAGGCGTGGGTATGTGCTGGATACATAAGGAACGGTAGATCGCCACAAAAGGGAAAGAAGAGTGCATCATTTTTTAAATCTAGTTCAGTGTTGATGAAAGTGGTTGACATGAGCAAATACCTGCTTCACCGTAGGCTGCATGTGCGGGGGAGGTAGGTGCCGCAATGGCAGCAACTGCTGCCGCTGCGGCGGCCATAAGAGACAGTGTAGAGCGTCGCGAGACGGAAACATCGCACGCTTCACTGGGCTTCTGAGCGCGGCAGACAACCGGGCCAACAAGCTTTGCCGCGGGTGCAGAGGTACGAGCCGAACTTACAGGTGAACCGACAACAGCGGATCGAGAGGCAGACAGATTAGCGAATGACAGAGCAGAAGACGTAGAGGCTGTGGAGGCTGCCATGGCTGCTACGTTCGTCGAGATACACGCCGCCTTCCTCCTCAGAGTTCGCCTCGCAATGCAATGCAGTGCCTTCTCCTGACGTGGATGCCCCGATCCCACTTTCATGAGCGTTGGATAAGGAGGTGCGACGATCATTGGCTGTCTTCCGTCCACGTCAGCCATCGTCATTTGACCATCACCACTCTTCCTCCACTCACTCTTGCACTTGCCTCCCCTCTTATCCAAAGTTTGTATAGAAAATCCAAAGTCCAAATGACATCGGCTGAATCCTTCATGGAGCGTTTTTAAAGAAAAGCTTTGATCCTCTAGTGTTTTTTTTTTTTTTTTTAAGAGTACAATGAATTGGAAATACACACTCACACACCCAACCTCAAGGCATCCATCATGAGAGCCTCATGGACATGTCTAGCCAAGACTTGAACTAAGGACTTCCTCCCACAACTTCAAGGCATCAGCCAATAGGGTACTTGGGCTCGGACTTGATCCTCTTTTATATAAATGTTGCTTTGTGATTCACTTGATGCTCACCACAACTTTGGAATATGATCAAAGGGAAGCCATATAAAAGCTCTAACTCAATGGATGGAACTCTTAGATCTCTAACAAAAGCCTATTATGATACACAGAATTAAATGCAGAAAATAGTTAAAGATCACAGAATCAGTGTCATCAATAATGATTGGAAATGGACGACTGGAATTAGACTCAACGATTCCATTTGGTACCCAATCTCTTCCATGAGGAAAGTCGAGAAGGAGAATCTTGAGAGAGAAAAAAAAATGTGCTCCAAAGGTTTGTGCCACTGGAAGCACCTGTGGAGATAGACTACAAGAAGTTGGATAAAGTTCAAAGATATTGATCACATGCTCAGAGTGGACTAAGGGTTGTTTTGTTTGACTATGTTCACTCATTCCACTCTCCATTAGGCTTTCGAAATCATCAGTACATTATGTGTACCTTCTATCACTTAATGTAGTTAGAGGCGATTCACACTGCGTGGTGGCTCTTCAAAATTTAAACAATTACAACTAATCATTTTCTACCAAATCTAGAGTTCCATAGACTGCCTCTTAACATTGGGCAGAAGCCCTTATGTTTACTCATGCCACATCACGAAACACTTCTTCATGAACTATTCCGACCCTCCCCCTCCGCAACAAGGTGTTTTGAACTACCAACTCAGCTTTTTAATCAATTTTTCTTCCTTCTGTTCCATTGCCAATGTGAATAGAGGGCGGTGGAATCTTGAAGTTTTTCATTGTTCCAAGCAAAACTATGCATTTTTTTTATGTAGTTTTGGAGCTCTAGTCTGAATCCACCCTTCGAAAACATTGCAATTTTATTTACCCAAACCAAATTTTGCTAAAAATTAAAAAGAATAACAACCATAAAAAATAGAAAAGATAAAAAACCCTAAACAATTAAAAAATATAAAAACCATAAAAAGTAAAAAGAAAAACCTAAAAGCAATATTTCAAAGAACTCCTTTATTGATACTTAACAAGCACGTAAATCAAAGAAAAAGAAGTAGACTAATAGAAACAAAAAGAAAACAAAAGGGATGTTGAAATGCATCCAAAGATAGAGATGTTGTAAACAAGTTCAGGATACTAGACCAAATGAAAGACATGGAACTGGAGGTAGAAGATGTGTATGGTGTGATGACATGAGCATTTCTCCTATGCATGTGAAAAATTGAAACAAGCAAAAGAGCATCAGTTGGTTGTGCATATTGACAAGAAATTATGTGCCTATAGAACCCAACTTCCCTTACGTGTAAATTGGGGAAAGGGAGGAATGAACAAATTGTATGAAAATTTTTCTGCCACAAATTCTAGTACATATGTAACCAAAATTGAGCCATTGGAGGCTATCGAACAAGGTATACAAAAATCTCAATCACAAACAAGCTATTTGATTGAAGCATTAGTGAGAGTGTGAGATATGATCATGCAGAAGAGTACTTGGAAGTCTCTTGTGGATCAATTCTCAATCTATTCACATCCTAGAGAAGAAGAAGATAAATCGAAACCAACAAAAAGGAAGTACAATTTGAAGAGTCTACCACTTCTCAAGAAGAGGTTAAGGACAAGAAGCCAATTAAAAAGAATCAAGTGCCAAAGAAACAAATAAAGAATCAAGGAGGAAGAAAACAAGTATGTCGTGAGAAGCAAGAATCTACAAAGAGAGTGAAAATCAAAACAAGAAAGTTAAGAAATCTCCAACCTTGGCCTAATTTTACTTGATGATGATGCAAAGGAATCTAAGAGTCAATTCAACAAAAACTTTTGGGCAAGAGGAACACCAAAAATAAAGATCAAGATCACAGATGAAGGTGAACCATGTTTAGCTCTAGCCCTCATTGATTTTGGGTAATAGATAAACGTGTTCTCGAAAAGATTGTATGATAAATTTTGATGGCCAAGTGATAAAGAGCATGGCTGGGGAATGAGAATGATAGATAATGGATCAAGGATTCTACTAGGAGTGTGTGCGAATGTTCGTATGATAATATGTGGAGTATCAAAAGAATTTTGTTTGTATGATAATAGGTGGAGTATCAAAAGAATTTCACTTTTTTATTCAAGACAATTGTTCTTATGAGGCTATTCTTGAGCAACTATTTATAGCCGAAATGAGGATGGTACCAAGCATGAAGCAAAAGCCACTAGTGGACACACGAGTGTCATAGCAACCAGCCTAGTCTGAGTCAGAAAAAGCATGCAAATCTGGTGGTAGTGATCCCCCCTTGGGATAAAACAACCCAAGTAGCCGAGTACCACTCAAGTAGTGAAAGATGCACTTAACCACCTCCCAATGCTTGACACCTTGGCAATGCATAAACCTGCTCATCTGTGAGACAACAAACTGAATATCTGGTTGAGTAATGCATAAGTAAATCAGGCATCCAACAGCCTGCTGATAGAGGACAACATCAAATGCATCTCCAGCATCATTAAGACTCAATCGTAAACATGTCTCCATAGAAGTGGCAATAGACTTATAGCCTTCAAGGCCAAAATGCTCCAATAATGTGTCAATATATTTCGTTTGACACAAAGCCATCCCACCATCAACTTGCATAAACTGAATGCCCAAATAGTGATGCAAATGCCCCAAATCAGACATCTCAAATGAGGCATGCAAATCAGCCTTAAAATCAGCAATATGCTTCTCAATAGGACCAGTGAGCAGCATGTCATCAACATAGACAACAATGATCAGAAGCACATCATGAGCACACTTAACATATAAGGTGCTTTCAGTTGGACTATTCTCAAAACCATGTGCAATCAGATAGGCATGTATCTTCTCATACCAAGCACGTGGTGCTTGCTTTATACCATATAATGCCTTCTTTAACCTGCACACCTAGTTTTCATGCCCTTTCTGCATAAAGCCACAAGGCTAAAAAACGTAAACTTCTTCATGTTAATGTCCAACTGATGTACATTCCAACCATGATGGCTTGCAAGTGCACAAATGCTCCAAACAATAGTCATACAACATGTAGGTGCAAAGGGCTCATCAAAATCAATGCCTCTTTCCTATGCATAACCCTTTGCAACAAGCCTAGCCTTACACCTGTCAAATGTTCCATTAGGCTTACGCTTTAGCTTGTAAACCCACTTAGTGCCAATGGCCTTCTTGCCAGGAGGTAAGTCACATAAAGACTAAGTACCGTTCTTCATTATAGCATCATATTCAAATTGCATAGAAGCCATCCAATTTTCTGAATTTTGTGCTTCATCAAATGAAACAGGCTCATTCTCATCACAGAGAATAGATGCAACCATAACATAGCAATCTGATGCAAATGAGGCACTATGAGAGCCTGATCGAGTACGATATGATAGAGGTGCATCTAATTTGCTGTCACGCAAAGTCTGCACCAGCCATTTTGGCATAGTTTTTGCCTCCTCAATATGAGCTCTCTCATCGACAAGTGCATCATGTAAATCTGCATCAGAAATGGGTTGATCTACGTCATGCCATGAAACCTCCAAAGGCTGAGAAGTGGCCTCATTAGGAACAGCACTAGACTGTCCACCTGTAAAAAGAGGCAGCAAAGTATCATACATGTCTTTAGAGCTAACAGATGTCTCCTTAGAACATGAAAGCAATGGCTAAATAGCATCTTCCACAAAAACACTAGAATGCATTTAGTCTATGGATGATACAGACGAAAGCCTTTACTTTCAGAACTGTACCCAAGAAAAATACATTTTACTGCTTTATCATCCAATTTTTTGCGATGTTGTTCAGGCACTAAGGCATATGTCAAACAACCAAAAACACGAAGATGAGCAATAGATGGCTTGCGATCATGCCAAGCCTCATATGGAGTGATAGACTACAGCGCTTTAGTGGGACACCTGTTTAGTACATATGCTGCACACATGACAACCTCAAACCAGAAAGTATGTGGTAAAGTGTGATGCTTGACCATACACCTCGCCATCTCCATGAGTGACCTATTCTTTCATTCAGCAACTCCATTCTGTTGAGGTGTATACAACACTCTACACTGGTGTTTTATCGCACGTTAGCTAGAAATGCATTAAAATCAAAAGACATATATCCCCCCTGATCAAAACGGAGGGTGCCCATTTTACATGCTGACAGATTTCCAGCCAAAACCAAAAACTGTTTGAAGCACATGAACACTTTGCACTTTGCCTTCAATGGATATACACATGCATGCCTGGAAAAATCATCGACGAAAGTCATGAAGTAAAGAGAATTTCCAAAAGAAGGTGTCTGCATAGGACCACAGACATCACTATGTACAAACATCACACTTTGCCCAAAATACAGCCTTCACATACATGTTTTTCGGGTGCCTCAAGTTTGGGCAAAAAGGACACCATTTTAGATTTCTGTAGGTGTAGCAAACTAGCAAAATTCAGATGACCAAAGCGTGCATGCCAAAGCTTTGCATATGACATAGCCTGAGAATCATGTACTACACATGCCGACTCATTTATAGATCTTTCATAGTCTATGAGCTTATACAACCCACGACATAAAATGCCAGAAGCAATAATCACATCACCATTTGACATATCATGAACTGTACATCTGTCATCAACAAATTTCACAACCAAGCCAATCTTGGCCAATGCAAAAACTGAAAACAAATTTTTCTTGATCCCTGGCACAAACAAAGCATTTGACAAAGTGAAAGAACTACCATCAATCAAAATGATCTTACCAACTCCCATAACAGGATAAGAGGGGTTATTGGCGCATGTAACAATATTCCCTGTAGGGGCAGACTCGAGTGAAGAGAAGAAACCGTGCGGCGAGGTAATATGTTTGGTCGCCCCACTGTCAAAGTACCAAACATCTGAGTCTACTACAAACATGCACTGCTTATGAGAAGATGGGTCAAAACTGCAAAGAGTAGTAAATGCCCATTCTTCTTCCTGCACAAGATTAGGAGACTCTGTTTTTGGTGTAGAGGCCTCTGCAACAACCATTCCAACCTCTTTCTTCTTTGCCTCTTTAGCAGCCAGTTTTGGACAGTTCTTTATGATATGATCATTTTCTTTACAGTACTTGCAAAACAATTTCTTCTTTTCCGATTCTTTTCATCTTTGTCTTCCCTGTTCGATTGTGCAAAATTAGCAGCTTTTTGCTTACTAGCTGAAGAGCTCCATTTTCGTTTTCCCTTCTGACTAGCTAGGAAAGCTTGATCTGCAACACACATAATGGACATGTTTTGCCTGGACTGATCTTCCTGCAACAGAACACATATTAACTCCTCAAATGACAAGGCATTTGGATTGCCTTTCATCATCAACCGAAGAGTAGAAGCAAAATTCTTATATGAATCAGGAAGACCATTCAGAACGGTCTGCACAAGTGAGCTATCTAGTATAACCTCATCAACAGAAATCAACTGTTCCTTCAAGTCTTTGATCTTTGTTAGAAAATTGTCCATAGAATCACCTTCATTCATGTGCTCACTCTCCAACTGTTTTCGGAGGTAAGTAACGTGAGCCTCATTCCTAGCTTGGTACAATGTGGTAAGTGTATCCCAAGCATCCTTAGCTGTTCTGCAAGAGCAAATGTGAGGAATGATGGCACATTTGATAGACAAAGCTACTATCAATGCATGTGCCCGGGCATCTCTACCATCCCAATGAATTCGCTCTACAGTAGGTGGAGCAAAAACTGTAGCACGAACAGGAACATGTAGAATATCATCTTCTTTGACACCTTCTGCATCAACTTTAGTACCTGCAGTTGTAATAGTTGCAGGTGTGATAGGACGTTTTTCAACACCCTGCACAATGTTCCACAGTCCTTTTGCAACCAATACATGTCGCATCATATAAGCCCACAACGGGTAGTTGGTACCATCCAACTTATCCTCAAGAGTGAACATACGAAATACATCACTACTTTCAATCATGGCCGGCAGCTAAAATACCTTGATGCAAAAAATTGACCGTATCTCAAAAAAGTTGAACAGAAATGCCAAGGTGAATTCTACTAAACCTGTAGCAGAATTCGAGACACTTATATTGGTGAACCAAAACTGGTATATACCTTTGGCACAAAAAAACGAAATAGCTTGTAGAAGTGCTGCGATAGTGCATTCGAAGGCCAAAACGAGCTCAGATTGCGATTTTGGCAACACATAGCAAAGCTGTTTTGATCCTAGAAACACCCTAAGTATGATCACCAAAATTCATATGATTCTGAGATTGCAACCAGAGAGGTGTCAACGATGCCCAGATAAAAAGACGACCTGCTCTGATACCAATTGTTGGAGTTAGGCATCTGCAGAAGCACACGAACAACACAAGGAAGAAGAAGAAGCTTGGGGCACAACACACAATACTGATGTATTACCACTAGAATGTACAAAGATGAGTAGCCCATTAGGGCAATAGGTGTATATACAAGCTGGGGGATAAAAACCTCCGAAAGAGGGAAAAAATTGCCCCAGCAATCCTAGAGTGTCCACACACATCACTACCTAAATATATCAACAAACGCTATGGACTTGGTCTTAGATGACTTCGTACATGTAGTGACTATGCCTTTTATTGATGAAATTCCTAAATGCCTTTGGTGGGTTGAAGAATCGAAGCAAGGAGGAGATGGAGGGAGAGAAAAGAGAGGAGAGACATGCACACATGTGAGGGAGCCTTAACACCCACACAATGATCTTCTTGAGGCAATGCTCTATAAAAGATATATGTATATGAATAAAGGGGTAAGGTTACATTAACCTTACATCCCAACAATATCCCACTTAAGGGTCAATGTGACCATAAGTGGAAACATATACAAAGAATGATGTAGAACTATACAGTAATGTACAAGAACAATCTAGATCTCATCCCATATAGATCAACCTAGACCAACTACCTAAAACAAGGTGTATACATGCACCTCAAACTGCTCTCAACTCATATCAACAAGATTCGAGCTCATATCTGACTGATGCAAGAACTGATGAAGTTTTTGCAAAGCTCTCAATTGCTCTATGCATGTGCCAATGATTGATTGACTAACAACTCCAAGTGCAAATGCTCCAATACCAATTGTAATGTCTGGTCTTGAGCATAACAACACGTACATCAAACTCTAGAATGGTGGAAAAACATGTGCTCTCTTGGCTAAGCTAGCCATGTCAACCTTGCTTATATCAGAGGCATCCAAAGCACCACCATCAAGACCAACATGTCCTGACATATTCTTCTCAACATCTGGCATGAGCGAATCCAAGAATGACTACATAACCATTGAATCCTCAACATCCAAATCAGACTTCCTCTCAACCAAGGATGTGTCTAGCTATGCACCCTGAGAGCTAAACTACACTACCACATGTCATGTATCATAAGAGCTATCATGCTCTATCACATCAAGTGTATAATCATGCTCCACATGCGCTAACTACACAACATGAACACCAAGGTCCATCTGATGATCGAACTCTAACTCAGTACCATCACAATGCTCTACATGAGCATCCACATCATGCTCTAAAGTGTCTGAATTATCTTCTTAAGTATGCTCCATATGAGCATCCACATGATCACCCAAACCATGCTCTACAAAAGCATCATGAGCATGCAAAGCATGCTTTACATGTGCATCCATATGAGCATCTAAATCTTTCCATACATGTGCATTATGAATGTAAATAGACCTACGTATAGATAGATAAAATGAGACATGATGAGTTTCACACCACACATAAGGCTAAACTCCTACTAAGACAAAATTGTCTCTCACATGGAGTACCTGCAGTGGATACTTGTGTCCAATCCTAGCACCTCTAACAAGCAAAAGTTGTCCCAACTGCAACTGAAAGTGATGCTCACGAAGGAATGCATAACATCTTCTCTCTTATAATTGGCTAACTCAAATCAAGCTCATAGAGAATTAAAGAACATAACACATATGCCTGAGTGTAAATGATGCTCCACTATGTAGTACAAGGCATACATCTCTTGCATCCTCAATGTCATATGCCATACCATTAGGCATGTGCACATGCCCATGACTCTCACTTGAGAATAAAAAAAACCACTAGTGATGTGGAGTAACATGAAAAGTGGCTACTACATCAACAACCAAGAAATATGTGTGTTATCCAATGAACAAGAGGAATCATGAGACAAATCATAGGAGAAAATGATATCACCATCACTAGCATAATAGATTGTTGAAACCTCTCCTAAAAGACTACCTGGCTTGCATCATGTGCATGTCTTTGATGTCACCGTTGCATCCACTTGAAGCAACATGGTTGAGTATGAAGTTGGCTACTGTTGAAGATAAATGTACAAACTCATTTTCACATGAGCTATGCTTGGATAAATTTACCAAATATAAAGATAAAGGAAAAGAAGAGAAAAGAAAAAAAAAAAGTCTAGGCAAAATTCATGATGAGTAAAAGATACAATATCTGCCTTGTAGTAAGTGGCATGTAGTGGGCAATCAAATGAAAGTGGTGACTTAAGAAGGAGGCACAAACTTCTTCACATTCTCATTGGTTATAAACGTGGAGTGGGAGCATGTTCTAAACAAGGAGAGAAAGAGGCAAGAGCTCCCAATAGTTGGATCTGATCATTTGATCATTTTGTCTTCCCATAGACTCCTTCTAGCTGCACATCATTTTGTACATAGCTCTGTTGTGAAGCTCATATCTTATGGTATATGTAATCATTTCTTGCATTTAAACACTCATTGGGAATCTTATCTTGTGTACTTTCTTTGTCTCAAATATCTCCTTCAAAGCTTATACATTCTATGAGATATCAGTCAAAGAGTGAAGTCTAGTTTTTCAGCATACTTGTGTAGACAGGTAGTCTATTTTGGTCGGTTAAGTTTCCCAATCAAAACATATCCAAATTGTTTTATTTTTATCTTCTTGGAAATCTCTTTGCATGTACTTTCGTTGTCCTAAATATTTCATTCAAGAGATTTATATTTCATGAGATGTTTTTTAGAGAGTGAAGTCTAATTTTTTAGTATACTTGTGTGTGCAGGTGGTCTATTTTGGTCAGTTGAATTTCCTAACCAAAACTCATCAAAATTACTTTATTTTTATCTTTTTGGAAAGATGTTTGTGTGAACTTTCTCTATCTCAAATATCTTCCCTAAAGGATATATATTCATGGAGTTATCAGTCTGAGAGAGAAGTTCAATTCTTCGGCATACTTGTGTGGACAGGTAGTTCATCTTTGTCAGTTGCGTTTCCTAATAAAAAATTATCCAAATTAATTTATCTATAGCTTGTTAGAAATCTCTCTTTGTCTAATTTGATTGATTAAAGGTAAAACTCCATTTGAGTTTTTTATTGAGAGCAGCAAGCTATCTAAGGTGGAGCTATTTGTCCAAGTGCTGGACATACAAGGGTTCACTACACATTTTTGTTGCGCATAGGAGAACTCATTCTCCATAGTTGGTATCAGACCAAAATTGGTGCTGAAGCTTCATCAATAGAGCTGGAGTTAAAACAAAGCAAAAGAGGAAAGGGGGAGCTTCACAAATGAAAGAGCAAAGGACAATATAACTATTCGAGGTAACTCTCAAAGTTTTTGATAGTCTTCAATGGCTAACTTGGGTCAACAAGTAGAGAAATTGGATAAGGATAACTATCCTATGTGGAAGTTTAGAATGACCAACTACCTAATGGGCAAAGGCTTGAGGAGCTACAAAACAAGGGGGAGCTTCACAAACGAAAGAGCAAAGGACAATATAACTATTCGAGGTAACTCTCAAAGTTTTTGATAGTCTTCAATGGCTGACTTGGGTCAACAAGTAGTGAAATTGTATAAGGATAACTATCCTGTGTGGAAGTTTAGAATGACCAACTGCCTAATGGGCAAAGGCTTGTGGGTTATTGTGAGCGGCGATGATGCTCAACCTCAAATCAATCAAGCTACGACCAATGAAGTCCAAAGGAGGCAAGCAAAAGAATGGGAAGAGAGGAATAGGAGAGTCATGTTCCTCATTTCACAAGTCATTACTAATGCCATGGTAGGGCATATTCAATATCTAGCGAAAGTTAAGGATGCTTGGGAAGCTCTTGAAAGGATGTATTCAACAAATACCAAAGATAGGAAACTTCAACTCAATAATGAGTTGAACACAATCAAGAAAAGTTTGAGTCAATCCATAGCTGAATATCCTTTGAAGATTCTATTGGCACAACGGTTGAAGACAAAGATCTTGTGTGTTATACTCTCAATGGATTGAGATAAGATGAAAGATGGAAGCTTTTTATAACTTCCATTAACTTGAAAGATGCATATCCAAATTTTGAACAACTAATCCCTCATCTTGTCACACAAGAGCTTAGTTTTGGTGGCCCCAAAGGAAAGGACAACCACAACCAAATTTTATATGCAGGTCGAGGTAACGGAAGGAACTCAAGAGAAGGCTCAAGAGGCAAAGGAAGAGGTCACAACAACTCCAACAATAAAAACAATTCAGAAGACAACAAGGATGCATCAAATGCCAACACACAAGGAAGAGGTCGAGGTGGAAGTAGAGGAAGAGGCTGAGGCTCCTACAATTCTCATAAAGGTATAACATGCTATCATTGTGGTAAAGTGGGAGACTATGCTAGTGATTGTTGGCTAAAGAATGGAAGACCAAATGGAGACAATCAAAGGAACCAAAGCAACTATGCAAGCACCTCAAGTGAAGGAAGCAAGGACACACTACTTGCAATGAGACATGAGTATAGAAGCTCTTGTGAAGATGACAAAAAATGGTACAATGATTCAGGTTGTAGTAACCATATGTCATGCCAAGGAAGTTTGTTCATTAATTCACAAGTACCAAGTGGAAAAGGATGTGCTGAAATAGGTGGTGATACTCAACACATGATTGAACATATTGGAGATATAAGGCTTGGAGATACAAGTAGAGCAACGGTACTATCTAATGTTCTTCATGTTCCTACAATATCAAAGAACTTGATTTTAGTAGGACAAATGTTAGAGAAGGGTTATCATGTCATATTCAATGAGAATGGATGCTTCATAAAGAATCTAAAGGAAAGCTTCAAGGTGATTGCTCGAGGTAGAAGAGAAGGAAGGATGTTCACTTTGGATGTCCAACATCCACATGGAAAGGTCATGTACATTCAATGTGGGAACAAGAAGATTTTAGATCTGAACTTATGGCACAAAAGAATAGGACACATCAACATTCCAAAGCTGAAGGACATGAGCAAACATGAAGTGGTAAGAGGTCTTCCAAAATTTAATAGCATTGGACTACATGAGTTATGTGAAGCTTGTCAACTAGGAAAGCACACAAGGCAGCCATTCAAGAGGAGAAATTATGTGGCCCCAAATGTCTTGGACTTGACACATACGGATGTATGGGGACCAACTCAAGACGCATCAATGGCTGATAATAGATTTTTTGCCACCTCATTGATGATCACTCAAGAAAGGTATGGCTATTTTGTATGAAGCAAAAATCAGAGGTGTTTTCTATATTCAAAAGATTCAAAGTTGAAGTTGAAAAAGAAACAAGAAGGTCTATCAAAACCTTAAGGTTTGATGGTGGAGGAGAATACTTCTCCAAAGAATTTTTAGATTTTCTACAAGAGAATGGGATCAAAGGTAGTTTACTTGTAGGTATACACCACAACAAAATGGAGTAGCTGAGAGGAAAAATAGTCAAATTGTTGAAATTGCAAGATGCATGCTCAACGAGATGAAGGTACCATTGTACTATTGGTCTGAAGCTACCACAATCGCCATTTACTTGATGAATAGGTGCACAATATCGGGAATACATCACTTGACTCCAGAGGAGGTATATTTTGGTAAGAAACCTAATCTTACACACCTCAAAGTGTTTGGATGTGTTTGCTTTCTTCACATTCCACAAGAAGTTAGAAAAAAGATGGAACCAAGGTCAGAAAAATGCATTTTCATCGGCTACTCGACGGAGCAAAAAGGATACAAGTGTTACAACCCTAACAAAGGAAGTAAGAGTTTGCGAGATGTGGTTCTTGATGAACTAAGACCATGGTATGAAGATAAAGGAAAGGAAAAGATTCTTGAAGAAGATTGTGATGATGATGCAGGAACAAATCAAAGAGAAGTTCAACAATCAAGCACAAAGGTTTCAGGTCCAGAGGCATCTACATCAAATGAAGAATGTTCAACATGGAGGGGGATTCATTCTTTGTCTCCAAATTCAGCTCATAATAGAGCCGAAGAAGCAAGTGCTAGCCCAAATAGTGAGATAGATGCAAGTGAAGAAGAATATGAAGAGGTAATCACTTCAAAGGTAAAGCTGAATAGGTTAAAGAAGCAACTTTCTAAAGGAAATGAAAGAAGATCTTGAAGGACAAGGTATCCAACTCAAATGTTGAGTTATGATAGTTTCATGGCAAAACATTTTGCATACATGATGCAGATTATCAAAGACAAAGAGCCTGAGCCATATGAAGAAGCCTGCACACAAAAGGAATGGAAGTAAGCTATGAAACAGGAGATCAAAGCTCTCAAAGATAATCCCACATGGGAGCTAGTGCCAAAGAAAGAAGGTATGAAGATTGTTCCAAACAAATGGGTGTTTAAAGTAAAGAGGAATGCTGATGGTTCACTAGCTAGATATAAAGATAGATTAGTTGCCAAAGGATTTAAACAAACATAAGGCATAGATTATGATGAAGTTTTCAGCCCAATTGCAAAGATGGGAACAATCAAAACATTAATAGCAATTGGTGCTTCAAGGAGATGGCCATTATATCAACTCGACATAAAAAATGCTTTTCTCAATGGAGAACTACAAGAAGAGGTATACATGAGTCAAACGGTTGGATTTGAAGATGAAAACCATCCAAACTTTTTTTGTAGGTTGAAAAAGGCACTTTATGGCTTGAAGCAAGCACTAAGAGCATGGAATCAGAGATTGGTAGAATATCTAACTAAGTGTGGATACAACCCAAGTAGTGCCGATCCTTCATTGTACATGAAGAAGGAAGAAAATAGAGAGGTATATATTTGCATATACGTTGATGACCTCATCATAATAGGAAATGATGTTACATGGTTAAAGAGATCAAAAGGAAGCTTGGTAGGAGTTTAAAATTTCAAATCTTGGAGAGCTGATTTTTTTTTTAGGAATTGAAGTTGTTTATGGAAAAAATGGCATCTACTTGATGCAAAGGAATTACTTTTTGGATGTTCTTTTTAGATTTGGAATGAGTGAATGCAAACCACTCACTCAACCCATGGACACAAATAACAAAGATTTGCTCAAATGATGGAAAAATATTGGAAGATGTAACGACATACAGAAGAATTGTAGGATCATTAATCTATGCAAACATTACAAGAACTAATTTATCTTATGTTGTTGTACTTTCTCAGTTTATGGAAGCCTCAACAAGTGAACATTTAAATTCAGCCAAGAGAGTGTTGAGATACATAAAGCATATAGTTAATCATGCTTTTTTTTACAAGTTTGATGAAGAATTGCAGATCAAACGCTTTAGCGATGCTGATTGGGCACGTTCAAAGGAAGATAGGAGATCAACCTCAGGTTATGTGTTCATGATAGGGAGCAAACCTATCACATGGAGCTCAAAGAAACAACCTACTATTGCACTTTCATCCATGGAGACAGAATATAGAGGATTAGCATTTTGCAAATGTGAAGCAATGTGGATTAAAAAGCTTTTGGCTGATCTTGAAATGCAAGTTGGAACCATCCCTATATACAGTGATAACATGCCAAGTATTTACTTAGCAAGCAATCCTATGTTTCATGCAAGGAGCAAGCACATAGAGATCCACTACCATTATGTAAGGGAGAAGGTATTGAGCAAAGATGTGGAGGTAAAGTTCATCAGAACCAAAGATCACATAGAAGATATGTTTACAAAGTTCTTGGATGCTTCTAAACTCAAAGGTTTCAAGGATGTGACAAATTTGCAGGACATGGTTGAAGATAACTCCCAAATGAGCTTGAGGGGGAGTGTTGAAGATAAATGTACAAGATTATTTTCACATGGGCTATGCTTGGATAAATTTACCAAATATAAAGATAAAGGAAAAGAAGAGAAAAGGGATAAAAGAATTCTAGCCGAAATTCATGATGAGTAAAAGCTACAATATCTACCTTGTAGTAAGTGGCATGTAGTGGGCAACCAAATGAAAGTGAAGAGTTAAGAAGGAGGCACAAACTTCTTCACATGATCATTGGTTATAAAAGTGGAGTGGGAGCACATTCTGGACAAGGAGAGAAAGAGGCAAGAGCTCCAAATAGTCGGATCTGATCATTTTGTCATTTTTTCTTCCCATAGACTCCTTCCAGCCGCATGTCATTTTGTACATAGCTCTATTGTGGAGGTCATATATTAGTATATATGTAACCATTTCTTGCGTTTAAATACTCATTGGAAAGATTATCTTGTGTAATTTCTTTATGTCAAACATCTCCTTCAAAGCTTATATATTCTGTAGCAAAACATATCCAAACTACTTGGTTTTTAGCTTGTTGGAAAGCTCTTTGCATTTGCTTTATCTATCCCAAATATGTCATTCAAAGAATTTATATTCCGTGAGATATCTGTTAGAGAGGGAAGTCCAGTTTTTTAGTATACTTGTGTGCATAGGTGGTCTATTTTGGTGAGTTGACTTTCCTAACCAAAACTCATCCAAATTACTTGATTTTTAGCTTGTTGCAAAGATCTTTTTGTGTAATTTTTCTATCTCAAATATCTTCCTCAAAGGCTATATATTCAGGGAGTTATCCGTCCGATAGTGAAGTTCAAGTCTTTAGCATACTTGTGTGGACAGGTAGTTCATCTTTGTCAGTCGCATTTCCTAATCAAAACTTGTCCAAATTAAGTTATTTATAGCTTTTTAGAAATCTCTCTTTGTCTACTTTGATTGAATTAAGGCACAAGTCCATTTGAGTTTTTTATTGAGAGCAGCAAGCTATCTAAGGTGCAACTATTTGTCCAAGTGCTGGACATACAAGGGTTCACTACATGTTTTTGTTGTGCATAGGAGAACTCATTCTCCACAATGACCAAAATGCCAACATCGAAGTTGTCAGTGTGATCCACATCTCATGTGCATCAATGAACTCACATACATATAATGTGGCCTCTATCATAATGCACTACTCATCTCCTCATACATCATGAACTCATACACAAGATGCAATCGGATAGTGGACATGGCCAATGCATCAATATCCATCCATATGTAGCTGGGTATTTCAAGAGGCGTCTATGCATCTCTATGCACACACATGTGTAACCGTGCACAAACCAATGTATGCCACCTCTGATCTTTGCATCTCGAAAATTCAATGCCATCAAATTGAGAAGCCACCATGCTAACAAGCCAAGAGACTAGCAATGTAATAAGAGACTAGAAACAATACTCTATGACCAATAACATCATCATACTTGCATATCCATATGCATAACTGACATAAAAAAACTCTCACTAGAGAAGAAACCATGTGGATGACCTTTCACATAACCATGCATCTAGCATGCACATAAAACCATGAGCATAAACCACCTCACAAAGTCTCCAAACTGACCAAATAGATGTAAACAAATCTTGGGAAAATATTGATAGAGTATCCCTTGTAAACTAAGTAGTCAAAAAAAGATAACCAATAACAAAAGAAGAATAGAAAACCTATCACCACCCATCATTGATCTATTCCTTCAAACTATCAAATTAAGAGCTCGCACACCAAAAAAATATCTCACAGGATTTCCAAAGCAAAGTACTTCTGTGTTTAAGTGTATGTGTTTGAGGTTTTATGTGCACATGTATATGGGTAAATGTGTATGCAGAAGGGTATATTTTAATGTGTTGAATATTTATGTTTGTATATATGTGCTAATGTAAGTGTTTATGTGGGTTTGTGTTTGTGTTTGTGTATGTGTTTGTGTGGGTTTGACTAAATGTGTATGAGGAGCTTTTCGATTGTTAGGTTTTGGATATTGGATATCACTTGCTAGAGTGATTAACTTAGCAATTCTTTTGCATCATTGATTTCGGCTCATACCATTATCAGAAAGAGTTTATTAGACTCTAGATAGTTACTTCACAATGTATTGATTGTATTTCTAATGGAAATTATGGGAAGTAATGAATCTTTGCCAATGGTTCTCATGTCTCCATTCCCACCTTAGAAAACACCCAACATGCCTCTTTCCTTCTGACATTGTTTAGTTTAGTTAGTCAAGGATGCATCATTGAATCAAAGATGTCAAGGTTGGGCAAAGCTTTATGTTTAATAATGAAAAAAAAAAACCATGTTTACAATGCATCCCACTCTTTCCATAGATTGCAAAATCCTAGCAAAATAAACATTTTATACTTAGCAGAGTGGTTGAGATATGAATGCTATTAGCCTAATCACTTATTGGCTATGGCTATGAGCACATGATAAGGAAGAGAGAGAGAGAGGTTGTGTGATACTCTCAGAGAGAGAGAGAGAGAAGTAGAGACAAATGCCACTGCACAACACCTCTAGCTACTATGAGAAGGTGAGAGTCAGATCAATAGCTTTCATAATTTTGTGTAGTGCTTCTCATGGACATGTGACTACAATTCAGTATCAACTTGTGAGGCGATCCAACACTAATAGGAGGTTCCAATGCGTTAGTGAGAGAGAGAGAGAGAGTTCTACTTGAACACCACTGCTTTGCAACCTAACCACCCATTTGGAGTAGCTCTCTTTGTCAATGTCTCTCATAGATCAAGTGTGAATGCTACTTGCATATATCTGATTGCGGGAATTCATCAATCATCAACATTTGAAAATGAGAGAGAGCCTAGAGGATTGTGATATCATCTATGATGTCAAATCACTTGTGCACAAGATTCTTATAGGAACTCATTTTTGGCCTTTCTCCTTTCCATTATAACCTTTAAAAACTCCCATTTGTGTTATTTTCTCTCAATGTCCTCTTCATTCACATCCTCAAGATGTCTCATAACTTCCTTTTAACTCTCTTGCGCGAGTTATTCATGCACCTTTCTATACATACACAAGTTCTATCTTTATTTGACATGAAAGTTTCCTATGGAGGTCCCCTAGTTGACTCTCTCCCTAGTTTGTAAAGAAACAATATCTTTTCACTGAATTCCCATTACGACCCCATACTTTATAATCATTTTGGCAAATATTTTTGGCAACACCACTAAGTACCCCATATTATTTCACTATCATTATCTAAGGCATCATCTTTGTTTTTCCCAAAGGGTATCAACCCTCACTTTTGGCACAAATAGGTAGGAAGTGTCCGTCCATTGTAACATCAAGCAATATAAGGAAAATTTGTGTGTGTGTGTGTGATTGGGAAGCCTACTCTAAGCCACCCAAGGGTCTCAAGTGCACATAGGACTACTCTGAGCCCCCCATCTTTGGTGATGAATCTAATAATGTTTGCAAGTGCGGTGTGCAATGTTTTGAAATTCTATATTTTTTATCAAGGGCTATAAAATGTATACCATTTCTAGTGCGACTTCTTCAAGCATGTTGCATTTACCATCATTCATGCCAATGTTCATGCCAAAAGAGGAACGATTGAATGTCACAAATTATAACCTGTGGAAAAACACTATCAAAGCTTATTTGTATGCAAACTTACTATATGAAATTATAACCTGACAAAAATAGTGACCTCGATACATGGAACGTATGAAATGAGAACAATAAGGGAGCTTTAGGGCAAGTCTTGCTCGCATGCGATGAGTTGAAAAAAGTGCACATAACCTCTTGTAATATATCATGAAGCTTGGAAGATACTTTAATAGTTGTATCAAGATAAGAATCCATGCAAAATTTACACCCTAGAAGCCAAATTTCATAAAGTAGTAATTAGGCCCCAAGACCTTATCACTAAAGCCATTACCACTTTTGAAAATTATCAATGCAAGCATGCATTATGTGGCAGGCAGTCTATGTAACATGCCCATCAGGTGCGAGCTCTAGTTTGTGTACATACACTCAGGTATCCTTTATCATTCTTTATTTTTTCTCCCATGGCCATATTGGCCTTTAGTGGGAGATTGTTACTGTTAGTGTCTATGCTAAAGCCCAAATGGCCGCAGAAAACTTTTGTATACGTTCTTTAATAAAACATATAGTCACCTAGTCAACCACATACTATAAGTTCAACCACATTTGTAAAATGTAAAAAAATTGTGTTCGGGGTCTTTATGTACTATGTAGTTTTTGTGTTTTCTACAAGTATGTGTAGAGCACCATGTGTGTCACCCAAAGCTCTATTTTTTACCTTAAGAGAAAATTCATGAAGGTCTCCTAAAGAGAAGTCCACCATGGTGCATGGCCATCTCACCAATTCATGTTGAGGAGGCCTCCTTTGCCATCATCGCTCCCATCTAAGGGGGGTCACATACCCAAGTTTTTTGTACCTCCAAAGAGGGGACCAATGAAAAATTTGGTAGCCAAGTGTGATCACATATTCGAAGAGCATATATGAAAATATATGGCATGCATCCTCTCATGAACTAGAAAGAAGGTAAAAAAGAAAAAGTCTAGCTCATTGTTGTGGAAGGACCATACCTGCATGACCAAATGAACTGAGGGACTAACAAACAAGGACCACACTAGGGAGAGAGATGCCCCTATCCACCTAAACAAACCCTCCAATATATAGCTCCAAGTCCAAGAGGGTAACTAAACCACAAGGGGACATGTGTATCTTCCATCACATGGATCCCTAAGGCGATCACATGGTTTCCAAGCCTAGGAACTCACATGCAGTCACATGTCTTCTAAAAGAAGACCCCCCAAGCTCTTATGCATGAGTCAAGTGGCTAGGAGAAGCTTCAAATTAAGCCTAACATATGCAAGCTTAGAGAAATCAACCCTAAGGTTCAAAGAACCTTCAAATAAGGATAAATAAATAATAAATCCCAAGGGTTTGACACCTAGAAACCCAAGGGTTCTACCCCTTAGACCCATGTAATTATACAACAATTACCATCATGCCAAACTCAATGATTTAAAACTCTTTCGAGAAACTCATAGTCTTCCTACAATGATGATGATCTATTTTTGGATAATAAATTTATTAAGGGTGGTGAAGGATTGTTTAATGTTACTTGTTCCAAGCACGCTAGAATGACATTATAACATTCAAAGTACTTACCCATAAGTACTTGGAAAGATAAATTTCATCTTGAATAATCAACACAATGATAAATTGAGCTTCAAGACTTGAAATCATCCCACTTAAGACGTGGTGAGAACAAAATCTAATTTTTTTGAAAAGTTTATGAAAATTGATATTAAAGAGGGATTAGGGCATAATTCATGATGGAAACATTTGCAAAAAGAATGGGAAGTTCATATATGCCCTTCTTTACTTCATGGAATTCAACCTCAAAAATTTCTTTCGAAGTTTTAGGATTAGAGAAAACAAAAAAGTACATTGGATTGGACGTGATGCTCCATTCTAAAATAAGTACCAAAGGTACTTAAATTCAAGAAAAATGAAGTATCATATGAATTTCAAAGTCAAATAATATTCAATACTATTTGGTCTTTGAGCAAGTAATCATATCATCAAGCTTATGGAATCCAACAATTTCCAAAGTATACTAAAGACAAATTCTACGGTAGAAAGAGTTGTCCAAATAGAATCAACTCATGAGTAAATCTAGGTATGAATTTCAATAAGTTAATGGCAAGATTATAAAGAGATCTTTAAATCAATGAATTGGAACTCAATAAAGCATACCTAATCATGTCTTGTATAAACTTGGAAGAATTAGGAGGTTAATTCTTTTGGACAAGGATTATTCAATCATAATGCTTGAATAGTCTATTTAAGATATAAGGGGTTTCTTACCAAGGCTCATATAATCAAGTCCTTCAGATCTAAAAATAGTGACTTGGTTAATCCCATATAAAGAAGCATTGAATTCATTGCAAGGATAAAAGTGTTCATATATTTTGGTAGTGATGTGTGTGAACACACGTAGGACCATCGGGGCACTTTTCTCCCTCTTTAGGAGGTTTCTTTCCCTTGGCTTTTATATATGCCTATAATCGTAATAGTGAAAGAAGTTGGAGAAGCTTGGAGAGGCTTGGAAGGTTGAGTTGTCAAGTGGTGAAGTTGGTCTAGCAAACCAACATAGGACCAGAAATACCTCTTTGGATATGTAAAGTAGACCTTGTAGGCTTGTGGTTAGTGTAATAAAATCCAATAGTTACTTTGGAACATCAACAAGAACAAGTTGATGCAAAATAGACAACTTGCACCTTGACTAGCTCATAAAAACGTTCTAAAAAGGGATGGAAGTTATGACTTCAAACAATGAGAGCAGCCACCACAATTACAATTGGAAACATTACTCTTAAGGGAGTGTCATATATAGGGTTGACTTGCTAAAATGCATAAAATCACTAATTTATATAAACCAATGAAGGATCATTCACCTTAACACTGATTGGATTTCATCGTGATTTTTCAGGGATGTGCAGACAATGACCCCAAGACTGTAAAACTCATATTTCTTTGCAATTACTGAACCAAATGACTTGAAAATTTTTATACGTAACCTTAGTAGTTATACCTTTTCAATGAATGCTTAAACACTTGATTTGGAGCTCTATAGAGAGAGCAACAATCTCTGCAAGTTGATTGATTTTGAGGAAGAAGGAGCAGAGTATAGAAATGGCACCAATCAATGATCGAATAGTATATGTATTCCTTCAAATCAACACTCTACTTGATGTAAGAATGTTTTGGAGTCTTTATATAGACTCTTGAGGATATGAAAACACCTTTTCTTCATGAATTTGAATTCTAAATTAGGTGGGTTTGATAGTTTAGATTGATTGGAATCTTTTTCTACAATCTAGGAAAAGAGAAAGTTTAAGTCCTATTTACTTCTTGTTTGATTAATTTAGAATCAATCTCAACCACTTTTAACTAGTGGCTTTTATCCCTTTTAGTTTGTCCTTTTACAAAGGTAAATACCTTGAATCTTACAAGAAATGATCATAAGTGATCAACCAATTAATACAAAGAAATAATGTGCACATAAGTGCTATTCTTCAAGGTACATATATGGGTAAATGGTGCCATACCATCCAAATGATGGATTTGATGTAGATCATATCTGCCTCAAGCATAATGCAAGCTTGATGTTCCAACAACTCCCCCTCAAGTTAAATTATGTTTGAGTCTTCATTCTCTGATAGGTTGAATACTTGTCATAGTTTTGAATCTACAAAGCTTTATCCCATCAAGTGCCTTTGTCATCATGTTTGCTATTTGCTTCTCGATAGGAACAAATGAAATGTCAATTTCCTTTTCCATAAGCTTCTCTCTTACAAAGTGGTAATAGACTTCTATGTGCTTTGTCCTTTCATGAAAAATTGGATTTGCAGCTAGATGCATGGAACTTACATTATCTCCAAGTAAGTGAGGTTTGGAACTTACAAGTCCCAAATCTAAGTACAAATCCTTGAGCCATATTGCTTCTTGATTTGCAATAGTTAGACCTCTATATTTTTCTTTAGTTGAAGATAAAGCAAGTGTTGGTTGCTTCTTGGAGCCATGACACCAATTTTGAACCTGCAAATGCTAAGTATCTAGAGGTACTTCTTCTATCATCCTTTGCTCCCGCTCAATTTACATCCGAATAGATTTTGATATCCAAATCTAAAGATTAAGGATAATGGATACCTTCTTTAAATGTCCATTTGAGGTACTTGAGTGCTCTCTTTGCAGCACCCATGTGGCCTTCTAGGTGAGTGCATGAACTGACTAAGAACTCCCACACTATATGATGTCTAGTCTTGTGTGAGTATCATCTATCAAGCTACCAACTAAGCTTTGATACTCTTTAGGATCATCGATCTGCTCACCTTCATAAACAGTTAATTTATGGTTCAATTCCAAAGGTGTAAATGCAAGCTTTGTGTTCTCCATTTTGAACTTGAGAAGTAGGACTTGAATGTATCTTTTCTGAGTTAGATACATCCCTTCATTTGTATAATTCACCTGCATACCTAGGAAATATGTGAGCTCACCTAAGTCACTGATTTTGAACTCCTCTTGTATATGTCTCTTGATCCTTTGAATGCCATTCAAACCATCACCTGTCACAATAATATCATCTACATATAGATACATATATAGATAACCTCATTGTGATCCCTTTTGATGAATAGAGAAGGATCTAAGTTGCTATGTTTAAACCCTTGATCTTGAAGGTATGTAACCAACCTATAATTCCAAGCTCTAGGAGCTTGTTTCAATCCATACAATGTTTTCTTAAGTTTGCAAACATAAGATATATGATTAGGGTTTTTAAAACTTGGTCTTTGTGACATGTATACCTCTTCACTTATCCAACCATTTAGGAATGCATTTTTCACATCAAGTTGGAGGAGTCTCCAATTTCTTGCAACATCTACACTTATCAATGTTATGATCGTAATCATCTTTGCCACTAGTGAAATTGTTTCCTCATAGTATATACCATGATTTTGTGAGCATCCTTTGGTAACTAATCTTGCCTTGTACCTGCAAGCTAATCCGTCTGAGTTTCTTTTAACTTTATATACCCATTTGCAACCAATTACCTTTTGATTGGGTGACATTAGAACCAAATCCCAATTGTCCATTTCCTTCAATGCATCTATTTCTTCTTTCATGGCCTTTTCCCAAATAGGGTTTCCCTTTGCCTCTTCGTAGGTTGAAGGCTCCTCTAAAATTGAGTCCTTTTCCAAGTAGATTGAATGCTTTGCAACAAATGTGGAATCTTATCCATACCTTTCTAGTTTTCTTTTCTCCCTTGTTGACCTTCTAGGTGCTTTCTTGGAGCATTCTCCACACTCTTGCATCTTTGCTTTGCCTTTTGACTTCCATAGCTTGTAATCCCTTTCCTTTTCATATTGGTCATCATCTGTATTCCCTCTTGGATCTTGGACCTGTGTATCATGCTTGCTTCCTAATTGATGAGAATCAAAATCAAGATCATATGGTAGATTTACCTTTTTTTTGTCTTCATCATACCAAGACCTGTGTTCTTCAAACATAACATCTCTACTTGTAGTGAATTGCTTGGTTGAAGGATTATATAACTTGTAACCCATCTGACTTGAATCATACCCAATGAACACTACCTTTGTTGCCCTTTCATCTAGCTTACCTCTTATTTGTGATGGTACATGAACATAAGCTAAACAACCAAACACCTTGCAATGTCCAAGGCTAGGTTTTCTTCCATACCATGGTTCATAAGGAGTCATATCTTGGAGGGATTTCGATGGTAGTCTATTGACAAGGTACACAACCTTTGAAATAGCCTCTAGCAATAGATAATGTGGCAACCCCTTCTCTTCAAGCATTGTTCTAGCTGATCCAACCAATGTCTTGTTTCTTCTCTCTGCAATTCCATTCAATTGAGGAGATTATCTAGTAGTCACTTCCCTTTTGATACCTTTATCTTGCAAGAACTCATCAAACTCTTTGGAGAAGTATTCTGCCCCTCCCTTAGATCTAAGTTTCTTGGGTGATCTACCTGTATGATTCTCCACATGTGCTATATACTTTTTGAAGCAATCAAACACTTCATTCTTACTCTTAATCAGTATAGAATAATCCATCTACTATGGTCATCAATAAATGAGAAATAATACTTTGATCCTACCAATGAATTTTCTTGGCTTGGCCCCCATATATCTATATGTACTATGTCTAATAAGTTGTTGTGGATGTAGCCTTTGTGGTTGAATGGTTGTCTTTGTGCCTTACCAATCTAACATGCATCACATCAATTGATCATGTGTTGCTTTTATATGTTTGGAAATCCAAGAGCACTTTGATCCCTGCATATATCCTTTAATGTTCTTTCATTCACATAAGCTAGCCTCTTATGCCACAGTTCAAGCTCACTCAGGGTTTGTGACCCAAAGTTGAATAGAGCTATGTTTTTGGTTTCTCCTACTTCAAAAGTAAAATCCCTACCATGCTTCTCACCTCTGCTATCTTCTTGAAGCATTGACATGGATCTTCCACAAAACCTCCATGTTGGGTGAACCTAACTTGCAAGCCTTCTCGACTATTTGGCCTACACTTATTAGGTTTTTTTTGTACCTTGTTCAGAATATTTGTCCTGCCATTGGAAGCTTTATCATTGCCAATCTTCTCCACTCTATGCTTTGTGTCATCCCCTATTTGAACTTCATGTCTATGCTTTGGACTTTCCAAATCAGATAAGAGAACTATGCTGCCTTCAACATGATTTGAACATCTTAAATCTATGTAGAATAAATGATCATCTTCTTTACCTTCCTTGTGGCTTAGATTCATCAAAAGCAATGAGTCTTTATGATGTTGATCTTAAGAATAATTTTTGTAGTCCCTTTTGTTATGGCCTCTATTGTTATTGTTGAAGTTGTGTCCACATCTACCTCTATTGCTGCCATATCCACCTCTTTCACTTTCTTTCTGGGTCTTCCCATTGAACGAAAAATTTTGAGTGGTGTGGTTGGTCTTATCACAGATGGCACAAGGTTGAACATTTTGGACTTTGGGTGAAGATATTCGATGGTGATGCACCATAGTGCGCTCTCTTTATCGAGAGCTCCACGAAGATATCCTCGGAGTAGAAACGGAGCTCCTGAAGCTGCACACAATACTCTGCACAGAGGCTGGAGAATATGCAGAAAAACACAGTACACAGGGAGCACAAAGACAGACTTCTTAGGTCTTACAAATGCGGTCAAACATACAGTCTGTGACTGACCAGGCCACTATGTTTTATTAAATAAGATATACAAAGAAGTGTCTGGTGGCCATTTGGCCTTTCACATGGACACTAAAAATAACAATCTCCCACTAAAGGCCAATATGGCCAAAGTAATCATGATAAAGAATATTTGAGTGTAACTATAAAAACTATACCTCCCACCTGATGGGCATGTTACATAGTATACAAGTGACTGTGTAAGATCATGAATCAAGTAGCCCCCATCAAGTGACAATAGTGTCGAAAGCTATCATGTGGTAGAGCTTTAGTCAAAGCATCTGCAACATTATCTCGAGTGTGAACTTTCTCAAGAATAATGCGCTCAGTGGCTAAGCAATCTCTTATGAAGTGATACCTCACCTCAATGTGCTTGGTCTTTGCATGATAGACTGGATTCTTAGCCAAAGCAATGGCACTCTGATTGTCACTAAGCAAACGAGGTACATGCTGAGGTAAACCCATATCACAAGTAAGATGAGAAAGCCACAATGCTTCCTTACATGACTCACTTGCTGGTACATACTCTACTTCTGTGGTGGAAACAATTGTACATTCTTGAAGACGAGATCTCCAAGAGATAGCACCTCCAAAAAAGTGAAAAATGTACCCTGATGTAGACTTACGATTGTCTACACAACCAGCATAGTCAGAATTTGTGTAACCAATTATGGATGCTTTCCATCTACCTAAGCATAGACACTTGTCCTTAGTGCCACTCAGATATCTCAAAATCATATTGACCGCTTCCCAATGTTTCTTGCCAGGATTATACATATATCTGCTCACAACTCCCACTGCAAATGCAATGTCTGGTCTCGTAGCTACCATGGCATACATGAGACTACCAACAGTAGAATGATAGGGAATTTTGGTCATGAATTCCTTTTCCCCATCTGATTTGGGGAAATCATCCTTGCTCGATTTCACATATGTGGGTAAAGGTGTACTCAATGCCTTTCCACCCTACATATTGAACCTGTGAAGTACTTTGGATATGTACTCACTTTGAGACAAGTATATGCATCTTTTACCCTATCATGAGTAATGTGCATGCCAAGAATATGTTTGACATCCCCCAAATCCTTCATATCAAATGTCTGACTCAACTTCTTTTTGAGAATTGACCAGCCATAAGAGGACTTCCCAGCAATCAACATATCATCGACATAAAGTATCAAACATATCAAGCTTCCAATTGAGCATCTCTTTTTGTAGAGACAATGATCCTCATTGCTATGAGAATAGCCTTGAGACTTCATAAAAGCATCAAACTTTTGGTACCATTGTCTAGGGGACTTTTTAAGTCCATACAAGCTCTTCTTGAGCTTACAAACTAGACTTTCCTTGCCAAGAACTACATAACCCTCTGGTTGTTCCATACAGATCTCATCCATAAGATCTCCATGCAAGAAATCAGTTTTCACATCCATTTGGACTAGCTCTAAGTCCTCCATTGCAACGAATCCAAGAAACATGCACAGGGTAGTCATGTTGACCAATCGAGAGAAGATTTCCTCAAAATCAACACCATGTTGTTGTTTAAAACGCTTTGCAACAAGTCATGCTTTATATTTTGGAGAAGCACTATCTGATGTGAATTTCAGCTTATATACCCATTTACATGGTAAAGCTTTCCTGCCATTTGGCAAAGATACTAAATTCCAAGTACCATTCTTGTGAATAGAATCCAACTCACTCTTCATGGCACGCTCCCACTTGACATGATCCTCTGTCTGCATAGCCTCTTTGTAGCAAGAAGGCTCACCGACATCTGTTAGCATAACAAAATCTAAACTTGGAACATATCTATCAGGCGGATATGAGACACGTGTAGAGCGTCTCAATGGTTGCTCAACAGGAACATGTGCAGACTGATCTAAACGGACATTCTCTTGAACATCCCTATGTGCAACATTTTTATGCATGCTAACTGGAGGACTAGTATCCTCAAACACCACTCTTCTCACTTTGACCTCCTTAATGGGCTATTTATGCATTTTAGACTCATTGAAAATGACATCACTACTTCTCATCACCATAATTGAAAATGACATCACTACTTCTTATGACCGTGTTTTAGGATCCCATAATCGATATCCAAATTGTCCTTCTCAACCATATCCAAGAAAAATGCATTTCTTTGACTTATGGTCCAACTTTTGTCTAAGACTCTTGGGTATATGAACATATGCTTCACACCCAAAAACTCGAAGATGATCATAATATGGTGGCTTCCCTATCCATAACTCTTGTGCCACTTTTAGAACTTTGTTAGTACTAGGTGAAAGGTTAATCACATGAACTGCCGTCAATAGTGCTTCTGCCCAAAAGCCTTGTGAGAGGTTTGCATGATGCAACATAGAAACTACTCTATCTTGAATAGTTCTATTCATCCTTTCAGCTACACCATTCTGTACTGGGGTATAAGGAGCTGTAAACTCTCTACAAATCCCTCTAGACTAACAACAAAAGCTGAATTCATGTGAGGTATACTCACCCCCATTATCTGAACATAAAGCCTTAAGCTTAGTTCCTTTTTCAATCTCAACTGAAGCAAGCCATTTTTTTTGAAATTAGGGAATACCTCATCCTTCGATTTGATAGGATATACCCAAACTTTTCTAGTAGCACCATCTATGAAAGTGACAAAGTAAAGAGAACCACCTAAGGACATTGTGGGCATAGGACCACACACATCTGTATGAACGAGATCTAAAGGCTGAATTGAAGAGTCAATGTGCATTCTATGCACATTTGTCATTTTCTTTACATATTGACAATGCTCACAAAATGAAAAATCAAAGAAAGATAACACAGGGAAGTAGCCAGAATGAGAAAGATTTTCCATTCTACTATGAGATATATGGCCCAAACGACCATGCCAAATACAAGTCATAAGCTCTTCTGTAACAGCTAACAAGTGTTCTGTCTGTGATACAAATAAAGGATAAAGTGAGCCAACTTTGCTTCCTTTTGCAATAACCATATTGCCCTTTGATATACGAAAGGATTGAGCATGGAAGACCACCTTGTAACCAAGGTCATCAAGTTGACCAACTGACATCAAACTGCATGATAGCTGAGGTACATGGCATACATTATGCATAGTAAATTTTGAACCATCAATAAGCTACACAACCACATCTCCAATCCCCACAATGTCACACTGGTAAGAGTCACCATGTCTCACAGTACCAAGAGATTTTGCTGCATAATTATAGAACCATTCTTTGTGTGGTGTCACATGGAAAGAAGCACTAGAATCTAGCAACCACGTGTGGGAAAGAGAATCAACAATAGGAGCCTCAATTGACACAATACTATCAAGTGTCAACACATCAACATCATCAGAAATAACATTAATTTCTTCAATCTTCATAGTCGAAGTAGATAGTGAAGGTAACTATTTAACATGCCCATCAACATTCTGTTCTTTACCTTTAGCATTCTTTAATGCATAATAGTCTTTCTTCATATGTCCTTTTTTATGACAATAATAACATTCCATATCCCTCTTCCTTGATTTACTTCTACTCTTATTCCGTTGACCATTCTTTTCCTTGTTCTTGCTCCTGCCACATTGCTGATTCTTTCCTTGGTAAGAATCACGAACATTATATGCACCTCCACTCTGAGTGCCAACCATAGATGTTCTACGAATATCCTCACTCAAGAGTGCTCCACATATGTCATCATAGACAAGTTTACCACCAGGTGCACTATTGCTAATAGTTGTGCAAAATGTATCCCATGATGATGGCAGGGTGCATAACATCAATACTGCTATCATTTCATTATCCATATCCATTTTCTGAGCCTGTAACTGGGAGAATATAGCATCAAACTCATTTAGATTAGCAGAAACACTATTTGTGTCCTTCATGCGAAGGTCATGTAATTCTCTCATCAGATACACTTTATTTGATGCCGTCTCTTTTTCATATGTATTGCATAACTTCTTCCAAAGCTCCTCTGCACTTTCACAATCTAAGATTGTAAAGTAAACATTATCGGCCAGGTGCAAGCAAATGGTAGACCTGGCTATTTCATCTAACTCATCCCAATCATCTTCATCCATGTTAGCAGGCTTCTTTGAAATCCCATTTACTGGCTTCCATTGCCTCCTTTGAATCAACACATCTTTAATCTGATTCTTGCATAGAGCAAGGTTTGTGCCATCAAATTTCTGGATCTCAAAATGGTCTTTGTCATGCAAGTTATAGCTCCTCCTTGGAACACTGGCACTAGACCTTGATCCACCAGATGTGCCTGAGACCTCTGATGCCATGATGGTAGAGAACTGGATAGAATGGTAATGGAGCTAGAAGAGTCCAAACACCAACGAATAAGTGTATCAAGGAGTAAATCAACCACTATATAGTTGGTTAAACAAAAAATCTGGAAAATTTTGCTAGAGTATCCTCTCCAAAATGAGCATATGACCAGTATCAAAATATCATAAAACTGCAAGTACTAACATGTTTTCCTAAATAGTGAATCACTGACTCCACTACATATAATTAGTTACCCAAAAAAAGCCAACTAGGCTTATCGAGCACCTATGAACAACTATCATACATCTCCTATGGCGAGGCTAGGTAAGTCTTCCACCTGCATCACCGAAGAGACCCCAACATCTAGGTGTCTCTTAGTTAAGAAAATCTCACCACGACCCTCTTTATCAAACGTAAAAGGCTTTATGCAAAAAACGTAACTGCTATATCAATGACCACATGGACAGACATAAGCGGTATCCATAGAAGCATACAACATGGTGTGTATGTGCTCAATATATGTAGTAAAATGATGCTAACAGGCTGAACGCACAGCCCAAAAACTAAGCAACAACACCTGAAAGTGTCTATCAACTATGACATTTTAAGCTAAAAAACCTACATAAATTTGCAGCGAGTGCTCCCACCAAAACTAAAACCTTTCGAGAAACCTGTAGTTTTATGAGTGTGGCTGAAAACACAGCCCCAAAAATTGATATTTATTGTCGGAGAAGTACAAAGAACACCTTCTTGATGTTCTTGGATCTGTGTGAAGAGAACTATGTGCAAAAGTGCTCCAAAATGGCTCCAAAACACACCCCAAAAATGCTAGGGGGGAACAGTAATCGGATGGGTGACCTCCCGAGAAGTACCAAGAAGCTCTATCTTCCTTGATTGTTGAGGTTCTCCCTCGTGCATAGCCAATGGCACCAACAGTGACTTCAGTGACTCAGATGACAAGGTATGCCAAGGTCTATGCCTTGGTCGCCACCTTGGTCGTAAGCCTTGGAGAAAGCCAGGGGGTCCTCATTTTGCTCGCACAAAAGGAACAAAGCTTTTGCATCGAACCGCTCTGATACTAGTGAAGATATTCGATGGTGATACACCACAGTAAACTATCTTTATTGAGAGCTCCACGATGATATCCTCGGAGTAGAAAACAGAGCTCCTAAGCCACACACAGTACGCCACATAGAGGCTGTAAAATACACAGAAAAACACAGTACACAAGGAGCATGAAGACAGACTTCTTAGGTCTTACAAATGCGGTCGAACATACAGTTTGTGATTGACAAGGCCACTATATGTTTTATTAAAGAACATATACAAAGAAGTGTCTGGTGGCCATTTGGCCCTTCACATGGACACTAACAATAACATTTGTGTTTGTCATGCTTTGGTCCTTTCTTCTTCCCTTTCCACTTGCTCTTGCCTACAAAGTTGGCTTGGGAAGTCTCCTCTTCATCTTCTTCCTTCTTCTTGCCTTTTAGCTTCTTGTCCTTCTTATCTGCATATTGAGCACTAGTTGAATTACCATGATAGGAGTTACCTTCTTTTATGCTATTATTGCCCCCTTGATTGAAGAGTTGTCCAAGAAAGATGTTGAAGGGTGGAGTTTGCACATCCATGATGAGATCATAGGCTATGGTGAAAGATTTCCATTGCTTGTCACCTCTAATCCCATTGGGAATTTGCCTCGTGATGGCCTCTTCTTCAATCACCTCTCCAATGGATGCCAATTGATCAGCAACCTCCTTGACCTTTGTAACAAACTATGTGATGGTTTGTTTTGGAGTCTTCTTCATTTGATTAAACTAATTCCAAATATGGTTCTTCCTTGCCTTTGTACTAGTAGAAAAGGAAGTCTCTAGGGAATCCCAAGTCTCTTGAGATGTCTTTCATCCTCTAATATGTGGTAATAGAAGATTAGATATAGAGTTTAGTATGTATGACTTTGCTTGAGCATCCCTTGCACACCAAAGTGTGAGCTTATCTGTTTCCTCTTGAGTAGGTCCTCCTTTGGATCTTGGAATAGGCATTGCTTCATCACTTGATACAATCCCACATAGGTTTCTTCCTTGCAAGTAAGCCTCCATTCTGATTTTCCAAGCAGCATAATTGTGTCTATCAAGCTTCTCAATCATTGATGGAAAGCCATCTCCCATCTTGAAGTTGCTCTGATACCACTGAAGGAAGTTGGAGAAGCTTGGAGAGGCTTAGAAGGTTGGTGGTGAAGTTTGTTGATATATTTAGGTTGTGATGTGCGTGAATGCACTAAGACCGCCAGGGCACTTTTTTCACTCTTTAGGAGGTTTTTTCCCCCGGCTTGTATATATGCCTATTGCCCTAATGGGTGACTTATCTTCTGTACATTCTAGTGGTAATACATTCAGTATTGTGTGTTGTGCTCCAAGCTTTTTCTTCTTCTTCGTCCTTGTGTTGTTTCCATGCTTATGCAGACCTCGAGCTCCAACAATTGGCATCAAGCAGGTCATCACTTCATCTACGGCATCACCAACACCACTCCGGTCACAATCTCAAAATCACACAAAATTCAGTATGCATACTTAGGGTGATTAGGAGATCAAAATGGCTTCACTTTCTAGTGCCAAAATCGCGATATGAGCTTGTTTTAGCCTCTGAATGCTCTATTGTAGTGCTTGTGTATGGTATTTCATCTTTTTGTGCCAAAGATATATATAGGCTTTGGTTTTGCCAGTATAAGAATCTCGAAGTCTGCTATGGGTTTAGTAAAACTCGTCAGGGTAGTTCTATTCAACTTTTTCAGATACAATCATTTTTCTACATCAAGGTATTTTAGCCACTGGCCATGGTTGAATGTAGTGATGTATTTCATATGTTGGTTGTTGAGGACAAGTTGGATGATACGAATTACCCATTGTGGGCTTATATGATGTGTCATGTATTGTGCAAGAGAACAAGGATTACGACCACCACATACTAGAGAGATGACTCTCCTCCCAACCAAATGCCTCTATATATAGCTCTCTCCAGGGGACTGCCTTCTTGGGCAGGTGGATACTAATCATCCAAGTGTCAGCCATGTAACTACATGTGCGCCAAGTGTCCAGTGGATGCTTCTAGAAGGTTCTAGAGCTCTTTGGGCAAAATACTCTTCCCATGTACCTCATGGGGATTGAACCCAAGACCTCGTCCTTCACACCCTTGAGTCTTAACCATTAGGCTAAGTGCATTACTTGGTTACAAGAGTAAATGACCTCCTAGTAAGTCTAAACTCGAGATCTTTGGTCGTACACACGGATGACCAAACGGTGTCCGATTTCAGATCTGTCTGAACCGGCCAGACCCTTGGATCATAGACTTACTTTATTACATTCTTCCCCCCTTGGAAAAGATTTTCGTCCTCAAAAATAGAGCTATATACATACTGTAGGCAACCCCCGAGCCTCATGTTCTAAAACTGGAAGAACATGGTCATGTTCTAAAACTGGAAGAACATGTCTCATCTCTGTGGTGGCATCCTTGCCCAAATGATTCAAAACACTATCTGGTTTTGTACTTTGATGAACGGGACAAAGTACAAACTAGTGAAGAATAATGAGGGTGGATCTAATGACATCCCTGGCTAATTCACAGTTTCTGGATGTGCGATCTAGGCACAAACATGTGAACTAGGTGGATTCAAATTACTAGTCCATTTCTAGGCATAATTGGTGCATGGGCTTAGTAATGAAGGTGGGATTCTTATCCCTCACAAGACTTTGAGAATTCTTGATTCACTTGAATTTGTTTTGGAGAACTTGAAGTTTGGTTGTCCCATACATCTAACTTTAGATGTCTGTACAATGGTTTACTTTTATCTAACAGTTACTTGATTTTTTCACCCGACTAGAGGACTACTTTGTCCCAATGAGTTGAAAAAAATCCCATGTAGACTGTAGAAGAAAGTTTACCATTTCGGTAGAATCAACCATACTAACTTCACCAATTCAAATTCAAAATGAAAATTGTCCAACTTAGGACACTTTTCTCAAAGACTTTTAACTGAAAGTTCTTGGGAATTGTCAATCTGATGAGCAATTCCTAACTTCCCTATTCTAGAGTATACTGGACTCCAGGAAATCATTTATGCTATAACTTGAAGCAAACTCAAATGAATAAGTCCACTTAGACTTATCACCTTTTGAAGATTGAAAAGGTTCTTGTACATAACATCTATCTAGGATGTTCAAGTTAGTTATTTTATTCTAACCGGCTAACCCTGGTCTTTTGCAAAAGAAATCAGATACCATGTCTGAGCCAATTCCAAAAGATTTGGAAAGCGGAAAGAAATAATAAAAACTCTGTACAACCAATTCAAACTTCGAATATACATAAACTTGTTATGAGTCAAAGACTAGATGACTCAGGACTTCAACTTTTCAAAGATCTATTTCAACAGGGATTTGAAGCATTTTCTTTATCTTTAAGAGAAATAAGCTGGATTCTCAAAAAGATTCAAAGAAAATCAAAAAACATCATCCAACCACAAGATACTAGTGTGGTAACCAACATCAGTGTGTCGACCCACTGAGGTTCTGTCGATGAGTTTTGTATTCAAATAATGCTTCACTTGAGACTAAGTTCAGGTCTCATTCAATCTTTTTGACTCCTAATCGTGAATGCAATTCTTGTGCATTTCTTTGAGTCAAAAGAGTGAATTTTTTCAAGTTACACTAGGAACTGGATGCTTAACTTAGTCAATTAAATCTTTAGTTGAAAAGATCAACTCAAAATCAAAGTCCAACTTCTTTCAGAAATTTATCAAATATTTCTGATCAATAACACTTAAACTTGAAGTGTTCTATGAAGATCTTGGAAGTTACTTACTTCATATCTTCAGTTTCCTTAATCTTGAAGTTACCTTGAAGTATCGTAAGATACTACTTTCATCCTTTACGAATTAAACTTTTCCTTGAAGTCTTAATTCCCTTGAGGATGAAACCTAACTTCAAAATCCAAACTAGGACTAAAAGATAATCATCATCCCACGGTCCGATGTCCCATACCATCTTTCCTACATCAATCTGAGTATAAAATCTGGTGTCCCATACCACCCTATTTTATATTCACATTAACGTGTGGGTGATTCTTATCCTAAAGTCTAAACATCTCTTGATAGAGTACCTTATTTCTTCAATTCTTTTACAAGAATTGGAAGTTTCAGGCATTACCTCTAACTAGGAAGTAATCCTCAACCATGGCTTTTGGGGCAAGTGGTTAGCCCATCACATTCCTAACCAAGAGGTTGTGAGTTCAATTCCTTACATTGGTATCAGAGCTCTTTGGGAAAAATACTCTTCCCATGTACCTCATGGGGATTGAACCCAAGACCTCGTCCTTCACACCCTTGAGTCTTAACCATTAGGCTAAGTGGATTACTTGGTTACAAGAGTAAATGACCTCCTAGTAAGTCTAAACTCGAGATCTTTGGTCATACACACGGATGACCAAACGGTGTCCGATTTCAGATCTCTCTGAACCAGCCAGACCCTTGGATCATAGACTTACTTTATTACATATTGCTCCCAAAAGGATTGTGGAATATTGTGCAAGGTGTTGAAAAACGTCCTATTACACCTCCAAATACAGGTACTAAAGCTGATGCATACGGTGTTGAAGATGATTATATTCTTCATGTTCATGTTCGTGTTGCAGTTTTTGATGCACCTACTGTAGCGCAAATTTGTTGGGATGGCAGAGATGCTCAACCACATGCATTGATAGCCTTGTCTATCAAACGTGCCATTATTCCTCACATTCGCTCTTGCATAACAACTAAGGATGCTTGGGATACACTTACCACATTGTACCATGCTAGGAATGAGTCTCATGTTGCTTACCTCCGAAAACAGTTGGAGAGTGAGCATATGAATGAAGGTGATTAGTTTTCTGACAAAGATCAAAGACTTGAAGGAACAATTGATTTCTACTGATGAAGTTATACCACATAGATCACTTGTGCAGACCATTTTGAATGGTCTTCTTGATTCATATCAAAGCTTTGCTTCTACTCTTCGTTTGATGATGAAAGGCAATCCAAATGCCTTGATATTTGAGGATTTCGTCTCTGTTCTATTGCAAGAGATCAGTCTAGGTAGAACAGGTCCATTATGCATGTTGTATATCAAGCTTTCCTAGCTAGCCAGAAGGGCAAAGGTAAATGGAGCTCATCTACTAGTAAGTAGAAATCTGCAAATGCTGCACATTTGAAGAAGGAAGAAAAAGATGAGAAGAAATCAGAAAAGCACAAATTATTCTGTAAGTACTATAAAGGAAATGATCATATCATAAAGAACTGTTCAAAACTAGCTGCAAAAGAGGTAAAGAAAAAAGAGGCTATAATGGTTGCTGCAAAGGCCTCCACATTGAAAACAGAGTCTACTAATCTTGTGCAAAATGCAGAATGGGCGTTTACTACTGATTGCAGTTTTGACCCATCTTCTCATGAGCAGTGTATGTCTGCAATAGACTCAGATGATTGGTACTTTGATAGTGGGGCAACCAAACATATTACCTCGCAGTGCAGTTTCTTCACTTCACTTGAGCATGCCCCTATAGGAAATACTATCACGTGCACCAACAACTCCTCTTATCCTATCGTGGGAGTTGGTAAGATCATTTTGACTACTGATGATGGTAGTTCTTTTACATTGTCAGATGCTTTATTTGTGCCAAGGATCAAGAAAAATCTAAGTTTCTGCATTAACCAAGATTGGCTTGGTTGTGAAATTTGTTGATGACAGATGCACAATTCATGTTCTATCAAATGGCGACATGATTATTGCTTCTGGCATTTTATGTTGCGGGCTATATAAGCTCATAGACTATGAAAAATATATGAATGATTTAGCATGTGGAGTACATGATTTTAGGCTATGTTAGATGCAAAGCTTTGGAATGCATGCTTTAATCATCTGAATTTTGCTAGTTTGCTACGCCTGTAGAAATATGAAATCGTGTCCTCTTTGCCCAAACTTGAGGCACCCAAAAAACATGTTTGTGAAGGATGTATTTTGGGCAAAATGCAGCATTCCTCCTTCCCAAGATATGGTTCAATTTGAGCTACTATGAAATCGTGGCTTGTTCATAGTGATGTCTGTGGTCCTATGCAAACACCTTTTTTGGGAACTATCTTTACTTCGTGACTTTCATTGATGATTTTTCCAAGCATGCATGGGTATATCCACTCAAAAAAAAGTTTGAAGTTTTTATGTGCTTCAAACAATTTTTGGTTTTGGATAAAAATTTGTCAGCATGTAAAATGGGCATCCTCCATTCTAATCGAGGGGGGGAATATATGTCTTCTGACTTTAATGCATTTCTGGTTGAACATGGGATGAAACATCTGTGTACAGTGCTGTATAAACCTCAATAGAATGGAGTTGTTGAATGGAAGAACATGTCACTCATGGAGATGGCAATGTGTATGGTCAAGAGTCACACTTTACAACATAGTTTCTAGCTTGAGGTTGTTATGTGTGCAGCATATGTACTTAATAGGTGTCCCACTAAAGCACTGCAGTCTATCGCTCCATATGAGGCTTGGCATGAATTAGGGGAAAAAATGGACCCTACATGGGCCTTGTAAGAAACCCTAATTTTTAAGGATTAAAAGGCTTAATCCATGAGTTTAAGGAAGCATCCAAAACCACCAATGGTTTTGTCAAGTAAAATAATATTTGATGAAGATGCTTGTTTGAACTCTCATTCATGAGAATTTGTGACCCTTGGATTGTTTTAATCGATGGCTTATTTTAAAAAACTCAAAAAGTTAGAGAGAGAATATGTCAGTTGTCATGGGAATGCAGCTCATGCATTTTCACACTCTCTACAAGTTTATTAGCCATCCGATCATGAATAATCCAACACCCCAGCGCAAATGGGGCTGATTGCTATTTAGAGATGCACGTGCATCCTTAGATGAATAGCTTCATCGGATGGTTGTAGTGAAAAGGCACCATTCTCTCTCAAAGGAGCAACCTCATCCATCGGATGTCAGCTACATCTAATGGCCTATGATGGAAGTGCCAAAGTTTCACAAAATTCAAGTTAATCCGTTCGATTGAAGAACTGATCCAACAGTACATGGCATTTTGTGGAGTTTCTCATCATTGCTTCAATCGTAGCCACTTGTTCTCAAGTGAATCTGAGGGTCCAGGATCAAAGAGACCTTGACTTTTCCCATTTCACCTTAGCCTTTGGATCTTTCAAGCAATCCAAGGGCTCTAATTGATTTTTGAGCTTTTCAAAACCATCCTCAAGAGAAAACCGACCAATTCTAGGTGGCTTTGACATATTTGACCACACAAAAACAAGGGAAGCCTATGCCTACCCTATGAGATTAATTGACTAGACCATGGCTACCACCCGCTTGTCATTGGTCCATCTCTAATCACCCCTTAATCTAAAAGACCCATGTAGGGTTCATTTTTTCCCCTAATGGGTTGCAAGCCATTTGTTGATCATCTATGTGTTTTTGGTTGTCTGGCATATGCATTAGTGCTTGAAAAACATCACAAGAAATTGGATGACAAAGTAGTAAACTGTATTTTTGTTGGGTATAGTTCTGAAAGCAAAGGCTATCATCTATATCATCCACAGAGTAAACGCATTTTGGTTAGCCATGATGTTGTTGTTGTGGAAGATGCTATTCAGCCTTTACTTTCATGTATGAAAGAGACATTTGTTAGCTCCAAAGACATGTATGATACTTTGTTGCCTCTTTTTATAGGTGGAGAGTCTAGTGCTGGTCCTAATGAGGTAACTTCTTAGCCTTTACAGATTTCATGTGATGATGTAGATCATTCTGTTTCTGATGCAAATTTACATGATGCACTTGTTGATGAGAGAGAGTTGATATTGAGGAGGCAAAAACTATGCCAAAATGGATGGTGCAGACTTTGCATGGCAGCAAATTAGATGCACCTCTATCATATCGTACTTGTTCAAGCTCTCATAGTGCCTCTTTTGCATCAGATTGCTATGCTATGGCTGCCTCTAGTCTTTGTGATGAGACTTAGCCTGTTTCGTTTAATGAAGCACAAAATTCTAAACAGTGGATGGCTGCAATGCAATCTGAATATGATGCTATTGTGACAAATGGTATGTGGTCTTTATGTGACTTGCCTCCTGGCAAGAAGGTCATTGGCACTAAGTGGGTATACAAGTTGAAGCATAAACCTAATGGAATAGTTGACAAGTATAAGGCTAGGCTTGTTTCAAAGGGTTATGCATAGAAAAGAGGCATTGATTTTGATGAGACCTTCGCACCTTCATGCCGAATGACTACTGTTCGTAGCATATGATTCTATTTGATGACTTCCTTAGGTTATTCAGCTCAATTTTTTAGTTGAATTTTTTTAACATTTTTTATTTTTAGTACAATATCCATGATGTCTCCAAAACCTTCCTTGATGAGTCAAGGTCATGTATGTGTCTGATCATGCCATTGTTTACATGTTGTGAACAAATGAAAATGATTCATCTATCCTTATCATATCACTCCTTCAAGTCTCTCCTTTGACCCTCATTGGAGGGATGATCCACATACGGCTTTGAAGTTTTCCCATAAACCAACCCCCATAGGAACTTGCCTATGTGATAGTTGCGTATTCTAAGCTTCCATGATTGACAATTGCCCTTCTTTAATTTTTGAATTTGGTTATTGAATTCATCCATGGATAATGCTTCTAGACTCTCCAAAATTCCTCCTTGAATGTATGAAGAGTTCTATCATTGAGGTATTTTACCTTGACATCTTTTCTTTGAATATGTGAGATGGTAGCTTCAACTTTGCCTCTTTGCTCCTTGATTTGAGTCGTTCTTCTCTCTAGCAGGTTAAGCGAGGATATGAATTCATTCTATACCTCCAAATTCTTCTTTTGGATGTTGATGAACTGCTCCAAGCCCTAAAAATGCTATAATACCACTAATGGGATGTAAAACAAACTCCCAATGTAGCCTTGGAAGGTGCTATGCACTCAGAGATTATATTACATAACTAGAGGTGTAATCTAATGAATAGTTCACATAGCTCAATCAAATAATTTCTTTCAATTTTGGTGAGCTATAGATAGAATTATCAAGTTATCTATCATGATTAGAATTACTCCAATTGGACTATGCAGAAGAAAACCAAGATCCAAGCGTCGCACATGGTACTCTGCACAGAGGCTGCAGAATATGCAGAAAAACACAGCACACAAGGAGCATGAACATAGACTTCTTAGGTGTTACAAATGTGGTCAAACTTACACTCTGTGGTTGACCAGGCCACTATATGTTTTATTAAATAACATATACAAAGAAGTGTCCACTGGCCATTTGGCCTTTCACATGGACACTAACGGTAACAATCTCCCACTAAAGGCCAATATGAACAAAGTAACTATGGGAGAAAAATAAATAATGATAAAGAATACCTGAGTGTAAGTATACAAACTATACATCCCACCTGATGGGCATGTTACACAGTATACAAGTGATTGTGTAAGATCATGAATCAAGTAAACCCCATCAAGTGACAACAATGTCGAAAGCTATCTTGTGGTAGAGCTTTACTCAAAGCATCCACATCATTATCTCGAGTATGAATCTTCTCAAGCAGGATTCTTAGCCAAAGCAATGACACTCTGACTATCACCGAGCAAACGATGTACATGCTGACATAAAACCATATCACAAACAAGACGAGAAAGCCATAGTGCTTCCTTACATGCCTCAGTTGTTGCAACATACTCTGCTTTTATGGTGGAAATAGCTATACATTCTTGAAGGTGAGATCTCCAATCGATAGCACCTCCAGCAAAATGAAAAATGTACCCTGATGTAGACTTAGGATTGTCTACACAACTAGCATCGTCAAAATCTGTGTAACCAATAATGGATGCTTTCCCTCTACCTAAGCATAGACACTCGTCCTTGGTGTCACTCAGATATCTCACTATCATCTTGACCACTCCCTAATGTTTCTTGCCAGGATTAGACATATATTTTCTCATAACTCCCATTGCAAATGCAATGTCTGGTCTCGTAGCTACCATAGCATACATGAGACTACCACCAAATACGAGCCATAGGCTCTTCAGTAATAGCTAACAGGTGTTCTTTGTGTGATACAAATAAAGGATAATGTGAGCCAAGTTTGTTTCCTTTTGCAATAACCATATTGCCCTTCGATATGTGAAAGGACTGAACATAAAAGACAACCTTGTAACCAAGGTCATCAAGTTGACCAATTGACATCAAACTACAATATAACTGAGGTACATGGCATACATTATGCATAGAAAATTGTGAACCATCAATGAACTGCACAACCACATCTCCAATCCCCACAACATCACACTGGTAAGAGTCAGCAAGTCTCACAGTACCAAGAGACTTTGCTACATAATTAGAGCACCATTCTCTGTGTGGTGACACATGGAAAGAAGCACTAGAATCTAGCATCCATGTGTGGGAAAGAGAATCAGCCATAAGAGCCTCAATTGGCACAATACTATTAAGTGCCAACACATCAACATCATCAAAAATAGCATTAATTTCTTCAATCTTCACAGTCGAAGTAGATGGTGTAGGTAACTGTTTAACATGCCCATCAACATTTTGTCCTTTACCTTTAGCATTCTTTAATGCATAACAGTCTTTCTTCATGTGTCCTTTCTTATGACAATAATGGCATTCGATATCCCTCTTCCTTGATTTACTTCTACTCTTATTCCGTTGACCATTCTTTTCCTTGTCCTTGCTCTTGCCACATTGCTAATTCTTTCCTTGGTAAGAATCACGAACATTATATGCATCTCCACTCTGAGTGCCAACCATAGATTTTCTAGGAATCTCCTCACTCAAAAGTGCTCCACATATGTCATCATAGACAAGTTTACCACCACGTGCACTATTCCTAATAGATGTGCAAGACGTATCCCGTGATGATGGTAAGGTGCATAACAACAAGAATGCTTTCATTTCATTATCCATATCCATTTTTGAGCTTGTAACTGGGAGAATATAGCATCAAACTCATTTAGATGAGTAGCAACACTATATGTGTCCTTCATGTGAAGGTCATATAACTTTCTCATCAGATACACTTTAATTGATGTCGTCTCTTTTTCATATGTATTGCATAACTTCTTCCAAAGCTCCTCTGCACTTTCATAGTCTAATACTACAAAGTAAACATTATCTGCCAGGTGCAATCGAATGGTAGACCTGGCCATTTCATCTAACTCATCCCAATCATCCTCATTTATGTCAGCAGGCTTCTTTGAGATTCCATTTACTAGCTTCCATTGCCTCCTTTGAATTAGCACATCTTTAATCTGATTCTTCCACAGAGCAAAGTTTGTGCCATCAAATTTTCGGATCTCAAAATGATCTTTGCCCTGCAAGTTATAGCTCCTCCTTGGAACACTGGCACCAGACCCTGATCCACCAGATGTGCCTGAGACCTCTGATGCCATGATGATAGAAAACTGAATAGAATGACAATGGAGCTAGAAGAGTCCAAACATAACTAATGCTCAAAGAAGGATGGTCTTTGCCCTTCAAGTTATAGCTTCTACTCGGAACACTGGCACTAGAACCTGATCCATCGGACGTGCATGAGACCTCTGATGCCATGATGGTAGACAACTGAATAGAATGATAATGGAGCTCAAAGAGTCCAAACTCCACTAAGGCTCAAAGAACGATGACCAAGTGTTAGATTCTGGGAGGGAATTCAACAATCCTCCCAAAAAAATAAATTAATGAACAATAATGACCAACTAGAAGGATTATGTGAGAATAAATGTGCTCACACCAATAAGTGTCTCAAGGAGTAAATCGACCACTGTATAGTTGACAAAACCAAAAAATCTGGAAAAAAAGTTCCAGAGTATCCTTTGCAAAATGAGCATATGAATAGTGTCAAAATCTCATAAAACTACAAGTTCTAACATGTTTACCTGCATAGTGAATCACTGACTCCACTGCATATAATCAGTTACCCAAAAGAAGCCAACTAGGTTTATCGAGCACCTATGAACAACTATCATACATCTCCTATGGCGAGGTTGGGTAAGTCTTCCACCTGCATCATCGAAGAGACCCCGATATCTGGGTGTCTCCCAGTTAAGAAAACCTCACCACAATCCTCTTTATCAAGCATAATGAAGGGTTTTATGCAAAAAACGTAACCGCTATATCAATCACCACATGGACTGCATAACTAGTATCCACAGAAGCATACATAGTGTATATATGCTCAATACACATAGTGTATATAGTGCATATCCCAAAAACTAGCCAACAACACCTCCAAGTGTCTGTCAACTCTGTTGTTTAGGTTCAAAAACCTGCATAAATTTGCACTGGCTGCTCCCACCACAACTGTAAAACCTTTCAAGAAACTTGTAGTTTTACGAGTGTGGCTGAAAACACGGCTGCAAAGATGAATAATTATCTTTGGAGAAGTACAAAGAAAACCCTTCTTGATGTTGTTGAGACTGTGTGAAGAGATCTATGCATGAAAGTACTCCAAAATGGCTCCGAAAATTACCCCAAAAATGCTTCAAAATTAGGCTTTGAAAGCAAAGCATGAATCTTTGAGGGACTAAAACATGTTCAAGGTGATGTTAACCTTAGTCTTTCCCCTTCTTCAAAAATCACAAGATTCTTGCTGAGTGGCAAGATATTGCAATGGTTAAGCGAGCTCTGAGGGGAACATTAGTGGGATGGGTGACCTTCCCGGAAGTATCGGGAACCTCTATCTTCCTTGATCATGAGGTCCTCGCGCACAGCCAATGGCGCCAATGGTGACTTTGGTGACTCGGATGACAAGATATGCCAAGGTCTATGCCTTGGTCGCCTCCTTAGTCGTAATCATTGGGTGGGTGCTCGCTTCGCTTGCAAAAAAGGAACAAAGCTTTTGCGTCAAAATGCTCTGATAGCAGTGAAGTATTTCGATGGAGATGCACCACAATGCACTCTTCTTCTCGAGAGCTCCACAATGGTATCCTCGGAGTAGAAAACCAAGCTCCACAGCCACACATGATACTCTACATAGAGGCTACATAATACGCAGAAAAACACAATACACATCGAGCATGAACACAGACTTCTTAGGTGTTACAAATGTGGTCGAACTTACAGTCTGCGACTAACCAGGTTGTTGAAGAATCACTCACTAATTAGACATAAAGACCTGAAGATGTATGAAGGATAAAAGAAAGACAAAGAGAAGCTGAAACAAAGCATTCATAAAATCAAGCCTTAGTGAAGGGACAAATTTACACCTGTAATATACAACGTAGAAACTTCCAGAATTATGAGTTCTTTAAATATCGGATCAAAGATGTATATAAGTGAGTTGAGAGAGTGATAAAGTAGCGTACATGTAGTAGGCGCAAGAGTGCGTATCTAGAGATGAATAATAGAACGTGAACTATCAGATATTCATCTGTAAGAGAGATGGTAAGGAAGAACTACTCAACATAGGAGAGTTTTCCATGGCTATGAGAAAAGGAAGGCCAAGCCATTCTATACACATCTTCTCTAATAGAAAACACATGTTTATGTGGAAAGATTGAGCGCATTCTTTTGTGTGAAGAAATCTAAGTGATTTCATATTACTGTGAAAGTTAGTTAACAGTTATGGTTGTCTTAGTGCACATTTTACGGTATTTGTACAAGTTAGATCTCACTGTATAGTGTAAAGTTTTCCACGAGTGATAGCTCATCTTGAAGCTAGTAGTTTCAACTACAAATTGACCAAAAGAGATTTGTGAAACGGGACATGTACACGTAGTACTGTGTCTGATAGTAAAGACATCCAGAACTGATGAAGTTTTTCTCAAACTTCAGATAAAGTTCATTTATTGAAGGAAGTTCAGGTATTACTTCCTTATCTCATCTACAATATTATGAAGTAACGACAACCAGATTTGCAGTTAATTCCGGTGAGATTTCGGTAACATTCCGGTGATATTTCGGTAACATTCTGGTGAAGTTTCGGTGATATTCCGATGAGTTCAAAACATAGTTTTGGTACAGTTAAGTGATAAAAAGATTATCTAACAGTAAGCAAGCACAAAATTGTAAAGTCTGAAGTAAATCAGTTCAGAATTAAAGTCTGAAGGAAAGGCGAAGTTTCTGTAAAGTGAATTCTCAAAATTTACTAAATACAGTAGTAAAGTTTTCAGGTTGCTAAGCTACTGATGATTATAGAGGTGTTCTAATATCACTCTAGCTTAGTTGTTCTTGTGGTGCGTTTTTTCGCATCAACAAGTGGTATCAGAGCAGAAAGGTCCTCAAGAGTAAACGGTAGTGCAAATACAAGAGAAATTGAAGAATTCTTTGTTGGAAAGGTGAAAGCTGAGGTGATCAACAACAAACGGCATCAGAGAAGCATTCCGAAGTCATTCTCATAGGTAAAGATTTATGAAAGGTAAAATTTTTTAACATTATACTCACCGGAAGTAACAGAAACAAGAAGACCATGGAAGATCACATTTCTATTGACAAATTGGACAGAGACAACTATCCCGCATGGGTAATGCGAATGGAAGCCTTACTTATGAGTAAGGACTTAATGATATATGTGATAGGAGAAGAAAAGAAGCCTATGTTTGGAGACGACAGTCAACCAAAGAAAGAAGAGTTAGAAGCCTTGAAGCTGTGGCAGAAGAAAGATGCAACGGTAAGAGCTTATATCTACAATACCATTACAAATCATCTACTACCACATATTAGAGGTCTGGAAAAAGCGGAAGACATATGGAGTGTATTGGAAGATCATTTCCAAAATACTACCAACGCTAGGAAGGCTAGCTTATGGTCAAAGTTTACAACGTTCAAGAAAAAGCAAAGTCAGAGCATTAGTGATTATGTTACTAAGATGAAGGACTTAGCAGATAGCCTTGGATCTATTGACAAGGATATTGAAGACCATAGGTTAATAGCACAAGTGCTTGCAGGATTGAGAGGAGATGAAAGGTGGAAACCTTTCGTACTGTCAACTGAACTTTCATTAAATCATTTTGTACCAGATTTAAATCAGTTGCTTGGACTAATGCTAACATTTGAGCAAGATTTGAAGACAGATGGAGATAAAGGACATGGTTCTGCTATGTATGCAAAGAGTAAGAAGAAAGGTGATAAAGGTGAAGAAGAGATGACTACTCAAGCAAATTATGCAAGAGGAAGAGGTAATGTCAGAAGTAGAAATAGAGGTAATACAAAAGGAAGAGGTAATCAGAATAACAACAAGAAGTCTTGTTGGATATGTGGATTAAGCAATCATTTGGCTCATGATTGCTGGTATAATCTTCAAGGATCAAGTCAGAATCAGAATAACAATTGCAGAGGTAGAAGCGGAAGATATCAAAGAAGTAGACAAAGCCAAAGAGGCGGATATGGTAGAGGTGGAACAAGAAGTTGGGGATAGAATCAGTCTCACAATACTGCCTACTACAACTATGCGAGTGATACGCAGAATGACAATCACACAACGTTGATGATGAATTCGATAAATGTGTCAGAGAATGAAGATCTCAAGGTATTCTATATTGACTCTGGTTGTTCAGATCATTTGTCAGGAAATATAGAATTGTTATCAGAACTGGAAGGAGGTATTTCAAATCATACGGTACAAACAGGTGATAATACAAAACATAATGTAAGGTCAATTGGAAAAGTGAAGTGTAAGAATGGAGCTGACATGCTAACAAATGTTTTGTATGTTCCAACAATCCCGAAGAATCTGATCAGTGTCGGACAGATAGTAGAAAAAGGTTTTCAAGTCAGGTTTACAAATGAAGGAGTATTTGTTGAAGATCCAGAGAATGTATACAATCAAATTGTCCATGGTAAAAAGGAAGGTAAACTTTTTACTCTTAAAGTACAAGGGAATGTTGGTCAAGCTTTAATCACACATGGTGATGAAGTATTTACAGAGTTAGACCTCTGGCATAAGAGGTTAGGACATTTTAATGAAAAAGGAATCAAAATGATGGTGGAGAAACAATTCGTAAGAGGATTACCAAATATGAAGAATCAACATATGATTCACAAATGTGAAGCCTGGCAGATGGGAAAAGCACACAGGCTACCATTTCAGAAGAAGGGTTACAAACACGATGGTTTGCTAGAACTCATACATACAGATGTATGGGGACCAACAAAAGAAGGATCTATCAGCAGTTCAAGGTATTACGTTCTTTTTATTGATGATGCAACAAGATGGATAACTCTTTATGTTTTGAAAGAGAAGTCAAAAGTGTTTGGAGCTTTTGGGCATTTTCATGCATATGTTGAAAGACTTACCGGACAAAAACTCAAAAGACTAAGGTTTGATGGAGGAGGAGAATATTTTTCTCAAGAATTCAATGATTATCTGTGGAATGCAGGTATCAAAAGAGAAATAACTTGCAGGTATACACCGCAACAAAATGGAGTAGCAGAAAGAAGAAACCGAACTCTAGTTGAGTTTGCAAGAGCAATGCTAAAGGAGAAGAATTGTCCAAACTATCTTTGGGCTGAGGTTGTAAATACAGCCACATATCTTGTAAACAGATTACCATGTACAGCTTTAAATGGAATGACTCCTTATAAAGCTTGGTGGGGTAAGAAGCCAACACTTGATCACTGCAAAGTGTTTGGATCAGTTGCTTATGCTTATGTACCATCACAACTTAGACATAAGCTTGAACCAAAAGCTGAAAAATATGTGTTCATCGGATATGATAAAAAGCAGATGGGTTATAGACTATGGAGTCCTCTAACCAAACAGTTTATTGTTTCCAGAGATGTGACATTTGATGAAGGAAAGAGCTGGTATACAGATAAAGAGCATAGTGTTGAAACACTTGAAGAAGAGATGAGAAGAATTGAAAAAGGTAAATCACATATGCAGGTAAATGAAGATGAAGATCATATGCAGGCAAGTACATCCAGGATCGGATCAGGTATGAGAAACGAAGATGGACCGAGATTTGATGAAGATGTGTATTCAGATACACATGAAGAGTATGAACCAAGAAGGTCAAACAGAGTAAGGAAACAACCAACAAGGTATTCCTATGATACTTCTTATTTGACTCAGAAAAACTATGCTTACTTAGTAAAGGAAGATGAAGAACCACAGAATTACAATGAAGCAAAAGATAAGGAACAATGGGAAGAAGCAATGAAGGAGGAGTTCAATGTGCTGAAAGAGAACAAGACTTGTTCCAAAACCAAATGGTAAGAAAGTGATTGGAAATAAATGGGTTTACAAAGTTAAGAAACTTGCAGATGGAAGAATAGCCAGATACAAAGCTAGACTGGTAGTCAAAGGCTATGCTCAGATGCATGGCATAGATTATGATGAGACATTCAGTCCGGTGGCAAAGATGTCAACCATAAGGACATTGATTGCTATAGCAGCATCAAAAGGATAGAAGCTAAGTCAATTGGATATAAAGAATGCATTTCTAAATGGATATATATCAGATGAAGTTTATATGGAACAACCTGAAGGGTTTGTAAGTTCCAGTTACCCAAATCATGTTTGCAGATTAAGAAGAGCACTCTATGGATTGAAGCAAGATCCAAGAGCTTGGAATTACAGACTTGTGAAATATCTCAATGACCTTGGATACCAAAGTTCAAAGGAAGATGCAAGTCTACTCATTAAGAGAACAGATGAAGGTATGATCTACATTTGTATTTATGTAGATGACATTATAATAACAGGTACCTCAGTCGAAGGAATCAAGGAGGTAAAGAGAATGCTTGAAAAAGAGTTCAAGATCAGTGATCTAGGAAAGTTATCATACTTTCTTGGAATGGAAGTTACATATACAGATCATGGTGTATATGTTTCGCAAGAAACGTATCCCCTAAACTTACTGAAGAAGTTTAACATGGAGAATTGCAGAGAAGCCTCAACACTACTTGAGGTCAATCATAAACTCAGCAAATATGATGGTGCAGAGTTTAAAGATATGAGAAAGTATCAATCTTTAGTGGGAAGCTTGATTTATGCTACGCAAATCTTAGTTATGCAGTAGTTCTCTCACAGTTTATGCATTGTCCGAAGGATCAACATTGGGTTGCAGGACAAAGAGTTCTTAGATATATCAAAAGAACTATAAAGGAAGGATTATATTATCCTTTTACATCAGATATAAAGCTGAGAGCATACAGTGATTCAGACTGGGCAAGAAGTCAAGATGACAGAAGGTCAACACATGGGTATACGATATACTTGGGAGATAAGCTTGTAAGCTGGTGTTCAAAGAAGCAGCATACAGTGGCTTTATCGTCAACTGAAGCTGAGTATAAAGGACTTGTGGAAGCAGCTAAAGAAGTAATATGGATGCAAACCTTGTTCAAAAGCATGGGTATTAATCAAGGTATACCTATCATACATGGAGACAATATGAGTTCGTTGTATCTTGCAGCAAATCCAGTATTTCATGCAAGAACAAAGCACATAGAGATTCAATATCATTTCCTGAGGGAATACGTAATGGAGAAGGAGATTGAAATAGTAATCAATCCTACAAAAGATCAGATTGCATATATTCTGACAAAGAGCTTGGATGGAGTAAAGATAAGCAGATTCAAAGAAATGGCAAGAATAAAAGAAAAAAAGAATATATGAAAGATCAGAAGATGCTAATTAGTGATTGAGGGGGAGTTGTTGAAGAATCACTCACTAATTAGACATAAAGACCTGAAGATGTATGAAGGATAAAAGAAAGACAAAGAGAAGCAGCAACAAAGCATTCAAAAAATCAAACCTTAGTGAAGGGACAAATTCACGCCTGTAATATACAACGTAGAAACTTCCAGAATTAGGAGTTTTTTGAATCTCGGATCAAAGATGTATATAAGTGAGTTGAGAGAGTGATAAAGTAGCGTACAAGTAGTAGATGCAAGAGTGCGTATGTAGAGATGAATAATAGAACCTGAATTGTCAGATATTCATCTGTAAGAGAGATGGTAAGGAAGAACTACTCAGCATAGGAGAGTTTTCCATGGCTATGAGCAAAGGAAGGCCAAGTTATTCTGTACACATCTTCTCTAATAGAAAACACATGTTTATGTGGAAAGATTGAGCGCATTCTTCTGTGTGAAGAAATCTAAGTGATTTCATATTACTGTGAAAGTTATTTAACAGTTACGGTTGTCTTAGTGCACATTTTATTGTATTTCTACAAGTTAAATCTCACTGTATAGTGTAAAGTTTTCCACGAATGATAGCTCATCTTAAAGCTAGTAGTGTCAACTACAAACTGACCAAAAGAGATTTGTGAAACGGAACATGTATGCGTAGTACTATGTCTGACAGTAAAGACATCCAGAACTGATGAATTTTTTCTCAAACTTCAGATAAAGTTCATTTATTGAAGGAAGTTCAGGTATTACTTCCTTATCTCATCTACAATATTTTGAAGTAACTACAACCAGATTTGCAGTTAATTCCGGTGAGATTCCGGTAACATCTTGGTGATATTTTGGTAATATTCTGGTGAAGTTTCGGTGATATTTTAGTGAGTTCAAAACATAGTTTTGGTACAGTTAAGTGAAAAAAAGATTATCTAACAGTAAGCAGCACAAAATTGTAAAGTTTGAAGTAAATCAGTTCAGAATTAAAGTCTGAAGGAAAGGCAAAGTTTCTGCAAAAGTGAATTCTCAGAATTTACTAAATACAGTAGTAAAGTTTTCATGTTGCTAAGCTACTGATGATTATAGAGGTGTTCTAATATCACTCTAGCTTAGTTGTTCTTGTGGTGCATTTTTCCGCATCAACACAGGCCACTATATGTTTTATAAAAGAACATATACAAAGAAGTGTCCAATGGCCATTTGGCTTTTCACATGGACACTAACGGTAACAATTAGGATTTACAAGAGGACTTGAAATAGGAAGTGCACCAAAACTAGAACCTACAACATCCTCAAGACCACCTACATCAACTTCATTTTGAGCACTTATAGCTATTTCAAGACAACACCCTACACAATGATCCACAATAATTTTGCCACCAATACATGGTGCACCATGTAAACTCACAATGGATAGTAGGAACCATATAACTTATCCTCAATAACCAACATACATAATGCATTGTTGTTCTCAATCATGGCAAGTGACTATACTTTGATGAAATATATTGGTCCTATCTTCAACAAATTGAAGAGAAGTACCTTGTGGAGCTTTGACACGCTTGTTCTAGAGTTTGGGGGCTTGTACAAGCGAGCAAAACTCACATAAAAATTGACATAAATGGACAAAATTTTTTGTGTAGTCACTACAACAATGTGTTTGAAGGTTGAAATGAGCTCAAATCAATTTCTTTTCTTGCACCATTTTTTGAAGCTCATGTAAAATATATTTCACCTTGAAAATTCTCAACAAGTTTTTTCGCAATCTTAGAAGTGATTGAGGTGTTCATGTGATACGCCTCGAGAATAAATTTTCCTGTTTTGATACCAATCGAGAGTTTGGGCAATGGGGACACATAAACAACGTGAGGAAGAAGAATAAATTTGCAAGTATGACACACAATGTATTTCTAACTATAGAATGTACAGAGATAAGTACCCCAATTGTCACACACATCACTTACAAAAACATACTAATGAAAGGGACACAAAAATGGTGATCTATTCCTCTACATGCTTGAAGGCACATAACTTGACAAGCACCAAATTACTCATTTGAAGACTGTGATTTGTTGACCCACCATGAAACAACTTAATAGCCATCTAAATTTGTATCCTAAGGCAATTCATGAACAAACATGACACGAAATCTTGATGCAATGGTCAAAGCTCCAAGCTGATGGCGCCAAATGTATTAGTTGGAACTTTGTTGTTTTTCTCATTATCTATAGGCCTACATTAATTCAAGGATATTCTTTTTAGTTTGAGGCTTATTTTGAATATTTTCAACTTAATTTTGAACATTTTTTCATTCATTTCATGTTTTGAGTTCCCCCTATTCAATCTTCATCAATATATGTAATATATGCAAGTTTTTGTGTCCTAATATCTAATTTTCTCTACTTTCTTTTCTATAATTAAGAAATATCTTATCCTAAAAACACATCTAATATGGAAATAAATTCTTGATTTCAAATAATGAACAATTTCATGAATTGGTATTCAGATGTAAAGTACATGAAAATATAGTTTTGGTGTGTGTTTCATACCTTTAGCCTTGATACATATGAAAGGCCGTCCATGTAAATGTTCCTTTCACTTTACCAACATCCAAATGTTGAGGTATTTTTTATTAAATAAATTAAATATCATTTTCTAGATTCATCATAGTAGTTGCATTCTACTTTTTCTATACACTTGATAGCCTAGTTGATCTTGGTTTTATTGTTAATGCAATCAATTGAACACTACACAAAAATGATTTATGCCATGTGTGGCTGACTTAAGTCTCTAATGTGATCATTTATTACATTGATATCCTTTGCCATATATTTTATTACAAGAAAAACTCTATCGATTCCCTTTTCTTACCTTATCCATTCCCTTTTCTTACCTTATCCATTCCTAATAAAATAAAAAATTAAGTTTGTCTTGTATAACTCAAGTTTAATGCTATTTCATTCATCATAACATTATCAATCAATTTTCTTATAAAGTTTAGACCATTTATCCGTCTTTTGGGAAGCCCATCAGATACCTTCCTAAATCCAATACTTAACGAATTGTTAATCATCACACATCTTTGAAGCTAGTTGATTTATCATTCCTAAAAATTTCATAGCCATCACATTCAAATCTTTATGCCAATTTTGTTTGATCCAACATCAATTTTATCGGGACAATTATGCTAGCTTCCAATCAAATTTTCTCAAGTTAGCATTACAACTTTGAGATTCCCAATGTTACTCACTCCAATAGATTGCAAATTGTTGTGCATAGTGGTTACAATAAATAAATGAATGAATCATGTTTCAAATTTACTTGTCAAAGAAACACCTTCGAGATGTTTTGATGTAAAAGAAGTGACACCTATTAGATTGTTATTGTTGATATATTTAGGTAGTGATGTGTGTGAACACACTAGGACCGTCGGGGCACTTTTTTCCCTCTTTAGGAGCTTTTTTTTCCACGGCTTGTATATATGCCTATTGCCCTAATGGGCTACTCATCTTTGTACATTCTCTAGTAATACATTTAGTATTGTGTGTTGTGCTCAAAGCTTCTTCTTCTTCCTTGTGTTGTTCGCGTGCTTCCGCAGACGTCTAACTCCAACAATTGGTATCAAAGCAAGTCATCGCTTCATCTAGGGCCACTGTCGACACTCCAGTTGCAGTCTCAGATTCACATGGAATTTGGTGCCAAAATCGTGATCTGAGCTCGTCTTGGCCTCCGAATCCATTATCTCAGCGCTTGTGCAGGCTATTTTATCTTTTTGTGCCAAAGGTCTATACCAGTTTTTTGTTCGCCAGTATAAGCATCTCAAAGTCTGCTACAGGTGTAGCAGAATTCGTCTGGGAAGTTTTGTTCAACTTTTTGAGATACAATCAATTTTTTGCATCAAGGTATTTTAGTCACCGGCCATGGCTGAAAGTAGTGATGTATTCCGTATGTTGGCCGTTGAGGATAAGCTGGATGGTACCAACTACCCGTTATGGGCTTATATGATGTGACATGTGTTGGTTGCAAAAGGACTATGGAACATTGTGCAGGGTGTCGAAAAACGTCCTATCACACCTGCAACTATTACAACTGCAAGTACTGAAGCTAATGCAGAAGGTGTCGAAGATGATGGTATTCTGCATATTTCTTTTCGTGCTACAATTTCTACTGCACCTACTGTAGAGCAAATTCGTTGGGATGGCAGAGATGCCTAGGCACATGCATTGATAGCTTTGTCTATCAAGCGTGCCATTATTCCTCATATTCGCTCTTGCAGAACGGCTAAGGATGCTTGGGATACACTTACGACATTGTACCAAGCTAGGAATGAGGCTCGTGTTGCTTACCTCCGAAAACACTTCGAGAGTGAGCACATGAATGAAGGTGATTCTGTGGATAGTTTCCTAACAAAGATCAAAGACTTGAAGGAACAGTTGATTTCTGTTGATGAGGTTATACCAGATAGCTCACTTATGCAGACCGTTCTGAATGGTCTTCCTGATTCATATTAGAGCTTTGCTTCTACTTTTCGGTTGATGATGAAAGACAATCCAAATGCCTTGTCATTTGAGGAGTTAGTCTCTGTTCTGTTGCAAGAAGATCAGTCTAGGCAGAACAGGTCCATTATGCGTGTTGTAGATCAAGCTTTCCTAGCTAGTTAGAAGGGCAAATGAAAATGGAGCTCTTCTAGTAGTAAGCAGAAATCTGCAAATGCTGCACATTCGAAGAACCAAGACAAAGATGAGAAAAAATCAGAAAAGCAGAAATTGTTTTGTAAGTACTGTAAAGGGAATGATCATATCATAAAGAACTGTCCAAAACTGGTTGCAAAAGAGGCAAAGAAGAAAGAGGCTGGAATGGTTGTTGCAGAAGCCTCTACACCAAAAATGGAGTTTGCTAATCTTGTGCAGGAAGAAGAATGGGCATTTACTATTGTTTGCAGTTTTGACCCATCTTCTCATGAGCAGTGCATGTCTGTAGTAGACTCAGATGTTTGGTACTTTGACAGTGGGCGACCAAACATATTACCTTGCAGTGCAGTTTCTTCTCTTTACTCGAGCCTGCCCCTACAGGGAATACTGTTACATGCACCAACAACTCCTCTTATCTTGTTATGGGAGTTGGTAAGATCATTTTGACTACTGCTGATGGTAGTTCTTTCACTTTGTCAGATGATTTATTTGTGCCAGGGATCAAGCAGAACCTGTTATCAGTTTCTGAATTAGCCAAGATTGGCTTGGTTGTGAAATTTGTTGATGACAGGTGTACAGTTCATGATCTGTCAAATGGCGATGTGATTATTGCTTCTGGCATTGTATGTTGTGGGCTATATAAGCTCATAGACTATGAAAGATCTATGAATGATTTGACATGTGCAGTACACGATTCTCAGGCTATCTCAGATACAAAGCTTTGGCATGCATGCTTTGGTCATCTGAATTTTGCTAGTTTGCTACGCCTGCAGAAATCTGAAATGGTGTCCTCTTTGCCCAAACTTGAGGCACCTGGAAAACATGTTTGTGAAGGCTTTATTTTGGTCAAAATGCAGCGTTCCTCATTTCCAAAGGATGCACTAGTTGATGAGAGAGCTGATATTGAGCAGGCAAGAACTATGCCAAAATGGCTTGTGCGGACTTTGTGTGATAGTAAATTAGATGCACCTATGTCATATCATACTCGTTCAAGCTCTCATAGTGCCTCTTTTGCATCAGATTGCTATGCTATGGCTACATCTAGTCTCTGTGCTGAGAATGAGCCTGTTTCGTTTGATGAAGCACAAAATTCAAAAAATTGGATGCTACTATGCAATCTGAATATGATGCTATAATGAAGAATGGTACTTGGTCTTTATGTGACTTGCCTCCAGGCAAGAAGGCCATTAGCACTAAGTGGGTATACAAGCTGAAGTGTAAACCGGATGGTACAGTTGACAGGTATAAGACTAGGCTTGTTGCAAAGGGTTATGCAAATGGAAAGAGGCATTTTGATGAGACCTTTGCACCTACATGCCGTATGACTATTGTTCATAGCATTTGTGCACTTGCAGCTCATCATGGTTGGAATGTACATTAGTTGGACATTAAAACAACATTTCTGAATGGTGACTTGCATGAAGAAGTGTATGTTTTTAAGCCCCGTGGCTTTGTGCAGAAAGGGCATGAAAACCAGGTGTGCAGGTTAAAGAAGGCATTATATGGTTTAAAGCAAGCATCACGTGCTTGGTATGAGAAGTTACATGCTTATCTGATTGCACATGGTTTTGAGAACAATTCAATTGAAAGCACCTTATATGTTAAGCATGCTAATGATGTGCTTCTGATTCATTGTTGTCTATGTTGATGACATGCTACTCACTGGTCCTATTGAGAAGCATATTGCTGATTTTAAGGCTGATTTGCATGCCTCATTTGAGATGTCTAATTTGGGGCCTTTGCATCACTATTTGGGCATTCAGTTTATGCAAGTTGATGGTGGAATGGATTTGTGTCAAATGAAATATATTGACATATTATTGCAGTGTTTTGGCCTTGAAGACTGTAAGCCTGTTGCCACTCCTATGGAGCCAGGTTTACGATTGAATCTTCGTGATGCTGGAGATGCATTTGATGTTGTTCTCTATCAACAAGTTGGATGCTTGATTTACTTATGCATTACTCGGCCAGATATTCAGTTTGTTGTCTCACACATGAGCAGGTTTATGCATTGCCCAAGAGTCAAGCATTGGCAGGCGGTTAAGCGCATCTTTCACTACTTGAGTGGTACTCGGCTACTTGGGTTGTTTTATCCGAAGGGGGGATCACTACCACCAGATTTGCATGCTTTTTCTTACTCTAATTGGGTTGGTTGCTATGGCACTCGTGTGTCCACTAGTGGCTTTTGCTTCATGCTTGGTTGCTCATGTATATCTTGGTTGAGCAAGAAGCAGCCTACTGTGGCCACTTCGAGTTGTGAGGCTGAGCATAGGGAAGCTTTCACAATGACTGTTGAGTGTGTGTGGCTCAGACGCCTTATGGCTGATTTGGGTGTTGGTCAGAGTTCTACCACCACCATCTCCACTGACAGTCAGAGCACATTGGCAGTTGCGAGGAACCCTGTGTTCCATGCTCGCACTAAGCACATTGAGGTGCATTATCACTATGTCAAGGAAAGGTTCTCTGTTGGGGAGATTAGCATGGCATATGTGGCCACGCAGGAGAACATTCCAGACCTTTTCACGAAGGCTCTGCCTAGGGAGAAATTTGAAGCTTTCCGCAAAGCTTTGGGCTTACTTCCTTTTGTGGAGTGATTTCCATGTAGCTTGGCACTTCCTTATACATGAGTGCCAACTCCTTGTTCACCGTATCACTCCCAGGGAGGATTTGTTGATATATTTAGGTAGTGATGTGTGTGAACACACTAGGACCCCCGGGGCACTTTTTTCCATCTTTAGGAGGTTTTTTCCTCTCGGTTTGTATATATGCCTATTGCCCTAATGGCCTACTCATCTTTGTACATTCTCTAGTAATGCATTCAGTATTGTGTGTTGTGCTCCAAGCTTCTTCTTCTTGCACTGTTCATGTGCTTCCGCAGACGTCTAACTCCAACAGTTATAGAGTGCAATATAACCATATGTACTATGATGATTGTGCAAAACTAGATCGAATGGCTATAATCCACCATTGGCTTTGATTGTGAAACTATATAAGATAAATGGAAAAATATACACAACACTTGAAATAATTATCATAATGGCCACAAGACCAAGCATAGTCTTATGTGAAACATCAAGAAGATTGTTCCGAGCAAGAAATGTTGAAGAACAATAAATACAATCTTAAAATATCTTGGTGGTAGTAAGTATTCATGTATATGCCTTTGTAGAGATGAAACTCTCATTACTTGTACGCAAAATTTGATTATGTTGTTATTGGCATAGTTATAAGTTTAGTTCAAGGTAGATTTTTCACTGTATTAGAGGTTTTATTTCTTGTGTGTCTCATTGTTAAAATCCACTGCCTTTTCCACTACATAAGTAGGCTATAATGCACTAAACATAAAGCATATAAGGAAGTCTTTGTTGGGTGTGTGTAGAAGTGCGAGAGACACACGAGAAGCACACACAAGGAACACAAACACAGCAAGATACACGGAGAAGACGATGGCTTGAATAGCTCTCTCTATTGATGATGAACTGAACTGAAGTAAGAGCTGAATAGTATCCCTAAGTACAAAGTACCACCACATATGAGAGTATCAAGCATGTGGTAACATGGGGAAAAAACCTCTAGCTACCAGTAGAGTAAAAAGTGCCCATGTATAGGGAAAAGGTTCACATCAAAGATACTCGAGGAACACATAAGTGTAACAAACCCCCCTGGAGCGAATGATGTGAACACATACAAGGAGTAATAGATCAACCTCCACAAGGTAATAAGCCTAAAGCTTTGCGAAAAGCTTCAAACTTTTCCCGTGGAAGAGCTTTGGTGAATATGTCTGCCACATTATCTTGTGTAGGCACATATACCAAATCAATATCTCCTGCATGAAGGCGCTCTCTCACATAGTGATAATGCACCTCAATATGTTTGGTCAGTGCATGAAACACTAGGTTTCGTGCAATAGCCAAAGCACTCTGACTATGAGTGAGAATATGTGTAGCAGCATCAATCTCCATGCAAAGATCCATCAGTAGGTGTCTCAGTCATATACACTCCACTGTAGCTGTGAAAATTGCCCTGTACTCAGCTTCACAACTCGATGTCGCCATTGTAGGTTGCTTCTTACTCAACCAAGGTATGCATGAGTCTCCAAGGAAAAAGCAATTACCACTAGTGGACACGCGAGTATCATAACAACCAGCCCAATCACTATCTGTACAAGCATGCAACCATGGTTGAATATCTCTGCCATAAAAGAGACCTAAGCTCAAAGTGCCTCGGAGATATCTAAACACACGTTTCACCGCTTGCCAATGCTTAGTGCCAGAGCTATGCATGAATCGACTCAACTGCGAAACTGCATACTGTATATCCAGCCTTCTGTTGCATGCATATATAAGACATACCACAACTTGCTGATAAAGAGAAGTGTCAAATGCATCACTAGAATCCTCAACTAAGAACCTGAATCCTATCTCAACTGGTGTGGAAATTGGCTTGGAATCCTCAAAGGCAAAACATTGAAGTAGTTTTTCAACATACTTTGCTTGATGCATAACAATTCCCTCCTCAACGGATACAAACTGGATGCCAAGATAGTAGCTCAGAAGACCAAGATAAGTGACATCAAAAGTATGCTGCAAATCAGCCATAAGAATGTCAAGTTTTGCATCACATGACCCAGTCAAGAGTATGTCATTGACATAAAGAACAAGCACTATAAGATCAGCCCCATTTTTTCGTACATAGAGTGTGCTTTCAATCGGACTACATCTAAAGCCAAGAGCAATCCAGTGCTTATGGATTTAGTCATACCATGCACGTGGAGCTTGCTTGAGACCATACAAGGCTTTATGTAAGTGATAAACCATATGCTCTTTCCCTTTCAACAAATCCCGAAGGTTGCTTCACATAAACGTCTTCTTGCAAATCACCATTCAAGAATGTTGTTTTTATGTCCAACTGATAAACTTTCCAACCTCGATGGGCAGCCAATGCAACCACGATACGAATGGTAGTCATGCGTGAAGTAGGTGCAAAAGTTTCCTCATACTCAATGCCATATTGTTGCGCATATCCTTTGGCAACCAATCTAGCTTTGTAGCGATCAATGCTACCATGAGATTTTCTCGTAATCTTATAAACCCACTTTGTACCAATGGCATTCTTTCCTTTTGGCAATTCACATAACTTCCAAGTACCATTCCTACGTATGGAATCCATTTCTGATTGCATAGCACTCATCCATTGTGGATCATCACATGCATCTTCAAAAGAAAGTGGCTGAGAGCTTGATCTTGTTTTACCAAGTAAAGGTGCACTTAATTTGTTGTCTTGCAAAGTTTGTTTCAGCCACTTTGGCATACTTTGTGCACTCTTGATAGACATGCGTTCATTATGTAAAACATCTTCAATATGTACAACATGTGTGGGCTGAATTTCATGCTCATTTTCAGCCATATTTTGACGCAAATGTTCAGCCATATGTGGCTGGAAATTTCCAATAGTTTTGATAATTTTTTGCTGAAATTTTTCAGCCATGTTTGGCTGGAAATTCTCTACATTTTCAGCCCTATTTGGTTGGAATTTTTCAGCCCTTTGAACCTCAGTTGGCTGGTCTACATAGCCATATTCAAGTGCACCATTTTGGAACAAAGACATGAGTGTATCAAACACATCTTGTGAGCTAATGGTTGGCTGTTTTTTGCATTCAAGTAGAGGGAAAACGGAATTTTCAGCAAATGCCACATCTCGACTCACAATAATTGTGTTCGTCAATGGATGGTACAAATGATATCCCTTACTTTCAGCACTATAACCAACAAATATACATTTCTTTTCCTTGTCATCAAGTTTGTGACGTTGTTGTGATGGCACAAGAGCATATGCCAAACAACCAAACCACTCACAATAATTGTGTTCGTCAATGGATGATACAAACGATATCCCTTACTTTCAGCACTATAACCAACAAATATACATTTATTTGCCTTGTCATCAAGTTTATGATGTTGTTGTGATGACACAAGAGCATATGCCAAACAACCAAACACACACATATGACTAACCATAGGCTTATGACCATTCCAAGCCTCATAAGGAGTGATGACTCTCAATGCTTTTATAGAGCAGAGATTCAACACATAATTTGCACACATGACTGCTTCCATCCAAAACTTATAAGAAAGATGCTTTCCTTTAATCATACATCATGCCATTTCAAGAAGAGTTCTATTTTTACGCTGGGCAACACCATTTTGTTGAGGTATATATGGCCCCGTACATTGGTGTGAAATACCACTTTCACGAAGAAAAGCATTAAACTCATGTGACATATATTCACCACCACAATCCGTGCGTAGAGTCAAAAGCTTTTGTGAAGAAAAATTTTCAGCCATAGCTAAAAATGCTTTGAAGCAAGAGAATACCTCATTCTTTGCTTTCATAGGATACACCCATGTATGGTGAGTAGCATCATCAATGAAGGTAACAAAATATACATGCTTCCCAAAAGATGGAGTCTTGACGGGACCACATACATCACTATGGACAAGTTGCAATTTTCTTGTAGTGTGTGTATGACTATCTTTTGGAAAAGAAGCACGATGCATTTTTCCAAGAATGCAACCTTCACATGCATGCTTTTCAATGGACTCAAGTGTAGGCAAACCAATAACCATGTCCTTCTTTTGCAAGTAGAGCAAACTATTGAAGTTCAAGTGATCAAAACGAGCATGCCAAAGCTCCATTTCAGCCATGGAAGAAGTATGAGCAACCAAGGCATTCGAGGTAGCCCTCTTGTATGTATCCATGCGATACAAACCATTACATAATGTACCAGACATCACGATAATATCGCCATTGTTGAAATCATGAACCATACACTTATCATCAACAAACTGTACATGAAGTCCAGTTTTGGCAATCAACTGAACTGAAATTAAGTTCTTCTCGATATCGGGCACATACAATGCATTTCTCAAGAGAATCACACCTCTATTTGCAGCCGTAAGCTCAATTTCTCCTACTCCAATGACAGGATGAGAGGCATTGTTTGCACACACCACATGTCCTCCTTTGGATGCATCTTTCAAAGAGGTAAAAAATATTTTGCATGATGTTATGTGCTTTGAAGCACCACTATCAAAGAACCAATCGGAATTAGTCTCACTCACAACCATACATTTAGAATGCAAAGAAGCATCATAATGACATGTAACAACACATGCCCAAAAATCTTGAGCCATGTTAGCTTCATCATTCTTTACATTTGCTGAAATTTCAGCAATAGACATGCCGGATTCCTTCTTCTTTTCATTGCATTTAGCAAGCTTTCTACACTCATCAATAGTATGACCAGCCTTCCGACAATATTTGCATCTCTTATTGTTTTGCAAATCACTATCATTAGAGGAATGAGTGGAAGAGGAAGCTTGAGGCTTTGGTTTTGATGAACCCAAAGCTGAACCATACTTGCTTTTCCCCTTTTGTGAGATAGCAAGTGCTTGCGTTCCCAATCAAACCACTCCTATTCACTCTAGATTTCTCTTCTTGCAAAAGAAGAAACGCAACCTCATCAAATGCATACATATTAGGATTTCCTTTTGCAACCAAACGAAGTGTAGTAGCAAAGCTTTGAAAAGATTCCAGTAATCCTTTCAACAATGTAGAAATGAGTGATGCATCCGGAATGATCTCATCTATGTTTGCCAATTGCTCTTTCAAGTCCTTGATGCGTGTCACATACACATTCATCAACTCATTTTCAACCATACATAAATCCTCAAATTGCTTCCTCAAGTATGCAACATGTGCTTCATTACGCACGGCATACAAAGAAGCAAGAGTGTCCCATGCTTATCTCGATGTAGAACATGACCGAAAGGAACTATATGACGCTTCACAGAAAGCGCAATCAAAGCATGAGCTTGAGCATCTTTTCCATCCCATCTAAGTTGCTCCTGTGTAGGTGGAGAAGGAGAAACCAATGTACTTGAAGAAGAAGCTCCATCTGTGACAGTAGACTGTGAAGTAGAAGCACCTGCGGGTCTTCGATCTACATCTTCCACTATGTTCCAAAGTTGTTTAGCAACAAGAACATGCTTCATCATGTAAGACCACATCGGATAGTTGGTCCCATCAAGCTTATCTTCAGCTTGAAGCATGCCAAACAAGTCATTGCTGCCCGCCATTTCACTAAAGAACAAGAAGGTGACAAAATCTTCACTTCGACGAAAGCTGAAATGAATGCTGAAATTTCAACTCACAAACCGTCACTCTGATGGCGATTCTGACTGCACGAATGGCTTCGAAATCGGGGTAAAACCCCAGCGTACCTGATGAAAATGTTTTTTGGCTGCTGAAATTCACAGTTCTATGCTCCGAAGTCGATTTGCACTGTTAAAAGTGCACGCACCACGACACGAAAAACCGAAACTTGAGAAGGAGCTGAACCTGCTCTGATACCATTGTTGGGTGTGTGTAGAAGTGCGAGAGACACACGAGAAGCACACACAAGGAGCACAAACACAGGAAGACATACGGAGAAGAAGATGGCTAGAATAGCTCTCTCTATTGATGATGAACTGAACTGAAGTAAGGGTTGAATAGTATCCCCAAGTACAAAGTACCACCACATATGAGAGTATTAAGTATAAGGTAACATGGAGAAAAAACCTCTAGCCAACACTAGAGTAAAAAGTGCCCATGTATAGGAAAAAGGCTCACATCAAAGCTACTCGAGGAACACATAAGTGTAACAGTCTTATGGCTTTTTAAACTAGTTTATAACATGATTGTATCTTAATATGCACCTAGTTTACACAATGGTGGCCAAGAATTCAAACTATCATGTGAAGATAGAGTACAAACAAGTTAGATCTCTCCATTTGGGGTTCTTTAACCATCAAGCACACTTCTTATAAAGGTTCACACCAAGTCTATTATGTCAAACGCCTTGGCAAAAGTTATACTATATCAACTTCCATGTATTCACTTGGGTTCTTCATTTTTAATCTTGTGCATTGCATTATGAAATCCATCAAGTGGAGCACATATGGAATCATATGCTTTTCACATTTTTCTTAAAATCTTCTTACAATTTATCATAATCATTTAAAAAATTATTTATATTCTCCATATCCTAATAAGCCCTCAATATCTGTTCTCCATCAAAGACCATCATGGATTTCTTCTTAACCTAAGAGAACAGCTTAAGTGAAAAATTAGGAGCTACGATAAACTAACAAGTGTTCTTGAACTACTCTGGCATTGACTTGAAGGATGATGTTAAGGAGAAATGATGATGTGTGCAATGGCAATTTACATACATTGTGTTCTACCTATAACACAATTCAAAGCTTGCCAAAATGCCTTCGATTTTTTAATGTCCAATGAAATTTCTCATTTTCCTCTTCTCTGTACATAATGACACTTATTTGTTAGACCAAATCACTTGCAAATTTGTTACTATGTAATGGCAGTTGTATGTGTGATCAAAACAGAGCCATTAGAAGAGGCTTTTCACACTAAGGAGATTCATCTTCCCTTCTTGCGTACATCTTTCATGATCTTGAAAAGACACCGATCATTGCATATATTATACTCGATACATATTATCTTGTAGAATTCAATTCCTTGTGGTGTGCATATATCCCTAGAGCTCTAGTCTTGTTTATTTCCCAATGTATTATCCCTAGCATAAATGTCCCAAATCTTTGTAATTGAAAGGCTTCCCTTCCCTTCCCTTCAAAGATATTAACATGGTAAATGGATATGATCTCAAGTTTGGAGCTCCCATTATAAAATGCATAATGCCTGTCATATTGCTGGAGCACAAGCATCAAACCTCCATCCCCTATTGCCCAAATGCCACTTCTTTAATTACCCTTTGATACATACTGCTCTTGGTTGGCATAGCTTTAAACCCTCCTTTTGTAGTCCATGCCAATTTCGACAGATGTTTTAGGTAGTATATGTCAATCAGTACAGCTCATTTAAATATCATTATGCTTCCAATGATGCCAGGTAGATTTATCCTTTAGCGTTATCATGTAGGGTTCAACAAATGCTCTCATAGATATGGTCACATAAGAGCACACATGTTCGTGACCCTGTGCATGCAGGCGTGCATGTGTGCACACACGTGCATCTGTGTGGGTGGTCACACTCCATCATTCAACCTTTTCCAATCACCATTAAGTAATTTCAAATACTGTCATCAACTGTGCAGACTCAAAAATAAGGAACACATTTCAACCCCTATAATTTAGGCCACCCCGTTGAATTTCATGCACATTCAGGTAACCTTTGTTTCTTATGTAAGTTTGTTAAAACCTAAAAAAAATAATGCTCTTGATGTATTGTACACACAAGTATTACAAATACAGTACATGTGCCTTTTCTTCTCTGTGGCTATCATACCCAGTTATTATTGTCCCAGTACATTCTTCTCACCATAATCAACAACACAACTGAAAACGTCCAAAATATCAATAGAATTGAGAGAAGGGGATTGATACTGCGAATTGTGCAATTTTCCCATACACCTAGGGAGAATATTTGATTTGGAAATGGAGGCATGATATACATTTCGGTAGGCATGGCCAAAATCATTCAAGTATGCTCTGACCCTCTATTAATTTGTTATTGCTCGACGATCTCCTTTTGAGAAAGCCACCCTTGACTGGAGATGGCTCTAGAAATGTGTGCAGAGGCATTTTGCATCCTTGACTATCTTCACTGTTTTCAGATTCTCCTTGACCTGCACTTTGGAGACTTTCTTGTCTCTCCATCCCATCTGCTTTATGTACTATGATATTTCCCAGTTCATTGATCTAGTAAATTCTTCCCTTGCTTCAGAATCACCCAAACTTCCAGATCCTGACTCTCCTATATCACCCTTGGTTACTGAAGCATGATCTAAATTGTCATTTCTTGTCCATCTTGACACACAGACATCTGCAACAAATGGAATGTGGATGTCAAAGAAAAAACCTAGACAAGAAACACAGCAGTTCATCATCTGAAATAATATCTGTCCCTCTCACAGCTGAGAAAAAATTATGCATTGTGCTAACCACTACAATTTGACCCGAAGTACAGCTCAAAGATTGGTTAATGCAGTCACTCCTCTCTATCATACAAAAACCACATTCCCAACTACATTTAATAACTATGCCAGCAGAGCCTTCTGCATCCTTATATTGTACAGTCCATCCAACATGATGTAGCTCCCTCTTGAGTAGATCTTTGATGTTAGTAAATACTCTGTATGATCATGTTTAGCACATTTGCCCAAACTGCAAAGCCTAACTAAATGAGACATAAAATTCAAGTATCATGAGCTTTGGACAAACAAATAGCAAAACCCCGAGTAGAGCTAGATCACCAACTGCAATACTGATGAGCGTATATGCAGGAATGTGACCACACATAGCATATACACGTGTGCACTCACACACGTAGTGACACAAACAAAGACACGATCAGAAACATAGATAATACATATTCTGTGTCCCAACTAAGTGCATGAACTTCCTACCAAAAACAGAGCTAAAGCTGTGCAGTGAAACATGACCAACAGGTCAAGAGGTAGTTCACGAAGGATGTAATACTATATCTCCAAATTTGTTAAAAATAAAAATAATAATGATAATAATAATCATTTTAACTACAAGATTTACCTCTTTCTACATTGCGGAACTTTACAGCAGAACGACCGATTGTCCGCCAGCGGAATTTAGGACCTGAATATTTGGTAGAAACTCTCAGAGCTCTTTCCGTGTCACCAATCTTCTCATATGTTCTACTCACGATTTTACTAATCTCATCATTAAGTCTGATATTAAGCTCTTCCATATCTGCAAAAACCTTTATCGCAAACGACCATAGAAAACAATCTTATTTATTGAGTTCTGAAAAAAGCACAAACTAAAAAGTATTAACCAGACTTCATGGGAATCCAATATGAAGTGTATATCTGAACAGCCTCATTAAAAACTATATAAAAGAGGATAAAAAAGCCTCTTCACGACTCGCTTGATATCTTTAAATGTATGAGTCTTATTGTTTGATTTGTCTTCCAAGAAATGACTCAACTAATGCAGAAGATCTCATACAATCATACGTGGTATTGTAGTTTATCCTGTACATAATCAAGAAATTTATCCAAGATGAATGTAAATTGTCTACCCATGAGAAGCATACACTGCAGATCCACTGTGGGGGACCCAATTCGCTGATGATATCTAATTGGTGGCATGAATGAGATTTTGTACTTTTAGGGATCCACATGATCATGGAACCCAAGGTAGTATGAGTCATTCTCAAACAAAAATACAGGGAGGGATTTTCCTTTTAAGTATATTCAATGGATACAGCCATTGTCATACAAGATAAGCCCAGTAAATCCATGTGGTATATGTTAAATTCTAACATGGTAACCATGGAAACCATGCTCTTCAGCCAAGCAATAGATCTTACTGTTTATGTGCTTGACATTTGCTACATGAAATACACACAAGCTGCATTTTTGGGCCAACTTAAACGAGTAATTGATGAAATAGATGATTTCTAGACAAACAGGAGGACTAAGAGAATGCTACTCATGTGCAGGATCAGGAGAAGAACTGGCTGCCTAACTTCAATGTCAATAGCATATCAGCTGGATGGATGTCCCTAACTTGAAAATATGAAATATAATTTTTTCTAAGAATACATATAGAAAATGAAAAATAGCTAATAAATCTCATGCTCAGTTTCAGCTAATTGACAAAAGTGAATACCACAAAGAACATTTTAAGTTCATTTATCCCATAAAAGCTCTCTTAATCATCTTGATACAGAAACACATACAGTATCATCAACGAGCATACCTCGAGAATATCCTCATACATCTCATTACGTTCATACACTCTCATTATCTCAGTGAAGATTGCTATTGGAGTGCAGTCCAAATGCCGTGAAAAGATCTTTCTGAAAAGTTCCTGTGCTTCATCAACCCTGTTCTCAGCACTGAAGGCCCTGAGCAATATCGTATAGATTCCCAGGGTCCTTCCCTGCCCTTTTCCAAGCATCCACTTGATTATCTGCACTCTAACCAGTAAAGAGGATGTCTCCAACAATTCCGTAAATAAAAATTGACTAAAATAGATCAGCTCACAAAAGATAAATCACAAAGACGCTAGCCTGTATAATCCGAGGCCAGTTTTTTCTCTTTTCAAGCACTTGAATGGCCTTCCTTATAGGTATCAATGGAAAATCTAATTCCCAAGCAACAAACCCATCAAGCACTCCATAAACTTCCTCTTTGACATTGGATACAGGCTCAAGCTGTGGATATCATGGCATTTATTAGACGATAGACACACTGACAGAAACTGAACAAACAATGTAAGTAATATTTCTCACTAATTCAAGAAGCTTGTCTGATTTTGTAAATGAGCCTCGTCTATTCCGTGATTTCCAAATATAAGGTCTTCTAGGCCTTTTCCCACCTCCCGCAAAACAGATCTACTATAAAATACCATTAAGATTTACATCAAAAATCATTCTAGTCTCATTTTCAGCAATATAACAATCCACAACCTTGACATCATAGTCCACAGGATCTTTAAACTAAAAATTCCATCAACGACAAAATGATATCTAAATAAATCAAAGAAAGAAAGTTTACATTTCAGACTCCATATTCAGTCATAAACCTCAGAAGCAACTCAAGAAACATTCAACCAATGTGAAGCTCAAAATAATAGTAAAAAATGGCCAAAGTGTTCAAACATTACACAAAAATGGTCGGGAATGGTCTCCATTTCTCAAACATGGCCAATTTATTTGATGTACATACCAATTTTCATAATTTTTAGAGTTCCTTTGAGCCTCCAAAATAGCTTAGGAACCTAATTTTTACCTAGTTGGGACACTAGGTCGGAACAAAACCAAAGTTAGTAAGAAACTATAAAAGGAGCTAGAGAGCTCATTTTTGAGGTTGACACTTTGGGAATTGAAGTATGGCTAAACAAATGTCTTTATTCATTGAGGGATTAGCTAGTTCTTCGTTGGGAACCATGGTGTACTTTTGGAGATGTCTCGACTAGGATTCACATATTATAGAAGCAATGAGTCTAGAATACAGTAGAGACTTAAATATGATAGGAATATAACAAACCGGAATGTGGATAATAAAGTTCCTCTCACAAAAGAGCTAGCACAAGATATTTATAAACTCTTAAACTCATCAATACTTTTAACATCACTTGGTAGATCTTCTCTTCAAGATGGAGCTTAGGTAGGGTCTCATTCTACTTGGAGGTGGAGGGTCTTCATCAACTTCAAGTTGCCTATATAGACTTCTTCATGGCTCCTTACATCTCTCTTACATGTAGTCTTTTCTTCATGTTGCCTCTATTCTTCCTCTTTCCCTATGTCAATTGTTGCATATTGTTAACACTAAAGTTATGGCCAGGGTCCTCATAATTAGTTCCATGCATAGCATCACTATTTGACGTGTATTCATGGCAAGCTTTTGCCTAGGAGTTAGCCCTATCTAGAAAGTCTTCGTCTCACTTCCTACGTGTGGGAGACTCGTTCGTACATGCCATCCGGAGATCACATGGTGATCAAAGGATAGACATGTTACGTGTTCATTGACCATGAGAGATGTTGGACATGATGATCATATGCTTCCTTAAGGCCGAGTCATCATGGATGGCATGGCCATCAAGATACCTAGGTAGTTGCAAAGTCAAATCATCACTTAAGTCAAATCATCACTTAAGTCAAATCATCACATTGTATAATGTGCATTGTGCAGATCATGGTTCTTCAACGAATCTAGAGAGCATCTTTTAAGTAACCCAAGCGAGTATGATACAAATTAGAGCACCTTTCACCCTTGAGCAACTTGACAACCTCAACCTATCTGTATAAGCAAAAAGCATGCATCTTGACTCTTGAGGCAGTTGTATTTAGCAGAGTCATTCTGACTCATAAGGCACAAAAAGGGGGGGGGGGGGGGGGGGGGGGGGGGGGGGGGGAGGGGAGGGGGGGAGAGAGAGAGAGAGACCCATAATCCAAATTCGATTGTTATTCGTAACTTATGACCTCCTAATTCTCGACTTTTGAGACAAAAATTAGTAATTACCAATTTACAGTTTATCTCTTGCATAGCTTTGGTTGCATTTTATTGTGCACATATTGCAAGGTAGAGAGAGAGCCTTGAAGGAGAGATAAATAGAAAGAGAGTCATCCATGGACCACTTCACAATAGCTTATCATACTCTAGAAGGTTGACATCATGCCTCGAGCGAGATCTTGCATACGGGATACCCACATTGTAAGCCACACATTGGCAAGCACGAATGTTTCACGTTCAAGCACTTAGAGATATTGTGGTAGAACATTTTGTACTAACACCACGTCTCATTCATGATGTGTCATAGTTAGATCCCCCTTGCTTGACAAGTAAAGACATAAGCCATATTGACAAATAATAAAAGGGTGGACATAAAGCTTACTTCCTAGTCGTGGAGCCAATACGGCCTCACACCCTGAGCTTGGGAGCTTGCAACTAAGCAGGCAGCACATGCCACCAGCCTCCCACCAAGATGGGTGACAAGACTTTGCCAGAGTGTCTTCCAAGCTCAAATCTCCTTCAAAGGTATCACAAAAAAATCATTGTGTCCAAGATGTTAGGCAAGGCAATTGCAGTGGAACCAGGATACCTACCCAAGCAACCAAATAGGTAACTACCATGGGACGAGAATGCTTGTCCAAGTCACCAACCTCTCAACTATCACAAACCAGGATGTCAATGATTCCTCAAGATGGATACAATTTGTAGCATACACCATCGATCAATGATCAAATGTGGATCACCATCCAGAAGATAACATCATGCACATGCTGAAGAATTATGTGTTGTGGTTCTTCTCCTTGACATGGAGAAGGTGGAGGGCTTGGAGTGCAAGAATGGAGGCTGAAATGTGAAGGATTCTTTTCTCTATGTCCAATTTCGGTGATTGTGCACTATGCCAAGAATAAGAGAGGAGACGCCATTCATATGTTCCGAAATTAGGATCCTCCAACATGTACTAGTATTCAGCCAAATTCCTAATTAAATTAGAAAGTTTTCAAAACTTTCTAATTTTTACACATCACCCACTTAATATCAGCCATATGGAATGTATGGAGAAGAATACACGACCCCAATTTGATAAGGTGGGTCCAATAGACTTATGCCATGTGGTAGAATTTCGTTGAACCCAAAAATCAAAGTTTCCTTGCTGCTCAAGTAATTGCCTTGCAGCCCAAGTAATTTCTTTGCTGGCCAAAGTAATTGCCTTGCTGCCCAAGTGATTGCCTTGCAACCCAAGTAATTGCCTTGGTGCCCAAGTAGTTGCCTTGCATCCCAAGTAATTTCCCTATGCACGTTGATGAGGCAAGCCACCATAAAATTGTCCATCTATTGTCTATTGCATCGGGAGAAAAGTACGAAGAGGTCCAACACCTAGGTGATGAGACTAAAGTAAACTAGCGAGCGCATCCTTGAGGGCATCCAGCATGCAAAGAATCCTCTTTTTTTCATTTTAGAGGAGAACCACATATGGCCACCTTCTCCAAGGTATCACATAATTGATCCTTAACCCAAACAGGCTGAGGGGTCTCTTGGAGTTTTCACCCAGTCAATAGGTTGTGATTTCCGCAATCTTCCCCCTTTATGGATGCCCAATCCAGCTAGGACCATGCCACAGCCATGCGCCATCCATATCAGTCCTATTTCTGAAAAAATAGACCTCCCACCATGTCTCCCCTCGAAACAAGGGCTAATGGAGCTGCCACCAGCCTTGTTAACGAAGGTCGACATTGCTGAGGATCAGCCATCACGTGCTGAGAAGTTGCGGGCACACATTCCTTCATTCCCATACCTATTCATGGTGGTTTCTCCCACAAAGCCCCACCTCACCAATAGTCCCTGCTCATATTCACTCATAATCAGCATGGGATGTCTCCATTCCCTGTTGCAATAGAGAGAGAAAACTCCAGCCATGGTGCATATGTTCTATTATTGAAAATAATTATTCGCAAACATATGTAAAAGTGCATTAATAACATGGCCAATGAGTTAGCCGATATATATCACAACTTTCCCACCGATCAGACTGTAGTAAAATATGGTGATAAAGCAAAGAGCAAAGATATGCATGTCTGTATGTGTTTGTGTGTCTGCATGCTACAAAAGTCTATGGAAACAATCAGAAAGGTCTATGGAAACAATCAGAAAGCTTTGGAATCAGAATACTATCTACATGCAGGGACAACTAAGCAAACAAAATGTACAAAAGTCTACAGAAACAATCAGAAAGTTTTGGGAAAGAAATATTACCTGCATGCAGGGATGCCTAAGCAAACAGATTGTCAAAGTTCAATATTGTAATATGTAGAAACATACTAATAATAAGAGAAAACTAAAGCATCATAAAAAACAAAAGATTCCCACATGATTATTCAAAAATTCTCCCTTTATGAACAACAGGTCAAATTCTTCCAAAAGTTAAAATCATGAAGAATAAACGAGACAGGAATGCAATGTTTGGAGCTAAAACAAATGAACTTGAAAGCAAAACAACTAACTTACTAGAAGGTTTGCATGAGATACTGACTGAGGCCCCTTACTGCTACTATAGAACTCGTCGTGTGTTAAAAAGCCTGCAGGATCAACATGTATATTGAGCAATGTTATATAATCACAAATATATTGTGAATCAAGAGCGATTCTTGAAATCAGAAGAAATTATTAACCTTTGACATCTATGGAGTCTCCCTGATAAAGGAGATAAACATAAGACACACATGATAATACCTCTCTCTCTCTCTCTCTCTCTCTCTCTCTCTCTCTCTCTCTCTCTCTCTCTCTCTCTCTCTCTCTCTCTCTCTCTCTCTATCTATCTATCTATCTATCTATCTATCTCTATCTCTATCTCTATCTCTATCTCTATCTCTATCTCTATCTCTATCTCTATCTCTATCTCTATCTCTATCTCTATCTATCTATCTATATATATATATATATATATATATATATATATATATATATATATATATATATATATATATATATATATATATATATATATATATATATATATAGCACCGGCTCCACCTATGTATCACATCCTCCACCCCTCCATTACCACTGGATGGAGGTAGTAGATAGATGCATCTTCATGATTGTATTGCCCTCAGCATATAGACATGCATATACCCCTAGAGATAGGGCTCCATCAGCCTTAGTATTTTACCACACATGTTGGAGACTAGATTGTATTAGCTTTTTATGATCTTGCTTTAGTTTTGTGATAGCCGGATGACATCCGCATCATGTATCTTATGTTTTGTCTCATAGGCCGACTTTGGCCTCTCATAGACGTAAAAAACTCTCTCTCTCTCTCTCTCTCTCTCTCTCTCTCTCTCTCTCTCTCTCTCTCTCTCTCTCTCTCTCTCTCTCTCTCTCTCTCTCTCTCTCTCTCTCTCTCTCTCTCTCTCTCTCTCTCATTCATATATGCCATCACAAAGATAAAAAAGGGACCTCATGACATGTTTTCAATGATCAGTTTCGATTTGTGGCAAAAAAGATCTTCCTTTTGGCCCAAGTTGATATGCCATACCAGCTTCTCGACAGAAAAAGTCCATACATGGCATCAACTTCTTGCATCAAGAAGTCGAGGAGCCGCATCAACGAGGGCTGGCCCAAAGCAATGATGAACATCCAAAACACATGACAAAGTCACTTTTTTTTTTCTTCAGGATGGAGTGAGCCATGCACATGCGTGCATACCCACGTGCAAAAGACACTCACACACACAGAGTATGTGCATGTGTGTGTATGAGAGAGAGAGACCTAGAAAAAGAAGTTGGATGTGAAGTATGTTCCATTTTAGGCCAACAATCAATCTAGAAACAAAGAGAAAATGGAGACAATGTGGAGAATAGACAAAACATGAGAGAGAGAGAGAGAAAGATAAGGAGCCAAGCTCCAAATATTTTCATTACATTCCATGATGAAGTACATGCACTTCCAAGGTAGAATAGAGAATATGCATGAGATACAAACTACCCATAACTTCACGATCTCCATAGTTCAAGATGATCTCCTCCAAATAGATAAGCCCCAAGCTTCTTCACACCTTGAAGATGATTAAGAGCACAACTCCACCTCCATCATGTTGAAAGACCATCTTCTCCATGTTCTAGGCCTGCTTCAAGTGATATTATGAGTCCAAGCACTTGTTTTTATATAGACTAACTAATACATGCTTTTCGAAGTGTAAAAAACTCAAAAGCAAGGTTCCCTCATTTAGTTCTGAAAATTAGGAGAACCTTAATTTTGGGTTTTTTTTTGAGGCATATAATATATCATATATTGTTTTTTACTTTAAATAATGCTTTTCTCTCATAAATTATACTTATTTTCTAAAGTTACAGTTTGCAAATTGACCTTTCGTATGCTTCCAAATACTTGAATGTTATATAACATTGGAAAGCTCTGGATGAGTATTTTCACATTATGTAATGAAAAATTTCTATCATTTTATGACCATTTTGACCTATTTTGACCAACTATTGGTCAAGCTTTGACCATCTGTATTTTACTTCTTTTAGTGCTGCACATGGGGTCCTTTGCCCCTAGGTTTAAGTTAGGTACCTCTAGTTTTCACATATCTTGCAAAATATCCACCAACACACACAAGACCTTAGACATGAACAGCAATCCCATAACATACATCACAAGGAGAACTCACACATCCCCCACTCTTCCCAACCAAGTACTACTTGGAAGGATAGAGACAATTATAGAATGTTAAGTAATTGACAAAATGTAGCCTCAAACATACTCCCTCAACTATCAAGGTTGGTAATGACTATAAGTTAGAGTCATATGCTCTCATCTACGCCTATCAGACAAACACACATACAATATAAGGTGTAAAACGCCCACCATAAAGTACCATAAAGCTCTAAATGTAGATATATTACCCCTCCTTGCTCACATAAGTCTTCCACCATGACCACCAAGTTGAACATGCAAGCTCCCATATACATGGATGAGTGACAAAACTTCGAGCATAGTTTTTCCATACGTGAACCATACGGCAAACGCATACAGGTATGCAAGTATGACAAAAGTATGGAATTTCATTTAAAATATCATACGCGATATCATGCTTCTGGTAGAAAAAATACTAAAAATTTGAAACTTATATATATAACATATATATAATATTTATGTATGTATCTAGTGTATATATGTATTTATGTTTATATGTGTGTCTATATATACTTACATACACTATTCAGCATACCTTGAGGCCCAAAATGAAGACCAGAATTTTTCAAGAACAATGTCCGAGAAGTATGGAGTACAGAATGAACCATACGGCAAACATACTCATACTTTTTCATACATATGGAAAAAATTCCATACGCGTACGAAAATAACTATGAATTTGAGCATTGAAAGGTTGATTAATAGGTTGAACATCACTTCTTAGGTACACAAGGAAGCAATGTTCTCCAATATGCAAAATCATCTACAAATAATTCTCCATCATCTCTAAATCCAACATAACCAGCACATAAACATTATTTGTTGCTACTATATTGACTTTTAACTTCCTAGTTTGATGTGATTGTTGTTGCAATCTTCCAAAATAAGATGTGAACCCCCCAGAGTGGACTTTCCTTCAATTTTTACTTAGCATATGCATCAAGATTGATCATCTGCATCTTCTGGCTGAATACAAAGCTCAGGTTGATCTGCATTTGTCATGAAGACTTAAGTCTTCTACATAAAGCGCAATTCTTTATGTACTCTATGTTTTCCTACTCTGATACCAATCCGGTTTTTAGGCCCACAAATAATATAGAGACAAAGAAAAAATAGACGATGTGGAAAAGAAACAGAACATGTGAAAGAGATAAGGAGCAAAGCTCCAAATATTTTCATTACATTACATGATGAAATATATAAAGTTACAAGGTACCATAGAGAATATGCATGAGATACAAACTGCCCATAGCTTCACAATCTCCATAGCTAAAGATATCTCATCCAAATAGATAAGCTCCAAGCTACTTCACACCTTGAAGATGATGAAGAGCACAACTCCACCTCCTTCAGGTTGAAAGACCACCTTTTGTCCATGCTCTAGGTCTTCTCCAAATGATAAATTATGAGTCCAAGCACTTGTCTTTATGGACACTTAGCTAATACATGCTTTTCCAAGTGTTAAAAACTCAAAAAACAAGGTGTTGTAATTTTCGAAAACCGAAATTCCAAAAACTACAAAAACAAAAATTTTGGGTTTTTTAATTATATTTTATATTGTTTGAACATAATATATACCATATATTGTTTTTTGCTTTAAAATAATGTTTTTCTATCGTAAAAAGTGTTTTTCATACTTATTTTCTAAATATTTGCAAATTGACTCTTCATCTGTTGCCAAATACGTACTTCATTGGAAAGCTTTTGATGAGTACTTCCAAATCTTTATTAAAAAAGCCTATCATTTTTTTAACATTTTGATATGTTTTGACCGATTATTGACCAAGGTTTGACCATCTGTATTTGGCTTTCTTTTATACTACCGGTGGGGTCCCTAATGGAAGGTTGTGCCCCATAACTCTATATTTCCAACAACCCCCCTCCTCTTAACCTGGCACTAGGGGAATATGCTAGGTACGTATATTATTGTTATAGTTATTAAGCTTAACTTAGGTACCTCTAGTTTTCACATATCATGTCAAGTATCCACCAACACACACAAGGACCTTAGACATGAAGATCACTCCCATAACATACATGACAAAGAGAACTTACACATCTCCTACAGTCTACTCTTCTCAACCAAGTACTACTTGGAAGCATGCTAAATAATGGATAGAATGTAGACTAAAATATACTCCCTCAACTATCAAGGCTTGCCAAGTCTATCAAGTTAAAGTCATATGCTCTCATCTACACCTATCAAACAAATACACACACATATACAAGAAGGTGTAAAATATCCACCATAAGGTAGTGAATGAAGACATATTGCCCCTCCCTGCTCAATCATTCTTCCTCCATAACCACCAAGTGAAACATGCCAACTCCCATATACGTGGATGAGTGACAAAACTTCAAGCACTAGAAGATTGACTAGTAAGTTAAACATCACTTCATTGGTGCAAACGGAAGCAATGCTCTCCAATATGCAAAATGATCTGCAAACAATTCTCCACCATCTCGAAACCAAGCATAACCAGGCTCCAGCACATAAACATTATTTGTGCTTCTAAATTAGTTTTTATCTACCTAATTTTGATGTGATTGTTGTGGCAATCTTCCATATCCAGATGTGACTCCTCCCGAAGTTGACGTTTCTTCAATTTTATACTCAATATATGCATCAAGTTTCATCATCATCTACATCTTCTTGCTAAATATAAGACTCAGCTTGATGTGCGTCTTCCATGAAGACTTAACTCTTTTACATGAAGCCCGATTCTCTATGTACCCTTTCTTGTCATGCTCTAATACCAATTTGTTGGTTTTTAGGCCCACAATCAATATAGAGACAAAGAGAAAATATATACAATGTGGAAAATAAACAAAACAAGTGAAAGAGATAAGAAGCCAAGCTCCAAATATTTTCATTACATTCCATGATGAAGTACATGGGGTTACAAGATAGCATAGAGAATGTGCATGAAATACAAAGTTCAAACTGCCCATAACTTCACAATCTCCATAGCTAAAGATGATCTCATCCAAATAGATAAGCTTTAAGCTGCTTCACACCTTGAAGATGATGAAGAGCACAACTCCACCTCCTTCAAATTGAAAGACCACCTTCTCCATGCTCTAGGTATGCTCCAAATGATAAATTATGAACCCAAGCATTTATCTTTATATAGACTCGCTAAAACATGCTTTTCAAAGTGTAGAAAACTCAAAGAGCACGATTCCATAATTTTCCAAAACCTTGATTGTGAAAACTATGAAAACCCTAATTTTGGGATTTTTTTAATTATTTTTTATGTTGATTGGACATATAATATATCATATATTGTTTTTTGCTTTAAAATATTGCTTCTCTCTTATAAAAAGTGCTTTTGATACTTATTTTCTGAGATTATGGTTTGCAAAATGACTCTTCATCCGTTTCCAAATACTTGAATATTATATAACATTGGAAAGTACTATTATGTAATAAAAAATTCTATCATTTTTTTTACCATTTTGACTTGTTTTGTTGACCAAGGTTTGATCATCTGTCTTTGGCTTTCTTTTATCCTATAGGTGGGGTCCCTAGTGGAAGGTTGCATCATAACTCTATTTTTTCAACAAGGTAAGCCCTTCACATATCACAAGATCTTTCACACACTAAAATACCATGCACACATGAATCAAATAACATAGATGAGAGAAGATAGAGAAAAGAGAAAGAGACAAGCGATGTGAAATGAGCAAAAAGTGCTACTCTAAAATAACTTGGAATTAATGATGTCATGAATATAAATGTATGTATGTACCAAGGTAGCCATGTCTTGTCCAGTACCATGCGTCCAGCACGGTTCACGTACGACACACGATCGTACTAAGTTTTCTGCGTATTGTACGTACGATACATTTTATATACAAGCACGCACACACACCCATACACACACACACACACACACACATATATATATATATATATATATATATATATGTATATACACACACATACATACATACATACATACATACATACATACATACATACATACATGCATACATACATACATACATACATACATACATACATACATGTATGTATGTATGTATGTATGTATGTATGTATGTATGTATGTATGTATGTATGTATGTATGTATGTATGTATGTATGTATGTATGTATGTATGTATGTATGTATGTATGTATGTATGTATGTATGTATGTATGTATGTATGTATGTATGTATGTATGTATGTATGTATGTATGTATGTATGTATGTATGTATGTATGTATATATATATATATATATATATATATATATATATATATATATATATATGTGTGTGTGTGTGTATGTGTGTGTGTATATTTGTGTATTTGTATATGTATATGTATATGTATATAAGATAGATTATAGATGCAAATTGTACTACGTTTGTCGTACATATATATCACATAGTACATAGTATATACATAGTTATTAGTACATATATAGTTATACATAGCACATACATACATTATTACATATGTGACATGTCATACATGTTACAATGTGCATAATCCATAGTACCATTATTCATAAAACATAATCCACGGGGAAAATTGCAATAAGTTTCAACTTTCAAAAAAAGAAGAATGGGCTCTTAAAAGCTTCAGCCTTGGAAGTTGGCCTCTAGAGGTGTCTAGGACTAAGCTGAATGCCAATGTATGCTAATCTTTGTGAGGAGAAGTTTGAAAGTGTTAGATATACTCAATACTCCACCCTCAAGTGACCACAAATGATCCATGGTGCTCTAAGGTGTAAGGCCCCCATTATAAGGAGAAGCCATTGTGAGAGCCCGGAGATTTGTGGAACTCTAACTTCCAAGTTAGATGAGGTCTATAGATGACCGTTGATGGTAATAGATGATCTTTGTGAGCCTAGCCATATATCTTCATAACTTCACAATCTCCATAAAGTGAAGATGATCTCCTCCATGTGTAGACTCCAAGTCAATGTCCTCCTTATGGATGAAGAAGACACATAAACCTTAGCTACAGCCTTCCTTGTTGAAGAGTAGAATATCTAATCCTCTCTCCTCCAAGGTAGAAGAAGACCTCTCCAAAACCAAGCTCCAAGCTTGTGCTCCATAAATGTGATGATCGAAGTTATATAGGTTGATCGTTTTATAGTAGTTTGTGCCCATGAAGAAACTCATGCAAATTCAGTTTTTTCACTTCTTTTTAATGATAAAGTGCTTTTCTTTTAGGGAAATTTTCAAAAACCCTAAAAAATTTTCCGCCTTGTTTTTTGTAGTCGATTTAGCTTTTATGTGGTTCAATGAGAGCCATTGGATACTTTCAATATGACCTTGCCATGTGGAAACTCAAATTTTGACTTATTTTTAAAATTTTAACTTTGACTTGCAATTGAGGGTTTGATATTTAACCTCGAAAAAGTGCTCCAAATTCATGTTGCATAATAGAAATCTCTTGATAACTACTGTCCAAATCTGAAATAAAAAACTCAAGGCAAATTTTGATCAATTTTGACCTTGGTTTGATGGTCGACTTTTTAAAAAACTGATGATTCTCTGAATTTTTCCTTGAAATATGTGCAATCCTCTTGTGGAAGGTTGCTTTTCCAACACGCTCTTTGCTGAGTTCAAGAAATTTCATGCATTTTTTATCACCCAAATAGGCAGGTAGCTTAATGCTTATGTACGTACAATGGGAGTGAGTTTACAAGTGCTGAATTTAACAAATTTTGTGGAAGTGATGGCATAAGAGGAGCTAACTGTCTCATATAGCTCCTCTTTTAATGGTGTGGCCGAGAGGTACAATAGGAGACTATGAAAGGGTGAGATACATGCTGCTCACGACTTATCTCCCTCATGGATCCTCATAGATTTTGGAGAGATGCTTTTAAAACTTCATTTCATATTTGCAATCGACCCCCATGTGTCCCTGCAATGTGGCGTTATTGAAGAGGTTTGGTTTGGCAAACCTATTTCATATGACCACCTACATGTCTTTGGTTGTGGTGCTTTTGTGCATATAAGGCCTATATATATAAGGCCTGAGTTAGGAACATATCAGATGCAAAGCCTTTCATGAAAGGCATCTTCATGGGATATGGAGATAAAGTTGAAATGGTCTACATAATTTTATTACCTACACTCAAGAAGGTGATATGCAGCCGGAAAGTTGTATTTAATAAGGCAAGATTACTAAAAAATAACTCTGCCTCTAAAGATGACCACAAAAGGGTTAAATTTCAACATGTACACCTGTTACGTTTGAATTTGACCCTTAGGATGCACCACATATGGTTGGAAATGACAATGAACTAGTGGTATCGAGGAAGTTGGTGTTGGAAATCAATGTCACATCATCAACAAATCATTCATTAGATAGTCAAAGGTATAAAAAAGCTAGTCAAAAGTACTTTTCAGCGATAGTTTTAAAATAAAGAAGCTTTTCATGATAAATCAGCAATTCTAAATTAAAATAAAGCGATAGCTTTATTTTTGCCATGAAATCAGATTTTTCGTAAAACTTCAGCTTTATTGATGATTTTATCACTTGAGGACTTGAGGCCTATAAAAGAAAGGCATATGGTCACTTCTAGAGATATCCAACGCCAACTCTTGCTGAGTTTTAGAGTTGTGCAAAAGCACACATGAGGCAGCCATGGTGCACATATGGGCAGCTATGGTGCAGCTATTGAAGCACATTAGGTGCAGCCATGAAGTTCTTCTTGGAGAAGAGTGTGCTCACACTTTTGTTTATGGAGAAGACTTACCTATCAGCAGCTTGGTGGTTTGGATCAGCCATCTACATGATGTATTTGAAGATTGTCTTCTACATGAAGATTATGGAGTACTTCAAAGACATTGGATAGAGCTTAACATAAGATTGCATCTTATGTTAATCAGGTACATATTCTCTTTATGCACACAGGAACTCCTTGGAGCGTATGGAGGGAGTGGCATCCATATCTGGAGGTGTCCTATTCGGCATACATAAAGGAGACTCAGTACATGCATGCTACATGCCTTCAGATGAGATGTTAGAGAAGGTGTTTCCACATGAGTATGAGGATATCTGTCAGCAACATGTTAGCATTCTATGCTAATTCCGTAAGTATGTGATCTATCACACACACATCTGATTCAGGGTCTTCCATAGCCTAAATTCAGATTAGGGTTTGCTGAATTTCAGTTTCAAACTGATCTTTCTTCTTTCTATCACTCATATTCACTCTTCTACAACCTATCAGGTCATACATCTCATACATATTCAGATTTCTGTCCCTACATCTGAATATTCTTGTAAATTCTGTACATACACTCTTCCATCTGTTTCTGTTCACATAGAGTGATTGAGATTTAGACTCCCACATTGTAAATTGACATTTGTATATATGATGGTGTGAGTAAGGAGTGGCTTACGTAACACTTTGAATATGTTGTCTAATCTCTCTCTATCTTTGTCTCATCATTGTATGATTAGATGTTGGAATCTGTGTTGTAGATCGTGGATTTGTGGGACCTGTGGAATTAGTTATGGGCCTACCTAATTTCCAACATTTGGTATCCGAGCTCCTAGACTACCAACATATGATTTCAGAGCATCTTCTAACATTTGACATATGATATACACACTTAATCTAGATGAGTAGAGAATTGAGAATTGGACAACTCGGTCACATGTTTATTTATCAGTGTGGAGTATGAAGCTAATGATCTGTTAGCGGCCAAATACTTTTGGAAGTATGAAGATACTTTACAGAAGTATTGCGTGAAGACCAAGACTTGATGAAGAGAAGGCTACTTCAAATTCAAGGAAAAACAATGGTTTGGAGATGAGATCAGTTTTGTTTTCAGCTAACATAAGGTTGAAAGTTTTGATCAGATTTTGTACCTACAGAGGTAATTCAGCATTCAGCCAACTCAAGGAAAAGGTTGGTGAATTCAGTCATATCAGTCACATATGAAGCAAAGTTTTGATTCCTCATATGCTGAGATGGTAGAAGCATGTTTTATCTTCTATATTCACTTCCATTTATGTACCATGTTTGTTTTGTCTCTTACTCTTAGCACTAGAGGAAGAGAAAAATTCATTTAAAGAAGTTAAGAGTGCTTGCTACTTCAAGATGAAGAGAACAAAAGGTATGGAAGAGAAGTTTGAAGATGTTGACATCATCAGGTGGAAGAAAGGTGTAGAAGAAGAAAGTCCACCAATTCCAAAGAGAAAGTAAGACTTCCTTTTCTCTTATATTTTCCATATACTTTTCCTACTTTTATCCTCTACAAGAACATCTTGTGAAGAATCGCATTGAGAGAAAGAAAAGCAGCAGATAGCTAAGAGAGCAAAAACAAGTCTACAAGAACATCTTGTGAAGAATCGCATTGAGAGAAAGAAAAGCAGCAGATAGCTAAGAGAGCTTATATGTTTTGACTCATATGTGTATGAGTTATGTTTTAGTTGAAGATTTTGAGCAGGCAGCTTATATGTTCCCTCAAAGAATTCTTGGAGTGTCAATTCAGATCTACTTGGTATATGACAAGTTGCAGAAAAGTATTTTTCTTCTTTACCTAACTCTTGAGGTAAAAGAGTATTTGTAACAGATGTTGGAGACTTGGAAAACATTCAGAAAATTCAGTATTTTAAAAATCAGAAAATTCAGAAATTTCAAGAAAATTCAAAAAATTCAGTATTTTCAGAAAATTCAGAAATTTCAAGAAAATTCAAAAAATTCAGTATTTTTAGAATTTTCAGAAAATTTCAGATTTTTTATGTACCAGTCAGATGGAGAATCTACTTTCAATGTTTATCTTGACTTTTGGATACATGCTTGTATTCAAAAAGGTGTTCCATCAGATCATATCACTTGATTGAGAAGTGGAGTTAGCCAAAAGAAAGTCAAGCAGATACTATCGCATTTCACCCGGAAAGAATATGAAGATATGAAGTATCAACTTGCAAATTTTGGAGTTCTCAAGGTGAGAGTTTGTCCACTTGTGTTCCAGTAGAAGTTGAAGATTCTTGGGAAGGATTTTGTTGAAGAAAAGTTTTACAACTTTATGTAAGAAGCATGGACACTTAGAGACATTCCGATAGCAAATCAAACATTCAGTCATGAAGGTTTGAAGAGAGCAGATTCTACACACGTATTTTGTTGAAGAGATCATAGATCTTGTATGATCTTGAATATCTTGAGTATTTTTGAGTCCGATGTCTATCCTTTGTTTGTAAAGTTCTCAACATTGGAAGATCTTAACATTGGAAGAAGTAAGTCAAAGATTCAGATTCTATCATATTAGTGTTGCAAAGAAATAGAAGAAGATACTTGTTATGTTGCAGAAGATTATGAATCCTAAAGTGCTTTCCGCAAAAGTTTTTTTATGATGTAAATTGTAATAGGATCAGCTAACCTTATTCTATAATATGGGAAGCTGAGGAGTAACAATGAAAACTATTGGCAACTGCAGTGCTAATAAAAAGGGATTCAGATTATTTGTTTCAGACACAGGTATTGATGATATGGTAGCAATACTAAATCACTGAAGATCAAATTTATTGAAAGAAGGAAGACGTTCCAGATTTCATAAAGTTTGATATACTTTGAAGAAGTTTGGATACTGGTGTTAAATCATCCAGGGGGTGATGAAACATGAAGACTTATTTTCAGCCATATGTGAAAGAATGCAAAATCATACTTACAGGTATTCCTATATTTCCTTTATCAGTTTCTCTTTATGTTCCAGCTTTTGAAGAAGGAAGAAGGAGAATGTCTAGAGAAAGTTCCTGTTAGGTGTTCCTATTCAGGAGAAAGTTCCAAAGTTCTATTACAGAGAAGCTTGATATTTCAGAGAGGTTTGTTACTTATGAGGTGCGCACATATATGATTATACCATACTTTGAAAGGAAAGAGGTATGAAAGACTTACAGATAGAACAAGGATGAAGACAAGATGACATAATAGAAACTTTGGTGACACTCTCATGAGTTGAGTAAAGTCAGAGATGAACCAGCTAGTGTTCATAATACACTAAGTTGTAACTTGTAAGTCACAAGTCTCAGGATGGATTCAGTTCTTGATTTTGTTTAGTGTATTTACATGACACAGAAGAAGTACGCTGAGAAACCTTTCTTAAGGTAAATGCAAATATGTGGATCCTAGTGTATGCTTACAAGTTTGAGAAGACAGGAGATGGCAAATTCAGAGTCAAGTCATGCTACATATGTTGTCAAGCAGTGATTGCTTGATGTGTGCTAACACTATTGGATATCTAGTTTGCATATTTTCTCAGGTATTACGGTTCATATTCAGCAAATTCAGATTTTTTGAAGTTTGAAGAAGTTCAAATTCAGCTTTGAAGAAGACTTTTGAAGATAAAGTTTGAAGGTCAATTCTGAAGGACAAGTTTGAAGCTTATGACAGTTTGCAGATGAGTGAAGTTGCATATCCAGTTCAGTTTGTACCGATATGACATTGCAGGGGGATTGTTGGAAATCAATGTCACATCAGTCCAAAATCCTATTATGGCAGAAACCCTAATTTTGGTACTTAGTCATTTTTGGCACAAAATTTGGGTAATTTTTTTATGAGTCTATCTTGTAGAGCTTGATAAGAGTTTTCTAATGGTATATGACATGCAGTCATCAGAGATCAGATTTGGGAGAAAACTCTCACCCTAATTTTCTGCTGATTTAGGGTTTTTACCTCATTTGATAGCTCTCAGCTTGCAGGTAATAGAAATGTCATCAAATCATTCATCATGTAATCAAAGGTCTAATTTCAACTAGTATCAAAGCTTTGAACTCTTCTTCGAGGACAAAATTATTACAATACTTTTTACTTAATCCTATGTTAAGCTAAAGGCATTCCCTTGCATTTGGGAGAATTTCATCGCGAAAAACCTTCGTTTTTCACCATAAAAGTGCTACTTTTGGATGATTACTTCAGCACACTACAAAGTTGAAACAAATTTTGAGCTTTTCAAAGAGTTTCATCACAAAGACAAAAAAAAACTCTTCTGTTGTGCTTTCTTTTTATTCGCACATGTCATTTCCAGCACTTGTATTACTGAATTTTCATTTCTAAGTCCTTTATTGCAGAGATTTGCTCTCATTTCAAGTGGAAGCTTATCTATTAAGTTTGTGGAAAAGCACATCTGCTGGAATTTCAATTACATTGGTCTTTTGGCTCTATTTTGAACAAATTTCAGATCTTTTTGCTCTTACAAATAGGGGCTTTTGCTAAAGATAACCCCTATTGGCTTTCTCCTTGTCATATGTATGCTTAATGTGGTAAAAAAACAAGAAATTGTTCTGTTTTTTTGCCCACGTTAATTTTTTTAATTTTCTGAGAAAGAATTCAAAATTTAATCTCTCTTGCATTTTGGATCAATTTTGTTGAAACTTCACATAAAACCTTGATAAGTCAACGTGTAACTATCTATGGAAGATTTTTTGGATTTTGGTGCCATTTTTCCAAAATTTCCTAAATTCTGAAATAAATTTCAAAAATTTCCACTTTCTTCATTTGACATCCTCAGAGTGCAAAGATGGCTTCCTCCTCATACATGAAAAATCTCTTTGAAATTAAGAGGTTTGAGGATACAGACTTTGATTTGTGGAAAGAGCATATGCAAAGCATTCCTTTTCTAAAGGATTGGGAAGGTGCCCTTGTGCATGTGAAGCCAGAGAGTATAACACATGATGCATGGACCACTTTGAATAAGAAAGCCATTACATACATTAAAATGGTTGTCTCTAACGATATTCTTGTGGATATAAAGGGCTTGAATTTTGCAAATGAGGTGTGGGAGAAGCTCCAGGACCATTAGATGTTTCATTATCAAACAATCCCAACTTGACTTTTGATGTTGTGAGGGGTTCTATTCTGTACGAAGAGATTAAAAAAAGGCAAGTGGAGAGGGAAATGGTTCAGCAAATATGGGTAGAGGTAGAACAAAGAAGAAAGGTGGAAATGCACAAAGAAACAGACGCAAAGGCAAAGGCAAAGGTGATTTGACTAGCTACTAATGTGGTAGAAAAGGTCACAAGAAACTAGATTGCACATACTATATAGCACAGTTAGAAAGAAAGAAGACAACAAGTGACAAAAAGCTAAAAAAAAAAAACAAGATAGATGCATAGGATAGCTCTAAGGACAAGGAGAAGGCCAATATGGCCTCTAGTGTGGTCACTAAAGAGTTCTCAAATGTGGAGGAAATCTTATGTGCTACTATGACAACAAATGATGCACGTGTACACCATACATGATGCTTCTCATATTATTCATGCATAAGATATGCAAATCACCAAGATTGATCTAATTGATACCTTGCTTACAGTAAATGATGCATTATCTCATATGTGGATTGTGGATTCAAGTGCATCATTTCATGTGATTCCTATCGAGGACTGCTTTGCTACTTTTCATGAAAGAAATCATGGCCATGTTTACCTTGGTAACAATCATGCATGTTCCATTGAAGATATAGGCATTGTGCACTTGTCTTTGGGTGATGCCGATGTGCATTATGTATCAGGCATCAAAAAGAGCTAATTGTAGTTTGAAAAATGAATATGCATGGATATAGCACTTTCTTTGCAAAAGGTTCTTGGAAGCTAGTGAACAGCTAAAAGCTGATTGTAAAATCCACAAAGAAAGGTTAGCTTCCCTTGCATCCCCTTAAGTCATCACTTCTCCATATGAACCTTGATTTCCATCAAACACACCAAAAGAAATGCTAAAAAAGGGGCTTACTAGGCATGGAAATCTATGAAGGCCTAAAGGTCGGGGCTCCGTGTATAAAAGGAAAGATCGCATATTAGATTGATAATACTACCTAATATATCAAAATAACCATCAGATTTACCATACATCAAATAAACTACATGCTACTTCCCACGTAAAGTGATTATTGACCAACGAAAGATCTGAAGTTCAGTATTCGTGCACTCTCGTTCATAGAAACCTGAACATGAAGACATTTTTGACTCAACGCATGTATTCGTTACTCAGCTTCCATTATAACTCTACAGATGAGATGGATATTCAGGTATACGGAAGCCAAACAGTAGAAGTAATAAATACTCCAGAACCCAAAAGAGAGAGAGAGAGAGAGAACTCGAAAACTTTACTCTAAACCCAGAGAGATGACTTCTATCAGGACACATGGACTTTTTTCTTCTGTGCAAAGGTATACCTGATAAAAGCCTTCTGTAACTCGCTTTTGAAAATGCAAAGTGACCATGTTGGCAAAGCACGTTGCGCTGAGTATTTGCTTGCAGAGCAGTTGCCATTGCTGTTGAGATAGGCGCACAGCGAGCCAGCGCCATTGCCATGCACACACTGTCAAGTATCTAGAAGTGCTCCATGCTCGTGTCGCTGAACGAAGGACGCTTGTGGATGTTGGAAATTGATCGATATTCTACTGGTTTTGCTTTTCCAACAACAAAGGAGAATTTTGTTCTTGACAGAGATAATATACACCATGGATAACAGATTGAGACATTTTCATCCCGTAGGTAGCTAAAGATGTCATGTTGATGTTTAATCTTGTGGAATTGAGATTTGACAATGCCTTGTGTAAGAATGGATCATGACTTCAAGTCCCTTGAGATATGGTAGCAGGAATACTTTGATATGGTATAGTTGAAACATATGTAAGGGGTCAATAGTTCAAGTTTCACCATAGGAAAAATGATTGTAGATCCTCATGTCACAAAGATTTGCATACCTTTAGACATTGAAATTTGTCTTTATGGTCACATACCAATGGTTCTTCAAACTTATAAGCTTTCAAATTACAAATCAATGAACCTTCAAGCCATTGGCTACTTAATTTTCCATGTTGGGCATGCTAGTGATTGAACACTCTCTAAAGTGTCTACATATCATCTGGCCAAATAATCCTTTGAGTTGAGCCAAGTCTTGACCATCCACTATAGCAACATATTTTATTTTCCATTCTAAACACATGGAGCGTGCCCAAACCCCACTTTTATTTCGAAAGGTAGCATATTTTTTACTTGACCTTGAGGGCCCGTATTTGATCATAATCCCAGCCAAAAGAAAGTTCCTACTTCATCATTCAACTTGGAAGGAGCATAGTGTAGATGCATTCAACAAGAGAGAAAGTATGGGACAAGGGAGGCCTGAGAAAAGTATGGGACAAGGGAGACACTCAAAAGTTTTATGGTCGTAAGCATATGTACTAAACTTAATTTGCATCCCCTTCATTCCTTTTATGAACATAAACATATGCATTAAATAATTTTTTTTAATATGGAGGTTTGACAAGCACCTATTCCTCTGAACTTTAACTTTGAAATAACAACTATATAGATGAATGGGCATAGTACTCGTGGGACCCCCGTATCTCACATCCTGTAGGTGGATTGGTTAAGCATTAGCCTCTTGATACGGAGGTCTTGTGTTCAACCCTGGGGCTGGATATGTAATGGCTTTGACTAGTCTAAACTAGTTCTAACTAGTTGTAACCTTGTCTATATGCATTAAACTTTGTTGACATCCTCTAAATTCATTAAGTTTTCTTTGATTTTATGAATATCACATTCATTTATATGTTTTGTGTCAAAAGTTAATAGGATGCCCAAGCTTAAAATATGGTAATAGCCTGTAATTCCCATGGTAATGCTCCTTTATCCATTTGTTTATAGGTCTCCCTAGAAATTTAACTCCTTCAATTTGATGGTTGATATATACACTTGTTTATGTTGGAGATCGGTGATGGAACGGCACACAGGCAACACAAGGAAGAAAAATAATCTTACAAACACAATACAAAATGTATTAATAATTGTGGAATGTATATGGATAAGTAGTCTTTTAGGGCTATGTGCATATAAGCACATGCTAGGGAAAAACCTCCTAAAGAGGGAAACAATTACTTTGGTATTCCTAAGTGTGTTCACATACATCACTACCAAAATATACTAGAAACCACCCCCCCTTACGAGGAGTTGGCCTTCATATCTAAGGAGCCACCGAAAAATGTGGACTAAGATCAATCCATAGAAACGGAGTAAGTCCAAAGCTTTGAAAAAAGTTTTAAACTTGTTGAAAGGTAGAGTGTTTGTGAAAAAATTCAAAGCATTATGCTACGTGGGCACATCAGCCAAAATTATAGCTCTAATAGAGAGGCACTTCTTGATATAATGATAATGCACATCCATGTGTTTAGTAAAATCATGGAATACTTGGTTTCTCACAATTGTCAATCCACTATGACTATATAAATATGTTGGTGCTAGAAGTCTTACCAACACTGAAATCATACATAAGGTGTTTGAGAAAAGGACACTCAATAGTAGTTGTGAAAGCTAGCAATATCGAGCTTCACAACTAGAACTGGCCATAGTAGGTTGTTTCTCATTCAACCAAGATATGCATGAGCTACAAGCATGAAGGAAAAACCACTTGTGGACACACAAGTATCATCCCCAACCAACACAATTATTGGAGTTCGAGGTCTATGGAAGCACATGAACAACACAAGAAAAAAGAAGAACCTTGGCACACAACACAACACTAAATAAAATTACCAAGATAATGTAATGAGATAAGTGACTCGTTAACATTATACCTGTATATACAAGTTGTTGACAACACACACTTCAAGAATCCTACTATCATTCATCTCCATTTGTACTTGAGGATACCTTTTCTACTTTTCATTAAGTTTAATAAGAACTCATCTATAGGTGTGTGTGAGTGCCACACTAGTGAATAAGTGAGATTCATTCTCCTTTTAGTTGAGAAATCCCACATAGCATGGATTTTGCCCATTTTGTATATAAAGAGGTCACTACCTCTCATTTTGGGGAGAGCATTCTTGGAGATAATGAGATCATGCTAGTTTGTGGAATGCTTGGAGAGCTCTTGTTGTCTTCATGATGTGCTTGTGTTGTTGTTCCTTTCTTGCCTCATGCTTGTGACACGCTAGCTTGTTGATTAATGTACGTGATTATGCATGTGATTAAGCTTGTGTGTGTCGTTAATGATACTTTCCTCTTATTTCACGGGTAGTTTTGTTGTTAATCTCGTGCTAACAAAGCATCGTTGCATCTATTGAATGCTTCCATGCAACATTTGGGTCTCATGAGATGCTCCTTAGTATGCTTCCCGATAAACTAGCATAGGCCATACTGAGTCTAGCTCCTACACATCCTTCAGCTATTGAAGATCCTCCGATATGTGATGAGTATTGCCTAAGGGAGAAAGTGTCTGCCATCCATTCTTAAACCATAAGAATGTCCAGAACTAAAGATGAAATTTTACCCATGAGGACATGTACCATGCCCAGCTTGAATGGGGCCCCAATATACATATTGCTTTTGTGAGTGTTGGCAAAGAATCCTCTCTATAGCACATCACAAATTTCTTTAGCAACTTTCCTCCCTTGTTATTTCCTCTTTTGAGCCGTTTCTTCCTTATGAGCCTCTTGAGCTACTAGCGAGAGCTGCTTTGCACCTTTCTCATCTGCTTAGTTTTAATGAGAATCCTCACTTCTTCCCTTACAATGTGCTTCATGTTGGGATGCTGCCATAGCTATAGCAACACCACAATCCATCCCTTATCTGAGCTAGAAGTTCTAGCTCTCTGTTGAGCTGAAACCCAATTGCCTACATTAAGAACTCATGAGCTTTTCTAAGTGCACATGGCATTGTTCTAGGCACAGTGCAATGGCATACCACCAGCCCCCAACAGCTTCCTCATCATGGGTTGATGAGCTTGGTGACTCGCATCTCCGTAGATGTTGTCATTCAAAGTAACAGCCATCACCAAGGTGGTTCACCAATTCTTCTTATGAGATTTCCCTCCAAAATCTCTCTCGAATGGCTTCCATTATGACAATATTCTTCATCATTGACACCATAAGATAAGTTAGCCTTACACTTCGTCTTCTAGAGAGAAGAACCACTAGAGCTACTCCCTTCCATTTGCCCAATAAGCTTACATGAGAGATCTAAAGGTGAGCTTCAAAATCAGCTTCACCAGACTTGGGGGATAACTGTCCTTTTCATTGATGATCCATTAAAGCATTTTCTCAAGGAACATCCCTCTGACCTTTCAAAATCAAGTATGTGTAGGGAAGAGTTCTCCATGTTGAAAAGTCACCTGCTTCCGCTAGAAAGACAAAAGCAAGATTCTTGCCTATAAGCTCTACTCACCTCTTTTTATCATTCTCACTGAAATGGCACAAATTTGTCTTGTGTACAACCTCAATGTCATGAACACATTGGGGACTTGACGGACCTCTACATTGCTGCCTCCTATGAGATTGATTGACCCCTTTCTTAGTACTGAACGTAACTTGCGATTCTCCAAACCTGACATGACCATTTATGTCAAGCCGAGGACCCACTTTATCTATTCGTGTAGGATAGAAATAGTGGTGGAAAAAGAGTCATGCTTCCCAAATGTTGTCACATCTTTGTACTAACATTTTACCCCCTAGACAACAAAATTGAAGGGCTCTCCATAGATAGCAGGGTATGCAATACTTCTAACATAGCTTACTTACATACAATAGGCAACATTTGCTCCTTAATATCTATCCCCCACTAACAGGAGAGAGAAAATTCTCCAATCTAGATATCTATAGGTACTTCAAATGCATGTATGGAAGTTCAGTCGGATGCCCCCCAATCTCCATCAAATGCCTTAGCATTACATTCCTTAGCTGAGGTAGGTATTATTTTTTAGCCGAAGTCATTTGCTGTAGGATACCGCCACCTTAGAAGATTTAGAAGAATATCTTTCTTAAACACATAAACACTCATGGATGCAATATATGGTGTTTTCTTTGCTTCCTCGAGAGACGACCCAAGAACAGTAGCCAATCTCCATTGCTTTCAAATCATCCCCTTTGCGCTTCTCAACAAAGTATAATACACGGCCTTTGCTATCAATTTTCATGAGTCCATAGTCTGATGTTCGATTCTCATCAGTGGGAGCACAAGAAATAGTAATGCCTGCATTACTATCCTTGAAACTGAGAACTTCTATTGGATTTCCCTTCTTCAATAGTTATCCTCTTAATTCTTCAGAGAATTTGGCATTAGTCCTTTCAAGATATCTCTTGTGAACATCAGGATGTCTATTGTGAAATCCCGATGAATTACTTTTGTCTCCCATTGGACTTTAGTCAGGATGAACAAACCTACCCTCTCTCTTGTCTAACCATTTCTCTCTAATGTCCGAGCCTGAATGTCTTCTATCCCACATAAAATCATTGTGCATATCCCCATTGTGCAGACTCGGTACCCTTCTATTATAGGTAGGCTCAAAAGGAGTCGATACTCTATGTTCAATAAATTTCCTCTTCCAAGTTCTTCTTTCTTCTTCATAAGAAGAGTTTTTTTCTCATTTTCTTTGGAGTGAGTGATCTCAAACTCCTTGGAGTCATCTTGCCATGTTTCTTCGGGTTGGAATGCCTTCGTAAAGGAGGCCTAAAATCCACATGATTACGCAAAAATTCCTCACGCCTTGGGAACTACCGGAGGGGGTGGGGTTTCTCATGTGCCTTTGAAAGCTTGAATTTCTTGGCTCAAACCTTGAGCCCTATCTGTGTTCACGACTTCGAGCCAGGCCTTGTTGCCTAGTCAGATTGTACACCGGAGGATATCTACAGGAAGGCATGCTCCCTCCATTTGGCACCCTACAAATCTCACCATTTCTCTCACCTCTGCCATAGCCAATTACGTCGTTGTCCAAAATTTTAGTGAAGTCTTGATTTAAATGTTGTCCGTGTGGACTTCTGAATCCCCTGCCCAAATAAAAGGAGTTCTATGGGATACATCGGAGCCCTCTTATCATAATTCATCCTCCTAGAGGCTTTCTCAATTTCAAATGCATATGTATCTCTAGTTGGTAAGCTTAACTACACCATCCCCATCATGTAAAGGACTCTGTGATGCCCTTCCGTGCACGTAGCGGTCAAATACATCTTGATAAGGACTCTGCGACCAATCCCTTGGATAAGAAGGGTAATTTGGAAGGCTCCTTTCACCAACTGCAAATTGATTCCGACTGCTCATAGCCCTCTCTGGAAGCCTTTGATCTTGAGGAGCAAGAAAATCATGCTCAATGGGCACATATTTTTCAAGATCACCATATCTCAAGCCAGTAGGTTCTGCATTGTATCGTGATACTCCATGAGGTAGAGACAACAAAACTTGACTCCCTAGACTACTATCCATAGTTGTCTATAAAGGATTGACAACATGATCTGGAGGTAGGGCATAAAGAGTGCCTATTGCTCCATCCTTCATGACAATAGACTAAGATACTAGCATTCTCGATCCACTCAGGGTTTCATCTTCTTGTTTATTGAGGACCTCTGATGCCACAACACTCAAAGATGTTGCAGTTTGTAATCCAAGCATAGGCCCACTTCTAAATGCAAGTATAGCATCGTGTGCATGTCTTTCATGTTCTCTCTCATACGAGAAGGAATACGGGTGCATAATGACAGTTAACACGACACAATTTCATTGCTATAAAATTGCATAAAGCATTGCAACAAGCATCGAACATGTAACATCAGTTAAATAATGAAAACTTCGGCGTTTTTATCGACATGTGGCATGACGGGATATGCGACGGTTACGAGCATCACTAAAGCGATGATATAAAAAAGCGATGCTAATTTGGATCACATAAGCGACGATAATCAGCGTCGCTTATGCGACACTATCTAGATAGGAGTTTACGATGCTTTAGCATCAGTTACATGATGGGTTTTTGACGAACAAAATAAAAATGTTGGATGCTCTTCAATCGACATCTACATGCATCTAATCAAAGAGCTCTCCAACATTCACAATTACGTTGTGCTTACGAGCTAAGACAATCGCTTGTTGAATTGTTGTTTTGTCTAATCTCTATCTTATTGTCTCTCTCTCTCTTTGTGTTTCTATCTTTCTACCTCTTTCTCTCTTTGAATTCTCTCTCTCTCTCTCTCTCTCTCTCTTTATTGCAGGTTATTCAAGAAGTTAACCAAGCAAAAAATATGGCTAACTATTGTAAGTACAATTTCCATTCTTTGTATATCATTTGAATTGTTTATTTTTATTAATTAGCATACTCACACTTATTGATATGCACATATACACTTATACATGAAGATGCATGTTCACACATATACCCATGCACATACACACACATATATACACACATACACGTGCACATATACTTACACATACGCACACATACACATGCATATGCAAAAACATTTCTACAAACACATAAAAAGACTTGCATGCATGCATTATTGCATATATACATACACATACACACATTAACGCATACTTAAATACATATATATGCACATCCACATGCATGCACATTCACATGCATGCATATACACATGGATGCAAATGGAAATGCATCCACATGCACGTGCATGTTTCATACATATACACATGCATACGCAATGTATATGTTTATACACAAACACATACATATGCACATACGTACATATACACACATACACATATATACACATATATGCACATACATACACATGCATATGCACATACACACACATGCACATACATACATATACACATATACATGCACATACACACATATACACATACACTTACACATATACATGCACATACATACATATACACACACACATGCATATACACATATACATATGTACATACATACATGTACCATGATTAGAGATGTAACAAGATACATAATTGTCAATGCTATTACTACATTACATGCTCGTAATGAATTATTAGTGAATTATGGATGGTGTAGACCTCCAAGAGCACCTTTTAGCTAGAGAGAGAATGAAAAATTTCTATCCATATTTAATAACTTATATATTTAATTTTATGTTTAAAGTTTACTTTTCATTCATTTATGGAATATTAATGATTTTTATTCATGTGTATAGATTCCAATGTATGATGTTGATGATATTCCACCACACCATTCACAATTGCCAATAAGACCTCATTTATTAGAAGCTTCTATAAGGAGACTACACAAAAGTGATCCTATGGAATATGCCAGGTTGAAAGACCTATATTAAAAAAAAGATAAAGTACAAGATTTGTGAGACAATGATGAAGATGATGGCATGGCAGATTTTATTGAGGATTGGTATCAAAATGACAGTGAGAGCATTGATATTTCTAAAAATGAGAAATATCTTTGAGAGGAATGTCTAAAGGATGTATATGAAGGAAGTCGTTTGACACGAATAAGTGCGAGCTTACTTATTCTCAATCTTCAAAATCGTTTTGGATGGAGTAATGTATCTATTTCATCACTATTAAGGTATAATTTTTAATTTTCTACTTATTTATATAATTATACATGCATAAATATATACATATAAATACATACATAGACATAGACATAGACATATATATACATGAAGGCATGCACACATATAAACATACACACACATATACGCACATACACATGTTATGGGAGTAAGGTCAAATTATACATACCTGTATGGAATGAAGATATTTTGTCCATCTAGCCTTTGGAATTTTCGACCCAGCCTTTAGAATCTTGCTTATTCTCAATCTTCAAAATCGTTTTGCCCATCTTCCTGCTTACTTATTCTCAATCTTCAAAATTGTTTTGGATGGAGTAATGTATCTGTTTCAGCACTATTAAGGTATAATTTTTAATTTTCTATCTATTTATATATATATATATATATATATATATGCATAAATATATACATATAAATACATACATACATAGACATACACATATATATACATGAATTCATACACACATATAAACATACACACACATATATGCACATACACATGTTATGAGAGTAAGGTCAAATTACTACATATCTATATCGAATGAAGATATTTTGTCCATCTAGCCTTTGGAATTCTTCGCCTAGCCTTTAGAATCTTCCTGACACATCTGCTTCTCCTATGCTAGTCGACCTAATACCTATGCAGCTAACTCTTTTATGAACTTTGCATACAAATATTACGTATGAGTTAACTATGGAGGTATTAGGTCATTTAAAAAATAGGAGAAAAAAATATATCTCGAAGATTTTGAAGGATGGAAGAATAACTTTAAAGGATGGGTGAAAAGAAAGCATTCATTCAGTGCAGGTTTTTGTTCTTACCTTAGCTAAAGTAAGAACAAGAACTTGCATTGAATGAATGCTTTCTGTCCACCCATCCTTTAAAACTATTCATCCATCTTTCAAAATCTTCAAGATAAATTTGCTTCTCGGAAAGAAAGCATTCATTCAGTGCAAGTTTTTGTTCTTACTTTAGCTAAGGTAAGAACAAGAACTTGCAGTGAATGAATGCTTTTTGTCTACCTATCCTTTAAAACTATTCATTGATCTTTCAAAATCTTCGAGATAAATTTTCTTCTCCTATTTTCCAAACGACCTAATACCTCCATAGCTAACTGATACTTAATATTTGTAAAAAAATATGTAAGTCTTAGTTAGCAAGCTAGTTAACTGATTGACAATAAAATGGGAGACAACCAAACGATTCAATGGTCTAGATATCTATATGAAAGTCTGCAAACCACAATAAACAAAAAGAAAATTAAAAACTAAATCAAATATACATAGCTACACATGCATACATACACATATATACATACATACACATATATACATACATACACATTCATACATACATACACATACATACATACATACACATATATACACACATACACATACATATATGCATACACATACATATATGCATACACATACACATACATATACATACATATACACATATAAAACACATATACACACATATACACACTACCAAATCTGAAAGGTGTATTTCTTTGGGATATTCTATGGAACAAAGGGGTATAAATGCTATAATCCCATCACCAAGGAGATGAAGGTAAGTAGGGAAGTTGTCTTTGATGCGTTGAAGCCTTGGTATGCATGCACGAGTCCATTGCAGATTATAGACATAGGTGAGACAAATTTGAAGAATGATGATAGAGTTCAAGAAAGCATGGATTTAAGTGGTCCAAGCAACTCATGCAACACAAGGACACCCTCACCATGGAGTGGAAGGCTTAGGGAAAGAGAGACCAGCTCTGAAGAAAGCAAAGTCAAAGGCAAAGAGAAGATTTCAGTTGAAGAAGGAAGCTATGTGGACGAGAGCATGTTGGAAGATGAAGAGATAGAACAAATTCAAACTCCAGGAGTGGCGAAACAAAGAAAGAAGATGGCAACCACACCTAAAGGAAGTGAAAGAAGGTCTTCAAGAGTAAGATATCTAGTACAAAGGTTAATGTATGATAATTTCATTGCAAAGCATTATGCATACATGACTCAGGTAATCAAGGACAAAGAGCCAACTAGTTATGAAGAAGCGAAGGAGTGCAATGAATGGCAAGAGGCAATGAAGGAAGAGCTCAAATCACTTGATGAGAACCATACTTGGAGCTTGGTACTAGCTCAAGAAGGCATGAAGGTGATAGGTAATAAGTGGGTTTACAAAATTAAAAGAAGTTGAGATGGTTCCATTGCTAGGTACAAAGCAAGGTTGGTGGCAAAAGGCTTCTCCCAAAGCTACGGGATAAATTATGATGAAACTTTCAGCCCCTTAGCCAAGATGCCAACAATTAGGACTTTGATCGCAATGATATCAAGGAAATGGAGCTTATATCAGTTGGATGTGAAGAATGCCTTCCTCAATGGAGAGCTTGAAGAAGTAGTCTACATGAGCCAACCTCAAGGATGTCCTAGTATGAAATACCCAAGCTAAGGAAAGCATTATATGGACTAAAGCAAGCCCCAAGGGCATGGAATCAGAGGTTAGTGGATTGTTTATTAAGTTGTGGATACAAAGAAACTGTTGGAGATCCATCACTTAACATGAAGAAGCAAGGAGACAAGACGGTATACATATGCATCTATGTGGATGATTCGATCAAGATAGGAAGTGATATTGCAGGTATTAAAGATGTCAAATCAAAGTTAGGAAAGGAGTTCAAGATATCTGATCTTGGAACACTAAAATACTTCTTGGGAATAGAGGTAATCTATGCACACAGTGGCATCTTCCTGATTCAAAGAAAATACTTGTTGGATGTGCTATATAGGTTTGGTATGAGTGGTTGTAAGCCACTTTCTCAGCCCATGGAGCCCAATACAAAGTTGGTTGCAGGTCAAGGAGAGGCTATACAAGATATTACACTATATAGAAGCATAATTGGTTCATTAATTTATGCTACATTCACTAGACCTGATCTTGCATATGTAGTAGGTGTTCTCTCTCAATTTTTGCATGCACCTACTCATGATCATCTTATGGTGGCAAGAAAGGTGCTTAGATACATCAAGGACACCATCAACCAAGGTCTATTTTACTCATATGATGATCATCGAAGTGTCAAAGGATATAGTGATGCGGATTGGGCAGGTAGCAAGGATGATCGAGGGAGTACATCGGGTTATGTTTTCATGATAGGTACAAAAGTGATCTCTTGGAGCATTAAAGCAACCCACTGTTGCTCGTTCATCCACAGAGGATGAGTACAGAGGTTATTTTTGGCTACATGTGAGCTATTATGGTTGAAGAAGATACTTAAGGACTTGGAAGTGGAAGTGGAGGAGGCTGATTTCCACGAGTTGGAGGCATCAAATTATGCCCATTATGGAAAGAAGTTGATTATAGAAGATTTAGCTCACCTCTTGATTATATTGGATCCCAATTCTGCCATGTATATGCTTTTGATTGGTTAAAGAGGTTTATGTGTGGCATTTAAAACCTCTAATGAGTTGCATTATGACTTAGAGTCATGGAAATATGTGCCCAAGCTGCCCCCTTGCTTAACCACACCCCCTACTAACGGTTCTCTACATATTTTGTAGAGATTTCACTTTTTCATACTCTTTCTTCTTAGATGATCTTGGGAGACCCCCCAATCTTGTAATTGTTGTTTCTCCTTCATGCCGGATCCATTTGCAATGATTTTTTTCTTGTTGGAAAGCTTGTAAGTTCTACTTTGTGTGGTATAATTCTCGGGTTCAGCGCCTGCACATCTGCAGAGAAATGTCTAGAATAGTATTATCTATTTTAGTGCAACTAGTTGAAGCATCATCCAGTGTCCAAATTGAGTGATTTTACTCTCATTTGAAAGATCTTCAAGCCTAGTTTAAGTTTGCATATATTCAAAGAAATCGAAGAAAATACAAAGCTTATATCTTAAAATTTTCAGGTTTCTAGGAGGGTTCATTTGCTTTTGTTGTGCACAGAGGAGTGTTTATCCTCCAACACTAGTATCAGAGCTATAAGTGGAGTATCAAAGAGAGATAAAGGAGCTACTGAAGTGAAGTAAAGACTTCATCAAAGTTTGAAGGAAGGAAGCAAAGAACGGGCACCTCAACAACAAGGGGAAGCAAATACATCATCAAATCAAAGACGAAGCTTCATCAAGAGGAGTAGCTCTATTTTTTGAGGTAAAATCCATTTTTTTCAACTTCATTGCATCAAGGGGGGGGGTTCAAAAGATGTAGGAGGCACCATAACTGATTTCAATGCTTAGATTGAGAAGCTCAAAAAAGGAAACTACCAATCATGGCGATTTAGAATAAGCAATTTTTTGATGGAAAAGGTTTGTGGGGACTTGTGAGTGGTGGAGAGCCAAAACCCTACATACATGAGGTAAATCCAACCAATGACCAGAGAAGAGCAATAAGAGAGTGGGATGAAAGGGACAAAAGAGTCATTTTCATTTTACTCAGCATATTATCAACTCCATGATAGGGCATATTCAAGATTTGGATACATCGAAGAAGGTGTGGGAGTGCTTAGAGAGATTGTACTCACGCTCCACAAAAGCTAGTAAAATTCAGCTCAAGAATGAGCCAAGTAATCTTAGGAAAATCCCCTCTCAAGGTGCTAATGATTACATATTAAAGGTTAAAGAGCTTGCAGATGCACTAGGGTCAATCGATTGTGCCCTAGATGATGACGATCTTGTCGCCCACACCCTAAATGGACTTAGGGATGATGAAAAATGGAGGGCTTTCACAAATTCAGTGTATGTAAGGGACTCTCTTAGTGATTTTGATCAACTAATCACTCTCATGGTGATAGAGGAGATCAACCTTGGTGGTCATAATGCCAAGGATAGCCTAGGGCAATTGTTGTATGCAGGTAGAGGAAGAGGAAGACACAATCGAGGTGCTACAAGAGGAAGATGAAGATATCAAAGCAACCAAGGAGGTCAAGGAAAACAACAAAATGTAGGTCAAAGAGGTGGAAGAGCGACAAATAGAGGAAGAGGTGCAAGATTTGGTGGAAGAGAACAACCCACTTCAAATGGATGCTTTGTATGCGGTAAGGTCGGTTATTTTGCAAATGAATGTCGGTTATTTTGCAAATGAATGCTATCATAGAGCTCAAAGACAAGGGATTCAAAGCAACAACAACAATTATAGAGGGCAGGGTAATTATGCAAACACATCATGCAGCCAAGGGAATGATTATTTACTTGCCATGAGGTATGGTGAAGATACAACTCAAGCTAGTGAAGATGTATCCTATGTAGACTATGGATGTAGCAATCATATGTCATGTCAAAAGGGTCTTTTTAGTGATTTGCAGGTCCCAAAGCATCAAGGGCATGTGGAAACAGGTGATAACTCAGAGCATACCATTCAACATGTGGGAGATATCAGGTTGGAAGGAAATCAAAGAGCAAAATGCTTATCAGAGGTATTACATGTCTCTACTATACCAAAAACTTGATTTCGGTAGGCCAAATGGTAGAAAAAGGCTATCAACTTAGGTTCAATGAAAGAGGATGTTTTTTTGAGGATCAAGGGGTAGGTTTCAAGCTCATAGAAAAAGGAAAGAAGCAAGGGAGAATGTTCACAATGGACATAAATCATCCACACCATTCAATGTATGTCACATATGGAGACAAGAGGATAGCAGATTTGAATCTATGCCATAAACGAATAGGTCACATCAACCTACGAAAGCTCAAGGACATTCAAAGGAGGATCTTGGTAAGAGGGCTATCAAATCTTACATCTAAAATGTTGCTTGAAATTTATGTAGCTTGCAAACAAGGAAAACAATCAAGGCTGCCCTTCAAGAAGAGTACCTATGTAAGTGCAAATGTTTTAGACCTCATTCACACAGATGTTTGGGTTCCAACAAGAGAAGCTTCCCTTGCTGGAAATAGGTAGTTTTTAACATTCATTTATGACTTTTCAAGAAAATTATGGTTGTATTGCATTAGAAACAAATCAGATGTGTTCCACTACTTCAAGAATTTCAAAGCACAGGTGGAGAAGGAGTCTGGCAAGTTTATCAAAACTTTGAGATCTGATGGAGGGGGAGAGTACTTCTCTCATGAATTTTCTGAATTTTTGTAGGTCAATGGCATCAAAAGATGATTTACATGCAGGTATACCCCTCAACAAAATGGGTAGGAGAGAGAAAGAATAGACACATAGCAGAGCTTGCAAGGTGTATGCTCAATGAAATGAATATTTCATATTGTTATAGGGGAGAGGCTACATATGCAACCACATACATCATGAATAGATGTCCTACAACAAGTATACATCATCTAACACGTGAGGAAGCATGGAGTGGAAGAAAACCTTGCATTTCATATCCTAGAATCTTCGGTTGTATATTCTATGTACATGTACCTCAATAGTTGAGGCCAAAGTTAGATGCCAAATCTGAAAGGTGTATTTTTTGGTATATTATATGGAACAAAAGGGGTGTAAATGCTATAATCCCATCACCAAGGAGCTGAAGATAAGTAGGGATATTGTCTTTAATGAGTTGAAGCCTTGGTATGCATGCATGAGTCCATTGCAGATTGAAGACATAGGTGAGACAAATTTGAAGAATGATGATAGAGTTCAAGAAAGCATGGATTTAAGTGGTCCAAGCAACTCATGCAACACAAGGACACCCTCACCGTGGAGTAGAAGGCTTAGGGAAAGAGAGACAAGCTCTAAAGAAAGCAAAGTCAAAGGCAAAGAGAAAATTTCAGTTGAAGAAGGAAGCTATGTGGACAAGAGCATGTTGGATGATGAAGAGATAGAACAAATTCAAACTCCAGGAGTGGCAAAACAAAGAAAGAAGATGGCAACCACACCTAAAGAAAGTAAAAGAAGGTCTACAAGAGTAAGATATCTAGTACAAAGGTTAATGTATGATAATTTCATTGCAAAGCATTATGCATACATGACTCAGGTAATCAAGGACAAAGAGCCAACTAGTTATGAAGAAGCTAAGGATTGCAATGAATGGCAAGAGGAAATGAAGGAAGAGCTCAAAGCACTTGATGAGAACCATACTTGGAGCTTGGTACCAGCTCAAGAAGGCATGAAGGTGATAGGTAATAAGTGGGTTTACAAATTTAAATGAAGTTCCGATGGTTCCATTGCTAGGTAGAAAGCAAGGTTGGTGGCGAAAGGCTTCTCCCAAAGCTACGGGATAAAGTATGATCAAACTTTCAGCCCCTTAGCCAAGATGCCAACAATTAGGACTTTGATTGCAGTGGCCATATCAAGGAAATGGAGCTTATATCAGTTGGATGTGAAGAATGCCTTCCTCAATGGAGAGCTTGAAGTAGTCTACATGAGCCAAGCTCAAGGATTTGCTAGTATGAGGTACCCGAATCATGTTTGCAAGCTAAGGAAAGCATTATAGGGCATGGAATTAGAGGTTAGTGGATTGTTTATCAAGTTGTGGATACAAAGAAAGTGTTGCTGATCCATCACTTTACATGAAGAAGCAAGGAGACTAGACGGTATACATATGCATTTATGTGGACGATTTGATCATCACAGGAAGTGAGATTGCAGGTATTAAAGATGTCAAATCAAAGTTAGGAAAGGAGTTCAAGATATCTGATCTTGGAACACTAAAATACTTCTTGGGAATAGAGATAATCTATGCACACAATGGCATCTTCTTGATTCAAAGAAAATACTTGTTGGATGTGCTATATAGGTTTGGTATGAGTGGTTGTAAGCCACTTTCTCAGCCCATGGATCCCAATACAAAGTTGGTTGCAGGTCAAGGAGAGGCTATACAAGATATTAAACTATATAGAAGCATAATTGGTTCATTAGTTTATGCTACATGCAATAGACCTGATCTTGCATATGTACTAGGTGTTCTCCCTCAATTTTTGCATGCACCTACACATGATCATCTTATGGTGGCAAGAAAGGTGCTTAGATACATCAAGCACACCATCAGCCAAGGTCGATTTTACTCATATGATGCTGGTCTAAGTGTCAAACTATATAGTGATGCTGATTGGGCAGGTAGCAAGGATGATCGAAGGAGTACATCGGGTTATGTTTTCATGATAGGTACAAAAGTGATCTCTTGGAGCTTTAATAAGCAACCCACTGTTGCTCTTTCATCCATAGAGGATGAGTACAAAGGTTATTATTGGCTACATGTGATCTATTATGATTGAAGAAGCTACTTAAGGACTTGGAAGTAGAAGTGGAGGACTTTCCTCTTTATGGAGACAACATTTCAACCATCTACCTAGCTAACAATCCCATGTTTCATGCAAGGAGCAAGCACGTAGAGGTTCATTACCACTTCATTAGAGAAAAGGTGATGGCAAAGGAGCTAGATATAAGGTATGTGAACACTAAAGTGCAGGTTGCAAACATGATGACAAAGTTTCTTGAAGGTACAAAGCTTGGAGGATTCAAGAAAGCAATCAACATAAGAGACATAGGCTGAAGCAACGAAGGAAAAAGACTTGAGCTTGAGGGGGAGTGTTGAAAGTTTTTCAAGCTCAAGAGTGTGGGAAAATGCCCCAAATTGAACCTTCCACATCATCCACAATCAAAGGAGGCTGATTTCCAAGAGGCATCAAATAATGCCCATAATGGAAAGAAGTTCATTAGAGAAGATGTAGCTCACCTCTTGATGATATTGGACAACACTTTTGCTATGTATATGCTTTTGATTGGTTAAAGAGGTTAATATGTGGCATTTAAAACCTCTAATGAGTTGTATTATGGCTTAGAGTCATGGAAATATGTTCCCAAGCTGCCCCCTTGCTTAACCACACCCCCTATTAACTGTTCTCTCCCATATTTTGAAGAGATTTCACTTTTTCATACTCTTTCTCCTTAGATGATCTTGGTAGACCCCCCAATCTTGTAATTGTTGTTTCTCCTTCATGTCAAATCCATTTGCAACGATTTGTGTTGTTGGAAAGATTATGAGTTCTACTTTGTCTGGTATAATTCTCGGGTTCAGCGCCTGCACATGTGCGGAGAAATGTCTAGAACAGTATCTATCTAGTTAGCTCATACTCTATGAAGAGATCAAGTTTTCTATTTTAATGAAGCTAGTTGAAGCATCATCCAGTGTCCAAATGGAGTGATTTTACTCTCATTTGAAAGCTCTTCAAGACAAGATTAAGGTTGAAAAATTTCTTTTTCAGTCATTGCATATACTTAGAGAAATGTAAAAAATACAGAGCCTATGTCTGAAAATTATCAGGTTTCTAGGAGGCTTCATTTGCTTTTGTTGTGCACATAGGAGTGTTTATCTTCCAACACTAGTATTGGAACTATAAGTGGAGTATCAAAGAGACATAAAGGAGCTACTGAGGTGAAGTAAAGACTTCATCAAAGTTTGAAGGAAGGAAGCAAAGAATGGGCACATCGACAACAAGGGGAAGCAAATACATCATCAAATCAAAGATGAAGATTCAAAAAGAGGAGTAGCTCTATTTTTTGAGGTAAAAACCATGTTTTTCAACTTCATGTCGAAAGGGTCTTTTTAGTGATTTGCAGGTCCCAAAGCATCAAGGGCATGTGGAAACAAGTGATAACTCAGAGCATACCATTCAACATGTGGGAGATATCAATTTGGAAGGAAATCAAACAGCAAAATGCTTATCATAGGTATTACATGTCCCTACTATTACCAAAAACTTGATTTTGGTAGGCCAAATGGTAGAAAAAGGCTATCAAGTTAGGTTCAATGAAAGAGGTTGTTTTGTTGAGGATCCAAAGGCAGGCTTCAAGCTCGTAGCAAAAGGAAAGAAGCAAGTGAGAATGTTCACAATGTACATAAATCATCCACACCATTCAATGTATGTCACATATGGAGACAAGAGGATAGCAGATTTGGATCTATGGCATAAACAAATAGGTCACATCAACCTAAAAAAGCTCAAGGACATGCAAAGGAGGAGCTTGGTAAGAGGCCTATCAAATTTGACATCTAAAATGTTGCATGAAATTTGTGTAGCTTGCCAACAAGGAAAATAATCAAGGTAACCCTTCAAGAAGAGTACCTATGTAAGTGCAAATGTCTTAAACCTCATTCACACGGATGTTTGGGGTCCAACAAGAGAAGCTTACCTTGCTCGAAATAGGTATTTTGTAACTTTCATTGATGAATTTTCAAGAAAAGTATGGTTGAATTGCATAAGAAACAAATAAGATGTGTTCCACTACTTCAAGAAATTTAAAGCACGCATGGCTCTCAAAACTTTGGGATCCGATGGAGGGTAGAGTACTTCTCCCATGAATTTTCTGAATTTTTGGAGATCAATGGCATCAAAAGACAATGTACATGAAGGTATACCCGTCAACAAAATGAGGTAGTAGAGAGAAAGAGCAGACACATAGCAGAGGTAGCAAGGTGTATGCTCAATGAAATGAATATGCCGCATTGTTATTGGGGAGAGGCTACATATACAACCACATACATCATGAATAGATGTCGTACATGAGGTATACATCATCTAACACCCAAGGAAGCATGGAGTGGAAGAAAACCTTGCATTTCACATCTTAGAATCTTTGGTTGTATATGCTATGTACATGTACCTCAAGAGTTGAGGTCATAGTTAGATACCAAATCTAAAAGGTATATATTTTTGGGATACTCTATGGAACAAAAGGGGTATAAATGCTATAATCCCATCACCAAGGAGCTGAAGGTAAGTAGGGATGTTGTCTTTGATGAGTTGAAGCCTTGGTATGCATGCACAAGTCCATTGCAGATTGATTGGCTCATGTCGTAGACTAAATCCTTGTTGCCTTGAGAGAATCCAGGGGCAGAGATGTATGGAGCTTGGACATTCCGAAAGGTTTTGAAGACAATGGTCATGAGCTCGAATATCTTCATACACATTTTCGCTGCTATGTCGGGTACATTAGTTAGGCGTGTGGACCAGTGCCGAATTGTTGATATCATGTAAGCTACGGTTGGGGTCCCTCGAGGTGGAGCGAAATATGGGTAGTTAACCCAAGCCGAGCACTCTTTATTGTTGTGTACCTTGATTGCAAATGCTTGCCAGGATCTGCGACGTACCACTGGACAATAGCACGGATTATACTTGATATATAGTGGCATGTGCCAAGTACTCATCATCTCTGGGTAATCGGTGAGTAGACGTGCACGCCAATTAGGTTGGAAGATCGAGCCAGCACGTGCATCTGTCGGTAAATCCCCTATCTCAAATTGAGTGGCGAATGTGGGCTCCTTCCCTGTATGTCTTTTGACTTCTGCATTATAATCATGTAGTAAGACAAAATAAGGCATGTATTGCGATTCTGAGGTTGTGATTAACCGTTGATGGGATAAATTTTGAAAGTAGGAAGACCGAAGGACAGTTTCTTCCAGATTTGTGAGAGATTGCATTTGCACGGCCACACAATCATCATGTGTCTTACCCACTTTCTCGACCCTTTTGACCCAATCTGGAACTTGAATTTCTAACGTGTCTTGTCCTTCTTCCGTAGTTCGACCACCAAGCGTCGGCATAGGCTCGTATGGCTCTTCATAGCTGTCATCGACGGGGATTTCCACTACTGTTTCAGGTTCTGGTTCTTCAATGGGCGAGGGTGGCCGTTCATATGGGAGGAGGCGTGCTTGGAGTTTTGCCACCTGTTTCCGGAGGGTCTCCATTTCTTCTGTAGAGTGCTGCAAGATTACCGGCTCCTGTTGAGCTGTGGGGACACTGGCTATCTGTTTCTTGAGATCTGCACATTCAGTCTCTAGCTTTTCATATGACTCCAAGAAATTTGCATGCTCCTCAAGTAAGATGCGAATGTCTTCCGATGGGACTGCTCTATATCTGGTAGGGCTAACGGTTGCTCCTACGGTTCCTTCCATAGCCGCTTCAAAGTTGTCTTGGTTTTGTTGTTGAAGTCGTTTGTTCTCTTCTAGTGATGCGGCCATATGCTTCCTTAATAGCCCAATGTTGCGTCTGAGTGTAGCGTTAGAGATCATTTGCGCTTGAAGCACTGTTTCTAGTTCTTTGACTGCTTGGTCATCTACTGTTGATGTCTTTGATTCCAGTTCGGAGTGAGCCTGCTGTAGTGTGGTATGCTCGGTTAGGAGCGTCTGGTAGTCAGCTTCAAGAGTGGTGACTCTAGCTTGCAGACGTTGAGATTCTGCCTGGAGGGCAGCAGTGCGTTCTTCCAATTGATGGTAGTCTTGTTGTAGCTGATGTGCACACTGAAGTAATGTGTTGAACGTGCTATTTACATTATGAGATGCAAGGGGAAAAGTTTGAAATGCAGGGGAGATGGGATTGGGTAGGGGGGTAGTGAATGCTGTGTGTGCCAATGATGTGAGTGGTGAGGTGGGGGGCAAGGGAGGGGAAGATGGTGGAATCGTGGGGAGAGGTGCTGTGGTTGGTGAAATGTCCATTGGGTCAGACAAGGTGGTGTGTGCAGGGGCTACCATGTAGGTGGGTATGGTAGGTGAAGTGAGTGTGGTGTTCGTGTAAATTGATGTCGTTGCGAACATCGGAGAAATGTGCCTCGGAAACATTGGAGAGCGGGTGAACTGCTCCACAACGGATGGGTATTGGGGTGGCGTGGTCAGGTTGAAAGAGGTGTAGGGGCCAGATGGGAAGTGAGAGTCATGGAATGGAGGTACCCGTATTGGGGGATAGGTCGGGAAACACAGGGTGCCTTCTGTGGGTGCTGGGTTTCCAACTACACTTGGAATTATGGGATGGCCAGTCATGGGTTCAGAGGATAGACGGGACGAAGTGTACAAGGGATTGGTGACGAAGGAGAAGAGGGTGTCTTGTGAGGTGGGTTCTCGAAATGAGAATGATTTGAATGAGGATGGGTTATAAGTGAAGGTAGAGGTGATGACTGTCGTTTCTTCCAAGGTGAGAGGTGGTGGTGGGGGTGGAGAAGGTGGTGATGGAGGATGCTGGGATGAGATGGGTGATGTCTGAACGAAGGTTTCGGCGGAGAGGTCAGTGGTGGTTGTGGGGGTGGCTGTTGTCTCAATGGGTACTTCTTGTTCTGTGACGGGTATCCTAATAGTCTTACCTGCTCGTGGTAACGTGTCCACTCTGCGTTTGTCATACCTTACGGACTGGCGGACTGCGGTGTGGACAGCCTCCGGAACTCCTAAAGAGTCTGACACTAATTTGAGGGTGTCAATGAAGTGTTGGTCCACCCCTTCATCTGATAGCATTTCTTGCATCAAAGCTTGACCTGATACCAGAGAGAGCTGATGCCTTTCTTGTACTACTTTGATAGTGTCGTATAGCCTTCGTAGTTGAGCTGTATATGCTGGTGCACCTACAAGTTCTGGCACTTCTTGTTGCTCCTCGTGGTGCTCTTGATCATACTCCTCCTCATCATCCTCCTGTTCTTCATCTCCGTCATCTTCGGCATCCACTTCAACAGGTGTGACAGGTGCTTGGGAGGTTGTGGCCTGCGTTTGTACGTTTTCCGCTTGTTGTGCCTCTTCTGCCTCCAACTCTACATCTTGTAATAGTTGTTCAAAATCTTCATTAGTGAGCTCTTCCAAAGGTGCACCACTAGGAAATTCAAGATCGGTTGGAATGGGAGGGAATATCAAGGTGGAACCATCGGTGCTGCGTCTTGGAAGTCGGAGTGTGAATGGTCGGACTCTTCGGGGTGGAGGGGTGACGTCTGGTGTTAGGGTGGCTCCACGTGGTTGAGCACATGGGACTTGGACAGTGCCTCTCATCTTCTTAGAAGGGGGTCCAGTGGATGTTCTGCCTCTAAACTGCTCAACCCGATTCCACATTAGGGCCCGTTGGATCGGAATGTCATAAGCCAAACACCTATAAATGATTCTTGTCAGAGCACAGCAACCATATAAAACCTGTTTCCGCGGCCAGCGTTTGTGAGCTAGGTGTATCTGATCAATTATCCAGTGGGGTAGGTTGATGGTGAGGCTCTGTGTCTCTGCCAGATACAAGCTAAACCAAATCTTTTTGGGAGGCATGGTGAATCGATCTTGTGCCGAGAAAGCAAAGTGTTGCATGCACATGCGAAGGTGTATTGCTATATTAGGCGTCATGGATACCATGTCCTTGAGTTTGGTGAGACTTCGATTCTTCATGTAATCCGGTACTAGGGTTTCCTTTTCTGTAGGAATATGCATTCCGTGCATATCTAGAGCCTCTCTCACCAAATTGTTTGATAGCCTGAACCTCTTGAGCTCATTCCCCTTTGTCAGAGATGGAATCACAAATGAGCTTGCACCTTTTGGGTTCTGATTTGGAGTCAAGGTGTTGATGAGATAGTAGCATCGCATGAAGTCAGGTTTTGGGAGTCGGGCACTGAAATAGGCACTCAATCCTGCTTTTTCCCATATCGGACGTAGACCTTCCGCATTTTGTAATTTCTCAAACTCTCTTGTAAAGAAATGGTATCTGCCTTGCTTTCCATTGAAGTCCAACTCTGATTCCCATAGGTATGTTCCTTCACCCAAGGGTCCTGCCACCTCGGTAAACCAATGGGAAGTCTTTCCCACGGGCATGGTGTGGCCACGCGGAGGGTCCGCAATAGGTATGATTTTGACGGCCTGCAATTCTTCTGGTCTTTCAATTGTCTCAGGCAAAACGGGTAAACTGTCCAAGTCCACCACTTGCGGGCTTGTTTCTATGTGAGAGCTAGTTCCTGCTGCCTCCGCCATGTTGAAAATGTCGCGGCTGATTCTGTGAGAATATATGAATAAACGTTAACATTGCAATGGACACAAAAATGTCATGGTGTTCCTTGTTACAACATTAACTTAAAGTTCGGGAGTGGTTAGGGGTTAATAAGTGCTCGGTGCTGGTGTGTGTAGTTAGGAGTTAGGTAGATCTAAGAGCTAAGCGAAATGATGTGATGTGAGAGTGGAGCGGTTAGTAGGTGGTCATGGATTTACAATCGGGGTCCGGGGGTTTGTTACAAGTCTTGGGCTGCCAAATGCAGTGGATGGGTTTTGCTCGTGGTTCCGTAGAGATTCTCGAGGGCTTTATAGGTGTGTCAGTTTGAACATGAGACCTTTGAGGTACCCATTTACAACTGATTCTGTTCGTGCTTATGTGCCTTGGTGTTGAAAATGAGTGGATGTAGGCTGTGCGAGTGAATGGATCATGCTGTGTAGGGTGTGTTCTTGGTGTAGCTATTTGAGCCCGCAAACAAGCCTTAGGCACCCAAATTTGTCTTGATTGTGGGCTAGCCTTCATCGACTTTTTGGGCACCCAAATAAATTTCATGTTAGCAGAAGAATTTCCGAAAGACCTCTTATTAGTGACGTGTAGTTGGTTACTAATAAGAGGCTTTGCCCGTGCGGTTGGCGTGAGTGCAACCGGGTGTTCGCCTTTTCGCACCCACACTTGTTTCACTTGCTGGGACATTTTGCTGCGCAGGTACTTTGGATTCCGGACATAGGTAGTACTCTGCTTCTTCTGCCTTTGATCCACCTTTGGTTGTTGCCTCCTTCTGGCCTTTGGAAAAGAAGGGAGTTCCTTTGCATCCCTGACTCCTTTTTTGCGAATATCATTCCTCTGCAACACATAGTTTTGGACAAGAACAGCATGGTCAACTTCATGTGCACCCCTGGAGGGACCAGGAGTCTGTGCCTTTTCTAGTTCCTTGAGTGCTCCATTATCCAACTCTACTGTAATTCGACTATGATTGACCCATACCTGAAGAAGTCCACTTCTTAGGTTTAAGTTGACTGGTTGGTCATAGATCCAGTCTTGACCCAAGACAAGAGGTTCAGTGAGATCCTCATCTTGACACACTAGTACTTTAACTGTCATTGCCTCATCATGAATGTAGAGGGGAAGTTCCACCTCGCCCATGCAAGGGGTTTCCACGCCTCCCAATCCTATGAGATACACTTCCACAGGATTGACAGTTAACTGCAACGCTTGACAGTAAGACAGTTTAACAGCACTAGTGGCTGCACCTGAGTCAATCAAGGCTCTTACGGTCCTTGCACTCGTTCCTTGTCCTATATCTAGGGTTATGAAAGGACGTCGATCAATTATCCTATGCGAGCTTGTTCCTGCAACTTCACACATGGCCATAGGATATCCTTGATCTGCATAGTCATCTGTTCTAGTCTGATCTCTACCTTGCCTTCGTAATTTCATCCTTCTGATGCGTTCTAAAGCTTCTGCTTGAGCTTCTTCTCGAACTCGCTTTTCTTCCTCTTTGCGTTTCTTAGCAGTGTTGAGTCGGCTGAGCATTTCCTCCGTGAGGGGTTCCTGATACAACTTGACTCTGCAACCGCTAATATAATTTGGGAGAACATCACCCTCTAATGTGGCCAATTGTACTGCTCCACTCGTGGAGATCCTATTGATGATCATTGGTCCATAGCCTCTCTTTTCTAGCTTCCTCGCGTGTTGTTTTAGTGTATAGACTAAAACTAGATCTCCTGCTTTCAAGCCTTTATCCTTCACATGGGCATCGAAATATGCCTTCTGTCTCTTCTTGGCTGCATATATTCCTGCAGCTGCTCTCAGTCTTGTTTCTCCTAGTCGTTCAAGGTCAAAGATCTTAGAGGAGAGCTCATGACCTGTCCATTCATGCTCTTGTGCTACTCTCAATGTAGGAATCAAAAAGTCCAAGGGTAGCACAGCGTTTTGGCCAAATACCATCTGAAAGGGGGTGGCTTGAAGTACCGTTTTGTAGGCGACTCGGTATGCCCAAACAACATGGTGTAGCTGTTTGTCCCAATCAGAGCGTTTAGCGTTCACTAATTTAGTCAGTACGTTGCATAAGATCTTATTAGTGCTCTCAGCCTGTCCATTAGCTTGAGGGTGATAGGGGGCAGACTTCTTGTGTATTACCAAGAATTCTTGAAGTAGATTTTCAATCACTTCATTTAAGAAATGAGTGCCTCTATCACTTACCAGCTCGATAGGTAGCCCGTATCTTGTGAATACATTCTCAAACAAGAATTTGGCAGTTGTTTGAGCATCGTTCTTTGTCGTAGCTTTTACCTCTACCCACTTGGTGAGATAATCTGTTGCAACAATGATGTATTCCGCATGAGAACCTTTAGCTGGGGGATTAATAGGACCTACGAAGTCTATTCCCCACTTAGAGAACGCATGTCCACCCATCATAGGTTTCAGTGGCATCTCATCTTTGCGTATAGGGTACTGAGTCCTCTGACAGACATCACACCGTTTCACATAGGTATGTGCATCCATGTGAAGGGTAGGCCACCAGAAGCCCGCAAATAGTATCGCCTTGATCACCCGATCTGGTCCAAAGTGCCCTCCTGCAACACCTTGGTGAGCAGTTTCCAAGATCTTAAGATATTCACTCTCATGGACACACAGTCTCAGGTAACCATCTTTACCACGCTTATATAGATTATCACCAATGAGTGAGTAATCCTGGGCTTCTTGTTCTAAACTCCTTTTCCTAGCCAGAGTCATGTCTGGAGGGAATGTGTTTGTCCTCAGGAAGGATACTAGAGGTTCGCTCCAATCTGGCACTATGGATACTTGATAAAGAGTAGCGTGTTCCACAGGTGGTTTAGTGCAGCAGATTGGGCATTCCTTGCACAACTTTTGGACATCAGCTTCCATAGTTGGCCAATGTACTCCGAGTCTCTTTAGGGTCTGTAAAGTTCGTTGTTTTGAATGGTGTTGCTCTAGTGCACCTACATGTGCTAATTGCAACCATTTAGAGTACTCATCATCTTCTACGCAACAAGCCAAGATCCCTTGATCTGTGTGCTTGTACATACTTCCTGCCATGATGTGGTACTTTTGGGCTTTTACAACCTCTCTATTCCGTGTGTTTACCACTGGATGCTTAGGCCCGTATGTCAATACTGGTACCAATGGCTTGGCCCACTGCGGTACAACTTCCAAATTAAACAAGTAAGCATCAGGAAGGTCATCTGACACTCCTTGTGGGGCTTCTCCCGATGTGAGCCTAGAGAGATGATCAGCTCTCAAATGAGTCCTACCTTTCCTTACCACAACTTCAAAGTCATATTCCATGAGCAAGAGAAACCATCTCACTAATCTTCCTGTATTGCATGGCTTGTTTACGAGGTATAGCAATGCCTGATGATCAGTAAAAAATTTAAACTTATTTGCAAAAAGCAAATAGTGTCTAAATTTCTTAACTGCATATACCATGCCTAAACCTTCTCTCTCCGTAGTGGTGTAATTCCGTTCAGCCGCATTCAATTGTCTACTGGCATAGGCAATTGGAAGATCCATATTACCTTCACCAGTAGGTTGTGCAAGCACACATCCAATAGCATAATTGGATGCATCAACATGAACATGGAATGGCTTATTCCAATCTGGTGTGGTCAAGATTGGTGCTGAACACAATCTTCGTTTAAGCTCCTGGAAGGAATTCTCACATTCATCCGTCCACTCAAAGTTTGTCAGAAGTCCGTACATGGGCTTTGCAATGACAGCATACATGTGTATAAATCGTCGGTAATAACCACAATGCCCCATGAAAGCTTGTACTTCCTTGACATTCTTTGGCCTAGGTAGCTCTGCTATGGCTCTCACTTTTTCTTCGTCGGTAGATATGCCATTCTTTGACACTATGTGTCCTAGAATCTTGCCTTGCCTGACCATAAACACGCACTTTTCTGGGTTTAGGCAGACTTGATATTCTCTACATTTGTCAAAGATTTGTCTGAGTTCAGGAATATGGGTTTGTCTAATATTGGAATGAGCACAAAGATCATCAACATAGACTTCTAAACTCTTCCTCAGGAACTCCTTAAACACATGGCACATCAGCCTCTAGAAGGTAGCTGGTGCATTGGTAAGCCCAAATGGCATTACTCTAAAGGCAAAAATGCCCCATTCTGTGGCAAAGGCTGTCTTATGCTGATCCTCTGGAGCTATGGCTACTTGATTGTAACCCGAAAATCCATCAAGGAAGCTGTACACTTCCTTGCCTGCCACTCTTTCTAAGAGATGTTCTGTGATGGGAAGCGGATAGTTATCTCGAATGGTGGCTGCATTAACCTTTTTCAAGTTAATGCACACGCGCAGTTTGCCATTCTTCTTGGGCACCACTACGATGGGTGATACCCACTCAGTGTGCTCAATTTCATAGATAAATCCAGCTTCAACCAGTCTATCTATCTCTTCCTTGATCTTAGCAGCGTAATTATCATTATATGTGTAGGGCTTTTGCTTAGAGGGTTTGGCATCTGAGGTCATGGGAATGGTGTGTGAGCATATGTCAGGGTCAACACCTTTCAAATCCTTGTAACTCCAAGCGAATACATCTCTGTATTCTCTTAGCAAGGCAATCAATTCGTGCTCTTCTTCTTCTGTCAGGTCATGGCCTATGTACGTGCATCTCTCCTCTCCTTCTTCTAGGGCCACTACTATTTTCTTGGTGGTTTCTTTGTTATCATAGGCCTCTCCTGATTGTGCCTCTCGTTTAGGCATTCTAATCATGACTCTCCTGTCATCTATCTCATACTTCTTAAAATTTTCTGGGACCTCAAACAAAGATTCTTCCTCTTCTGGTGAGACTTCTCTCTTCTTTCGTTTCTTTCCTTCTTCCTTTGGGCTCACATGTGTTGCTAATCTTACATCATTTGTAAGCTCTCCATGCCTCTGGGGTTGAAATTCTACTTCATGGAAGTATTCTTCATCTGATGCAAATGGTGGGTCCATAATGATAGACTCGAGATCGGAGTCACTTGCATCCTCATATGCATCAGGGCTAGGTTCGCATTCTTCTAGAACTGCCTCTCCCCTGATTGGCTCTATGGAGAAGACTGAAATGTCATAGCCATCCTCATCACAGTGAGGTGTCCATTGTTCTTCATTGATGGCTACATCCATTGTTGCTAAAATTTCTACCCAGCCATGGGGTTCGAATTCCTCATCAGGAAAAACTACAGGTGCATAGACTGGGTCTTGAATTGCTCTATGTGTTTCTTTTGCACCTATTTCTCTGGCCTTTTCTCTCTTCTCTTCCTCTACTGCTACTTTGCACATCCATAAGTGGGTGTCTTCATGCATCCAAGAGGATCCTGACCCTATGGAATGCACAGATTCCGTATCATCTTTAGCTCTATGGATGGGATTCCACTGGATAGGAGGTACATCCCTATGAGAGTAATCTTTGAGATTGACTTTGGTCGTAACACCTAAGTGTTGCAGGTACAAGGAATTGGTCCCCCAATCCTGTACCACTTGCAACTGTCGCATAAATGGTCTTCCCAAAATCATCTCATAGGCATGATTTTTGCTAAAGTCACATATAGCAAAGCTATGCTCAAACTCAACACCACAAGTGGTGAGAGTTATGCCTTCTAGCAATCCCAAGGGCCTCTCTATATGACCATCGGCCATCTGCAATTTCATTCTCGTTGGCTTGAGTGCTGGCTTGCCCCAACGCTTCCATAAGGAAGTAGTGGCAATTGCAACTCCTGCACCTGAGTCCAAAATTGCCTTGGTGGTGTAGTCCTGGTAGGTAATGGGAAGATAGGTATTCCCTTCTTCACCTTCACACATATCTCCTATCTTGTCCAAGGGAATTTCTGGCACTGTCCTATGGGATCCTACTCGGGAACGTGGTTCTGCAACTTCAGTCACTTGACTGGCTACACATTTCCGCGCTTTTGGTCTATTCTTAGGCAGTTCTTCCAAAGTGAGATCGCACTGCACCTCGGTGTTCTTTACTACCTCCGTGTTCCTAGGTATGACTGAGTCGTCGTTCCTTACCATGACTGTGGGTGCTCTCATACATGTGGACTTTGCTTCCCATGGGCCTGTGAAGTGGGGTAGCTCCTGTATGGAATTAGACTCAAAGTCCAATCTCTCATGAGACTGAGTACTCTCATGTTCCCCGTAAATAGATGGGATGTCTTGTGGGAATTGATCGTGTGCATCATCCACAAGTTCAAAAGGAGGGGCGACTTCACTTTCGTTATCCCATTTGTCTTCTTGAATCTCTCGTAGGAAGTCTGGTGCAAACCGATTCATAGAAGAAGAAGTGTCTGGCTCCGTAGAATTAGGCACATAAGCAACCTGGGAAGGAGGGCTTATTCTATCGTTGGCTCTCTCCTCGTTCTCATAGATGGCTGGAGCATGAGCGTCCTGGGGAGGGTTACTTATTCTATTACTCTTCCGAGCAGGCTCATACGCTCCCTGAGAAGGAATGTAGGCAACCTGTGGAGGTACGTAAGCTTTCGAGGGGGGTTCATCTGCTTTTTGGGGGGGAAGATAAGCTTCTTGAGGAGGCACATGGGCTTCCTGAAGCGGCTGGCTTATCCGTTCTCTTGCCCTGTCCTTTCTTTGAGGGGCAGGTTCCTTTTCTGATTGTGCAATTAGCCTCTCTATTCTTTCCAGCAGTCCATCAAAGTGTAACTGCGTCTTAGCTGAACTAGAAATGTTAAATATGCGGCTGGCCTCAAACATGGTCTGAGCCAATTCCACCATTTTGGCACAAATCTTAGTTCGTTCAAGCTCTAGCTCGGCTCTAGGGTAGCATTTTTCATGATCGGTTATGGTTGGCCCTTCTTGGATTCTGGCCTGATATGCTTTAAGCATCATGTTTAGGTCTTCGGGGGTGGGATCTGCTAGGACTGATCCTACCCTAGGGGGTGGTGGGTTTAGGTTAGGCGGGTTGGAAGGTGGTTGGTCGGATGGCGATGGGAAATGTGGTGGTGGGGTAGTGTGAGAAGGAGTTTGAGATGTGAGTTCAGTTATCCTGGCTTTGGTTTCTCTTATGCTTTCCTCAAGTTCACCCATCTTTTTAGCCCATTGTCTTTTCATTCTTTCCCGACTATCTTTCCACGCTCTAGTCCTTTTCTTTGTTATGCTCTCGGTTTCACTAGCCTCTGGGACCTTTTCTTGGCTTGCCTCTTGGTTTTGCTGCAATGCCTGAGCTCTAGTGACTACCTGTACTGGTGTGGTGGAAGTGACACTTCCTGAGGAATCTACAACCAACCCAATCACATTAATAGGAGTGATTTTTGGCATATTATTGGGGTTCTTTGGGCAATCTCGTAAAAGATGCTCTTTTCCACAATCTTGGCAAAAGCCTTGGATCGTCACGGACTGAGTTTGTGTAGGTGGAGGTAAGGGACAATCACGAATGAAGTGATCTCCCTGACATCGGTAGCATGGTCCTCTAGGAAATGGTGGTCGTACCTGCCTAGGTTGAGGCCTAGGGTTGGGGTTTGCATACATGACGTTTGTGTAGTCTGACTCCCAACTAGGTTCACTCGGTTCTTCACTATAGTAGGACTCACCATGTTCCGGAGACTGCATGTAGTAAGCCTGGGGACTATCGACCTGTGTAGAATCAAAGCTATGGTCACTGAGGTCATTTTCAGAAAGCAAGGATGTTACTGGGACTAAGGCTCTATTCAGGTTCTCTTCTGCAGCCGTGTACTTTACCGGAATCACATTAGCTGGAGCTGGGGGTTGTTGTGCTAGCACAGGCTGGGGTCTTTGTTGGTTTTGATATGGTTGCTGATAGGGTTGCTGTGGCCTTCCATATGGCTGTGGAGGGTACTGGTTCTGGTATCTTCCCTGTTGAGGGTATGGCTGAGGGTAGGGTTGCCTAACCGCCTGCCTGTTGTATGGGCAATCTTGCGCAGTGTGATTGGTGTACTTCCGTTCTATAGTGCAGTACTGGCTACTGGGATTAACTTGAGGTTGAGCCATAATGGGACAGACGTTCGCCATGTGGTCGCCACCACACATATAGCATCTTTTCACAGGGGCAAACCTCGGAATTTGTTTGCTAGACACGCCTAGTTTTTGTGCCACTTTCTCTGCGAGTTCCTCAATTGATGTGGATTGCGTGGAAGAGTGACTAGAAGCACTATCTGAATCTTTGTAGATTTTGGAAAGCTCTAGTTCTTCCCCTAGGTTATCTTCAATGTCAATGCACATGCGTACACACTCTTCTATAGTCCTAGGGTCCTTCAGATACACATAGGATCTCAATTTCGTACTCAGCAATCCATCAAGGAATAAGGCTACTTGTTTAGCAGATGTGGGTAGCTCCGAAACTGGGCACCTTTCAAGATATTGTCTAAATCTTCTTCCGGCCAATCTGACAGTCTCTTGGGGGGTCTATTTGAAGCTGTGAATCAATGAGGAGGTATTGTGTCTTATGCCGCTCTTAGAGAACTCTACAATGAAAGCCTCTAGGAGTTGGTCTATGCTCCTAAACTGCCGCTCATCCAATGGCTGAAACCATGTAAGTGTTGTGTTCCTAAGGGTTAGACCGAAGGCATTGTACTGTGTGAACAGATCCTCCACTTGTTCAGCTCTCAAGACTTGCTTGAACTCCGCCACATGATCATAGGGATCTCCGGTGCCATCAAAGTAATTCTTCATGGACTTAACTAGCTGGGTCGGTCTCAAGGTTCTTGTGTGCTCTCTAGGTCTCGGCAGCGGAAATCCATCCACGTTTCTTTGGTTCCTGTGAGCTCTAAGCATCTCAAGTTCTACTCTATTCGTTTCCGTCCTCGTTCTTTCTCTGCCCACTGGGTTAGCAAAGCTTACTTCTGGTCTATCTCTGCTTCTGTCTCTTTGCATTCCATGGGCTTGGGATGTTCCAGCCCCAGGGTGACTATAGGATACATTTGATCTTGGTTGGGGGAAAATAAATTCACCCTTCCAAGTGTAAGCATGCCTATCATTTTCCGTAACCGCAAAGATCCGTTCTGAAGTGTGATCTAAGTAGGTCACTCTACCTGGGCTATCCGGATCCTTAAACTCATAGATCATGATGTTTCCTATATCAGTTGGCTGATTAGATTTATACCTCCAGAAGGCTTCGTCGGTTTCTCGATTGAGGAGCAACTCTATGCTCTTGTTGTCTTGGGGTACCCACTCAGGTGTGATAATCCTAGTGAGAACTGATTTACCTCGAGGGGTTCTAGGTTCCGCACCCATGTTCCCTTGTTCCAAGTCACCTAAGTCCGCTTCTGAGATTACATTCCCAAATTCATCTGTCCTATCCGGGTGACTAGTGACTATATAGATAGTTCCTTCTTTGTCCAGGTATGCACCATTTTCAAACTTGACGGCTGGGTGTTCTAGTCCAATGGATTGATCAGGATTCTTAATCTGTATCACAGATCTTCCTAAGCCATCCTCATAGATGCTGGCACCTAATCGGTTGGTCCTAAGGTACTCCAACTGTGTTTTGTAAAGGCCTTCCACCCTGTACAAGTAAGGCACTCCTAAACTTCCCGTAGGTCTGTCCATGCCTTGAGACATATCTGACTCACTGGTCTCAGAGCTAGGGTAGTACGAGTGGTGGCTCAACTGCTGGGCCCAGGACCTAGCAGTGTGGTTAACACTAGCCTCTGAAGATCTAAGGCTCTGTCTCTCCCTTACTAGATGCCGTCCCGATCTAAGGTTCATATGCCTAACTAAGTAGCCCAATTCTTTGCCCAGAGTACAACTTCGTTGCCGATCAATTGGTATCAGTCACTTGATTCTTTTTAGTTATTTATCGTGTTTAAGGTCTTGTCTGATATTACGTCGTCGGAATACTTGAATGTTCGTCGTGCTTTTAGGTCGATCGTTCCACGTTAGGTTCTTTCCTTTATGTTACCGACAGTACAGAGATTAGGTTTTTAGCTTGAACTTGAGTTTTTAGGTGGTCTTCAACTTGATACCTGCTTATCGTCGCTCTGACTTACTCCTACCTCTCGTCGTTCTTAGCCTAAACTAGGAATTGATAAAGGGAGTTGAGAATTTCCAACCTTTTGTTTCCTTCTTGGTTGCCTTGACTGCCCAGGAAGTGTGTTCCCAAGCCTGCACTTACTCGTGCTTAGAACGCCTTTCGATGCTCTCAAAGGATCTGTAAAAGTTCCAAAGTTAGCTTAAAGATTTAAATTCCAAAGACAAAACCAATGATTTTCATTCCTGTAGCACACACACTAGCTTGCATAGTGATTTTTTTAAAGAACAATTCTAAAGACCCCTGACTTTGATCCCCCTGGGTATGGTCAACTTCAAAATACCCTAACTGAAAATTAATGCATTATCTTTATAAAAAACAGTTGAGGGCGTGTAGTATATGCCACAAGCTTTACAACAAGCCCTAGAGCTCAAAAAATGGATTTCGTATGAAAAAGTTGTGACCGTTCAGGGTTCTAGGGTTAAGACAGGGTTCAAACAGGGTCACTGTGCAACAGGTTTTCCCCGAGTTGCTTTCCTAAGGCTTCCTCATGTGCTCAAGAGTATAATATTTGTGCCCAAAATTAGCCCAACTCTTCAATTAACAATCCTTAAAAAATTTGGCTAAAATTGGCTGTCAATCGCGATGGACAGGGCTGTCAATCGCGATGGACACTCAGTCAATCGCGATGGACAGAGAGTTCAGTCAATCGCGATGGACACCCAATCAATCGCGATGGACAGAGGGTTCAGACAATCGCGATGGACACCCAATCAATCGCGATGGACAGAGGGTTCAGTCAATCGCGATGGACAGGCAGTCGGTCGCGATGGACAGGGGGTTCAGTCAATTGCGATGGACAGGCAGTCGGTCGCGATGGACAGAGAGTTCAGTCAATCGCGATGGACAGAGGGTTCAGTAAATCGCGATAGACAGGCAGTCGGTCGCGATGGACAGGGGGTTCAGTCAATCGCGATGGACAGGCAGTCGGTCGCGATGGACAGAGGTTCAGTCAATCGCGATGGACAGGCAGTCGGTCGCGATGGACAGGGGGTTCAGTCAATCGCGATGGACAGGCAGTCGATCGCGATGGACTGGAAGTCAATCGCGATGGGCAGAGCTGTCAATCGCGATGGACAGGGCTGTCAATCGCGATGGACTAAAATTTTGCAAGATTTTCAAAAATTTTGGTGGAAAGGTGGTGTGCAGGGTCTCTAGTCCACTGTGGTGCACTCAGATTTACCAAAAGGTGAGAATTTCTGTCAATCGCCATCGACAGAAGTCGGCGACTGCGAGACAGTTTCGTCGAGTTTCGTACCTGCGCAGGAAGCTGGGGATGGTGATGTGACCTGTACCTGCAAGATAGCTCAAGAAACATGCAAAAACAGCACACGCAATTTCGCTCTCTTGCTCTCTCTCACAAGTGAAATGAGGGAAATGAGGTGGAGATGGGGATATAGTCAAAAAACTGAAATTTTCGCGATGATGGAGATGGAGGTGAAAGATGGTGAGGATGATGATGATGATGATGGTGGCGAAGTAAGAAAGAGAAAAATAGGAAAAATAAAGAAACTACCTACAACTCCAACGCGTCAACTCTACGTCTTACCATCACACGCTCGTCCTCAAAGCTCGATCCCCGGCAACGGCGCCAAAATTTGGTGTAGCTCAATGATGAGTAGCACCTCCTTTAATGTCAATCCAGGAAGACGTGAGGATGGTATGAAGACCTCGAGCAAGTGGCGGCACAAGTGTGTGAGTGAGAAGCACACAAGCATGCACACACATACACACACACGCGCACACACGGCAAGACAAAGAGAGAGAATCAATGGAGTTCTTCAATTACTTTCAAAATGCTCTTACAAGTTCGTTTCAATTACAATCTACCCTCAAAAATGAGCTCTCTAGCTCTTTTTATAGTTTTTGACTAGGTTTTGGCCCTGTCCAGACCTAGTGTCCGGCCTAGTTAAAAATTAGGTTCTAGGGCCAATTTGAGGGCTCAAACGGAGTCTAAAAAATACGAAAATTGATATGTAGGTACTTCTAAGGCTCCTCAAGCTCAAGGACTCCTTGGCTTGCACAAAATGGAGCTACAAAAATATGAAATGGTATTTACAATGATTGTTAGTGATAAGAATCACTGTTAAAAGATGTAGATTTGGGAAAAATTGAAGGGCCTATCTGCCAGATTTGCGTCGACTGCTTTGTCTACTTACTCCTTCACCTTGTTCTGACTCTCTCCGCTGGCTTCCTTGTCTAGTCGGTCCTTGGGTGCCCATACTGCTCTCAACAACTAGTATGAGAACTATAAGTGGAGTATCAAAGAGAGATAAAGGAGCTACTGAGGTGAAGTAAAGACTTCATCAAAGTTTGAAGGAAGGAAGCAAAGAATAGGCACATCAACAACAAGGGGAAGCAAATACATCATCAAATCAAAGATGAAGATTCATCAAGAGGAGTAGCTCTGTTTTTTGAGGTAAAAGCCATTTTTTTCAACTTCATTGCATCAAGGGGGAGGTTCAAAAGAGCTAGGAGGCATGATGGCTGATCTCAATGCTCAGATTGAGAAGCTCGAAAAAGGAAACCACCAACCATGGCGATTTAGAATAAGGAATTTTTCGATGGGGAAAGGTTTGTGGGGACTTGTGAGTGGTGGAGAGCCAAAACCCTTCATAGATGAGATAAATCCAACCAATGACCAGAGAAGAGCTCTAAGAGAGTGGGATGAAAGGGACAAAAGAGTCGTTTTTTTATTTGAGCATATTAGCAAGTCCATGACAAGGCACATTCAAGATTTGGATACATCGAAGAAGGTGTGGGAGTGCTTGGAGGGATTGTACTCAGCCTCCACAAAAGCTAGAAAAATTCAGCTCAAGAATGAGCTAAATAATCTTAGGAAAAGCCCCTCTCAAGGTGCTAATGATTACGTACTAAAGGTTAAAGAGCTTGCAGATGCACTAGGGTCAATCGATTGTGCCCTAGATGATAACGATCTTGTCGCCCACACGCTAAATGGACTTAGGGATGATGAAAAATGTAGGGCTTTCACAACTTCAGTGTATGTAAGGGACTCTCTTCCTGATTTTGATCAACTAATCACTCTCATGGTGACAGAGGAGATCAACCTTGGTGGTCATAATGCCAAGGATAGCCAAGGGCAATTGTTGTATGCAGGTAGAGAAAGAGGAAGACACAATCGAGGTGCTACAAGATGAATAGGAAGATATCAAAGCAACCAAGGAGGTCCAGGACAACAAGAAAATGCAGGTCAAAGAGGTGGAAGAGCCACAAATAGAGGACAAGGTGCAAGATTTGGTGGAATAGGGCAACCCACTTCAAATGGATGCTTTGTATGCGATAAGCCCGATCATTTTGCAAATGAATGCTATCATAGAGCTCAAAGACAAGGGATTCAAAGCAACAACAACAATTATAGAGGACAAGGTAATTATGAAAACACATCATCCAACCAAGGGAATGATTATTTACTTGCCATGAGGTATGGTGAAGATACAACTCAAGCTAGTGAAGATGTATCGTATGTAGACAGTGGATGTAGCAATCATATGTCATGTCGAAAGGGTCTTTTTAGTGATTTGCAGGTCCCAAAGCATCAAGGGCATGTGGAAACAGGTGATAACTGAGAGCATATCATTCAACATGTGGGAGATATCAGTTTGGAAGGAAATCAAAGAGCAAAATGCTTATCATAGGTATTACATGTCCCTACTATTACCCAAAACTTGATTTCGGTAGGCCAAACGGTAGAAAAAGGCTATCAAGTTAGGTTTAATGAAAGAGGATGTTTTGTTGAGGATCCAAAGGCAGGTTTCAAGCTCATAGCAAAAGGAAAGAACCAAGGGAGAATGTTCACAATGGACATAAATCATCCACACCATTCAATGTATGTCACATATGGAGAGAAGAGGATAGCAGATTTGGATCTATGGCATAAACGAATAGGTCACATCAACCTACAAAAGCTCAAGGACATGCAAAGGAGGAGCTTGGTAAGAGGCCTATCAAATTTGACATCTAAAATGTTACATGAAATTTGTGTAGCTTGCCAACAAGGAAACCAATCAAGGTTACCCTTCAAGAAGAGTACCTATGTAAGTGCAAATGTCTTAAACCTCATTCACACGAATGTTTGGGGTCCAACAAGGGAAGCTTACCTTGCTTGAAATAGGTATTTTGTAACCTTAATTGATGAATTTTCAAGAAAAGTATGGGAGAATTGCATAAGAATCAAATAAGATGTGTTACACTACTTCAAGAAATTTAAAGCACGCATGGCTCTCAAAACTTTGGGATCGGATGGAGGGTAGAGTATTTCTCCCATGAATTTTTTGAATTTTTACAGATCAATGGCATCAAAAGACAGTTTACATGAAGGTACACCCGTCAACAAAATGAGGTAGTAGAGAGAAAGAACACACATAACAGAGGTAGCAAGGTGTATGCTCAATGAAATGAATATGCCGCATTGTTATTGGGGAGAGGCTACATATATAGCCACATACATCATGAATAGATGTCCTACATGAGGTATACATCATCTAACACCTGAGGAAGCATTGAGTGGAAGAAAACCTTGCATTTCACATCTTAGAATCTTTGGTTTGTTGGGGTTAGACGTCTGCGGAAGCACGCGAACAACACAAGGAAGAAGAAGAAGCTTGGAGCACAAAAACACAATACTGAATGTATTACTAGAGAATATACAAAGATAAGTAGCCCATTCGGGCAATAGGCATATATACAAGCCGGGGGAAAAAAACCTCCTAAAGAGGGAAAAAAGTGCCCCGGCGGTCCTAGTGTGTTCACACACATCACTACCTAAATATATCAACAAATCCCCCCTGGGAGTGATGCGGTGAACAAGGAGCTGGCACTCATGTATAAGGAAGTGCCAAGCTATGTGGAAATCACTCCACAAAAGGAAGTAAGCCCAAAGCTTTGCGGAAAGCTTCAAACTTCTCCCTAGGCAGAGCCTTCGTGAAAAGGTATGCTATGTTCTCCTGCATGGGCACATATGCCAAGCTGATCTCCCCAGCAGAGAACCTCTTTCTGACATAGTGATAATGCACCTCAATGTGCTTAGTGCGAGCATGGAACACAAGGTTCCTCACAACTGCCAATGCGCTTTGACTGTCAGTGAAGATGGTGGTGGCAGAAGACTGGCCAACACCCAAATCAGCCATAAGGCGTCTGAGCCACACACACTCAACAGTCACTGTGAAAGCTACCCTATACTCAGCCTCACAACTGGAAGTGGCCACAGTAGGCTGCTTCTTGCTCAACCAAGATATACATGAGCTACCAAGCATGAAGCATAAACCACTGGTGGACACACGAGTGTCATAGCAACCAACCCAATCTGAGTCAAAAAAAGCATGCGAATCTGGCGGTAGTGATCCCCCCTTGCGATCAAACAACCCAAGTAGCCGAGTACCACTCAAGTAGCGAAAGATGCGCTTAACCGCCTTCCAATGCGTGACTCCTGGGCAATGCATAAACCTGCTCATCTGTGAGACAACAAACTGAATATCTGGCCGAGTAATGCATAAGTAAATCAAGCATCCAACAACCTGCTGATAGAGAGCAGCATCAAATGCATGTCCAGCATCATGAAGACTCAATTGTAAACCTGTCTCCATAGGAGTGGCAATAGGCTTACAGTCTTCAAGGCCAAAACACTGCAATAATGTGTCAATATATTTCGTTTGACACAAAGCCATTCCACCATCAACTTGCATAAACTGAATGCCCAAATAGTGATGCAAATGCCCCAAATCAGACATCTCAAATGAGGCATGCAAATCAGCCTTGAAATCAGCAATATGCTTCTCAATAGGACTAGTGAGCAACATTTCATCAACATAGACAACAATGATCAGAAGCACATCATTAGCATGCTTAACATATAAGGTGCTTTCAGTTGGACTGTTCTCAAAACCATGTGCAACCAGATAGGCATGTATCTTCTCATACCAAGCACGTGGTGCTTGCTTTAAACCATATAATGCCTTCTTTAACCTGCACACCTGGTTTTCATGCCCTTTTTGCACAAAGCCACGGGGCTGAAAAACATACACTTCTTCATGCAAGTCACCATTCAGAAATGTTGTTTTAATGTCCAACTGATGTACATTCCAACCATGATGGGCTGCAAGTGCACAACTCCGAACAATAGTCATACGGCATGTAGGTGCAAAGGTCTCATCAAAATCAATGCCTCTTTCCTACGCATAACCCTTTGTAACAAGCCTAGCCTTATACCTGTCAACTGTACTATCAGGTTTACGCTTCAGCTTGTATACCCACTTAGTGCCAATGGCCTTCTTGCCAGGAGGCAAGTCACATAAAGACCATGTACCATTCTTCATTATAGCATCATATTCAGATTGCATAGCAGCCATCCAATTTTCTGAATTATGTGCTTCATCAAAAGAAACAGGTTCATTCTCATCACAGAGACTAGACACAGCCATAGCATAGCAATCTGATGCAAACAAGGCACTATGAGAGCCTGAACGAGTACGATATGACAAAGGTGCATCTAATTTGCTGTCATGCAAAGTCTGCACCAACCATTTTGGCATAGTTTTTGCCTGCTCAATATCAGCTCTCTCATCAACAAGTGCATCATGTAAATCTGCATCAGAAATAGAATGATCTACATCATCATATGAAACCTGCAAAGGCTGAGAAGTTGCCTCATTAGGACCAGCACTAGACTGTCCACCTGTAAAAAGAGGCATCAAAGTATCATACATGTCTTTGGAGCTAACAGATGTCTCCTTAGTACATGAAAGCAATGGCTGAATAGCATCTTCCACAAAGACAACATCACGGCTAAGCAGAATGCGTTTAGTCTGTGGATGATACAGACGATAGCCTTTACTTTCAGAACTGTACCCAACAAAAATACATTTTACTTCCTTATCATCCAATTTTCTACGATGTTGTTCAGGCACTAGAGCATATGCCAAACAACCCAAAACACGCAGATGAGCAACAGATGGCTTGCGGTCATGCCAAGCCTCATATGGAGTGATAGACTGCAGTGCTTTAGTGGGACAACTGTTCAGTACATATGCTGCACACATGACAGCCTCAAGCCAGAAACTATGTGGTAAAGCCTGACTCTTGACCATGCACCTCGCCATCTCCATGAGTGACCTGTTCTTTCATTCAGCAACTCCATTTTGTTGAGGTGTATACGGCACTGTACACTGGTGTTTTATCCCACGTTCAGCCAGAAATGCATTAAAATCAGAAGACATATATTCCCCCCCTCGATCAAAACGGAGGAAGCCCATTTTACATGCTGATAGATTTTCAGCCAAAACCAAAAATTGTTTGAAGCACATGAACACTTCGAACTTTGCCTTCAATGGATATACCCATGCATGCTTGGAAAAATCATCGATGAAAGTCATGAAGTAAAGGTAATTCCCAAAAGAGTGTGTCTGCATAGGACCACAGACATCACTATGTACAAGCTGCAATTTTTGCATAGCCCGAATTGAACCATCTTTTGGAAAGGAGGAATGCTGCATTTTGCCCAAAATACAGCCTTCACATACATGTTTTCCAGGTGCCTCAAGCTTGGGCAAAGAAGACACCATATCAGATTTCTGTAGGCGTAGCAAACTAGCAAAATTCAGATGACCAAAGCGTGCATGCCAAAGCTTTGCATCTGACATAGCCTGAGAATCATGAACTGCACATGCCAAATCATTCACAGATCTTTCATAGTCTATGAGCTTATACAGCCCACAACATAAAATGCCAGAAGCAATAATCACATCACCATTTGATAGATCATGAACTGTACACCTATCATCAACAAATTTCACAACCAAGCCAATCTTGGCTAATGCAGAAACTGATAACAGGTTCTTTTTGATCCCTGGCACAAATAAAACATCTGACAAAGTGAAAGAATTACCATCAGCAATAGTCAAAATGATCTTACCAACTCCCATAACAGGATAAGAGGAGTTGTTGGCACATGTAACAATATTCCCTGTAGGGGCAGGCTCGAGTGAAGAGAAGAAACTGTGCTGCGAGGTAATATGTTTGGTCGCCCCACTGTCAAAATACTAAACATCTGAGTCTACTGCAGACATGCACTGCTCATGAGAAGATGGGTCAAAACTGCAGACAGTAGTAAACGCCCATTCTTCTTCCTGCACAAGATTTGCAGACTCTGTTTTTGGTGTAGAGGCCTCTGCAACAACCATTCCAGCCTCTTTCTTCTTTGCCTCTTTAGCAGCCAGTTTTGGACAGTTCTTTATGATATGATCATTCCCTTTACAATACTGACAAAACAGTTTCTGCTTTTCTGATTTCTTCTCATCTTTATCTTCCTTCTTCGAATATGCAGAATTAACAGATTTCTGCTTACTAGTTGAAGAGCTCCATTTTCCTTTGCCCTTCTGACTAGCCAGGAAAGCTTGATCTACAACTCGCATAATGGACGTGTTCTGCCTGGACTAATCTTCCTGCAACAGAACAGAGACTAACTCCTCAAATGATAAGGCATTCGGATTACCTTTCATCATCAACCAAAGAGTAGAAGCAAAACTCTGATATGAATCAGGAAGACCATTCAGAACGGTCTACACAAGTGAGCTATCTGGTATAACCTCATCTGCAGAAATCAACTGCTCCTTCAAATCTTTGATCTTTGTTAGGAAATTGTCCATAGAATCACCTTCATTCATGTGCTCACTCTCCAACTGTTTTCGGAGGTAAGCAACACGAGCCTCATTCCTAGCTTGGTACAATGTGGTAAGTGTATCCCAAGCATCCCTAGCTGTTTTGCAAGAGCGAATATGAGGAATAATGGCACGTTTGACAGACAAAGCTGTCAATGCATGTGCCTCGGCATCTCTGCCATCCCAACGAATCTGCTCTGCAGTAGGTGCAACAGAAATAGCAGCACAAACAGGAATCTGCGGAATATCATCTTCGACACCATCTTCATCAGCTCCAGCATCTGTATTTGTAGTACCTGTAGTTGAAGGTGTAACAGAACATCTTTCAACACCCTGCACAATGTTCCACAGTCCTTTTGCAACCAATACATGTCGCATCATGTAAGCCCATATTGGGTAGTTGGTACCATCCAACTTATCCTCAACAGCCAACATACGGAATACATCACTGCTTTCAGCCATGGCCGGTGACTAAAATACCTTGATGCAAAAAATCGACTGTATCTCAAAAAGTTGAACGGAACTGCCCAAACGAGTTCTGCTAGACCCGTAGCAGACTTAGAGACGCTTAAACTGGCGAACAGAAACTGGTATATACCTTTGGCACAAAAAGACGAAATAGCAAGCACAAGCACTATGATAGTGCGTTTGGAGGCCAAAACGAGCTCAGATCGCGATTTTGGCACCACAGAGCGAAGCAATTTTGATCTCGAAAACATGCTGAGTATGCTCACCAAAACTTGTGCGATTCTGAGACTGCAAACGGAGGAGTGTCGACGGCGCCCTAGATGAAGCGACAACCTGCTCTGATACCAATTGTTGGAGTTAGACGTCTGTGGAAGCACGCGAACAGCACAAGGAAGAAGAAGAAGCTTGGAGCACAAAAACACAATACTGAATGTATTACTAGAGAATATACAAAGATAAGTAGCCCATTAGGGCAATAGGCGTATATACAAGCCGGGGGAAAAAAACCTCCTAAAGAGGGAAAAAAGTACCCCGGCGGTCCTAGTGTGTTCACACACATCACTACCTAAATATATCAACATTGTTGTATATGCTATGTACATGTACCTCAAGAGTTGAGGTCATAGTTAGATACCAAATCTGAAAGGTGTATTTTTTTGGGATACTCTATGGAACAAAAGGGGTATAAATGCTTTAATCCCATCACCAAGGAGCTGAAGGTAAGTAGGGATGTTGTCTTTGATGAGTTGAAGCCTTGGTATGCATGCACAAGTCCATTGCAGATTGAAGACATAGGTGAGACAAATTTGAAGAGTGATGATAGAGTTCAAGAAAGCATGGATTTAAGTGGTCCAAGCAACTCATGCAACAGAAGGACACCCTCATCATGGAGTGGAAGGCTTTGGGATAGAGAGACTAGCTCTAAAGAAAGCAAAGTCAAAGGCAACGAGAAGATTTCAATTGAAAGAGGAAGCTATGTGCACGAGAGCATGTTGGAAGATGAAGAGATAGAACAAATTCAAACTCCACGAGTGGCGAACCAAAGAAAGAAGATGGCAACCACACCTAAAGGAAGTGAAAGAAGGTCTTCAAGATTAAGATATCCAGTACAAAGGTTAACATATGATAATTTCATTGCAAAGCATTATGCATACATGACTCAGGTAATCAAGGACAAAGAGCCAACTAGTTATGAAGAAGCTAAGGATTGCAATGAATGGCAAGATGCAATGAAGGAAGAGCTCAAAGCACTTGATGAGAACCATACTTGGAGCTTGGTACCAACTCAAGAAGGCATGAAGGTGATAGGTAATAAGTGGGTTTACAAAATTAAAAGAAGTTCAGATGGTTCCATTGCTAGGTACAAAGCATGGTTGGTGGCGAAAGGCTTCTCCAAAAGCTACGGGATAAAGTTTCAGCCCCTTAGCCAACATGCCAACAATTAGGACTTTGATTGCAGTGGCCATATCAAGGAAATGGAGCTTATATCAGTTGGATGTGAAGAATGCCTTCCTCAATGGAGAGCTTGAAGAAGTAGTCTACATGAGCCAACCTCAAGGATGTGCTAGTATGAGGTACCAAAATCATGTTTGCAAGCTAAGGAAAACATTATAGGTCATGGAATCAGAGATTAGTGGATTGTGGATACAAAGAAAGTGTTGCAGATCCATCACTTTACATGAAGAAGCAAGGAGACAAGACAATATACATATGCATCTATGTGGACGATTTGATCATCACATGAAGTGATATTGCAGGTATTAAAGATGTCAAATCAAAGTTAGGAAAGGAGTTCAAGATATCTGATCTTGGAACACTAAAATACTTCTTGGGAATAGAGGTAATCTATGCACACAATGGCATCTTCTTGATTCAAAGAAAATACTTGTTGGATGTGCTATATAGGTTTGGTATGAGTGGTTGTAAGCCACTTTCTCAACCCATGGAGCCCAATACAAAGTTGGTTGCAGGTCAAGGAGAGGCTATACAAGATATTACACTATATAGAAGCATAATTGGTTCATTAATTTATGCTACATTCACTAGACCTGATCTTGCATATGCAGTAGGTGTTCTCTCTCAATTTTGCATGCACCTACTCATGATCATCTTATGTCGGCAAGAAAGGTGCTTAGATACATCAAGCAAACCATCAACCAAGGTCTATTTTGCTCATATGATGCTAATCTAAGTGTCAAAGGATATAGTGATGCTGATTGGGCAGGTAGCAAGGATGATCAAAGGAGTACATCGGGTTATGTTTTCATGATAGGTACAAAAGTGATCTCTTGGAGCTTTAAGAAGCAACCCACTGTTGCTCTTTCATCCATAGAGGATGAGTACAGAGGTTATTATTGGCTATATATGATCTATTATGGCTGAATAAGCTACTTCGGGACTTGGAAGTGGAAGTGGAGGAGTTTCCTCTTTATGGAGACAACATTTCAAGCATATAACCAGCTAACAATCCCATGTTTCATGCAAGGAGCAAGCACATAGAGGTTCATTACCACTTCATTAGAGAAAAGGTGATGGCAAAGGAGCTAGATATAAGGTATGTGAACACTAAAGTGCAGGTTGCAAACATGATGACAAAGTTTCTTGAATGTACAAAGCTTGGAGGATTCAAGAAAGCAATCAACATAAGAGACAAAGGTTGAAGCAACGAAGGAAAAAGACTTGAGCTTGAGGGGGAGTGTCGAACGTTTTTCAAGATCAAGAGTGTGGGAACATGCCCCACATTGGACCTTCCACATCATCCACAACCAAAGGAGGCTGATTTCCACGAGTTGGAGGCATCAAATTATGCCCATAATGGAAAGAAGTTGATTAGAGAAGATTTAGCTCACCTCTTGATGATATTGGACTGCACTTTTGCCATGTATATGCTTTTCATTGGTTGAAGAGCTTAATATGTGGCATTTGAAACCTCTAATGAATTGTATTATGACTAAGATTTATGGAAATAGGTGCCGAAGCTACCCCCTTGCTTAACCACACCCCCTAGTAACTGTTCTCTGCATATTTTGAAGAGATTTCACTTTTTCATACTCTTTCTCCTTATATGATCTTGGCAGACCCCCCAATATTGTAATTATTGTTTCTCCTACATGTCGAATCCATTTGCAATGCTTTTTGTGTTGTTGGAAATCTTCTAAGTTCTACTTTGTGTGGTATCATTCTCAGGTTCAGCCCCTACACATGTGCTGAAAAATGTCTAGAATAGTATCTATCTAGTTAGCTCATACTCTGTGAAGAGATCAAGTTATCTGTTTTAATGCAGCTAGTTTAAGCATCATCTAGTGTCCAAATGGAGTGCTCTTAATATCATTTGAAAGATCTTCAAGCCTAGTTTAAGCTTGCAAAATTTCATTTTCAATCATTGCATATACTTAGAGAAATGCAGAAAATACATAGCCCATGTTTGAAAAGTTTGAGGTTTCTAGGAGGGTTCATTTGCTTTTGTTGTGCACATAGGAGTGTTATCCTCCAACAGTAGTATCAGAGCTATAAGTGGAGTATCAAACAGAGATAAAAGAGCTATTGAAGTGAATTAAAGACTTCATCAAAGTTTGAAAGAAGGAAGCAAAGAACGGGCACATCAACAACAAGGGGAAGCAAATACATCATCAAATCAAAGACGAAGCTTCATCAAGAGGAGTAGCTTTATTTTTTGAGGTAAAAGCCATTTTTTTCAACTTCATTGCATCAAGGGGGAGGTTCAAAAGAGCTAGGAGGCACCATGGCTGATCTCAATGCTCAGATTGAGAAGCTCGAAAAAGGAAACTACCAACCATGGCGATTTAGAATAAGCAATTTTTTGATGGGGAAAGGTTTGTGGGGACTTGTGAGTGGTGGAGAGCCAAAACCCTACATAGATGAGATAAATCCAACCAATGACGAGAGAAGAGCATTAAGAGAGTGGGATGAAAGGGACAAAAGAGTCATTTTCATTTTATCTTAGCATATTAGCAACTCCATGATAGGGCACATTCAAGATTTGCACAAAGATCCAACTAGTTATGAAGAAGCTAAGGATTGCAATGAATGGCAAGAGGCAATGAAGGAAGAGCTCAAAGCACTTGATGAGAACCATACTTGGAGCTTGGTACCAGCTCAAGAAGGCATGAAGGTGAAAGGTAATAAGTGGGCTACAAAATTAAAAGAAGTTCAGATGGTTCCAATGCTAGGTACAAAGCAAGGTTGGTGGCAAAAGGCTTCTCCCAAAGCTATGGGATAAATTATGATGAAACTTTCAGCCCCTTAGCCAAGATTCCAACAATTAGGACATTGACTCTAGTGGCCATATCAAGGAAATGGAGCTTATATCAGTTGGATGTGAAGAATGCCTTCCTCAATGGAGAGCTTGAAGAAGTAGTCTACATGAGCCAACCTCAAGGATTTGTTAGTATGAGGTACCCAAATCATGTTTGCAAGCTAAGGAAAGCATTATATGGACTAAAGCAAGCCCCAAGGGCATGGAATCAGAGGTTAGTGGATTTTCTATCAAGTTGTGGGTACAAAGAGGTGATTTTCCTGTGAGTTTAAAATACAGTTTTGGCACATCTAAGGTGGTGAAAAGAGTATCTAACAGTAAGCTAACATAGAATTGAAAACACTAAAGTAAACCAGATCAGAATTGAAGCCTATAGGAAGGCAAAGTTTCTGTAAAGTGAATTTTTTCAGAGTTCACTAAATACAATTATAAAGTCTTTCAGTTTTTTAGAAGGTTGCTAAGCTATTGATGATTATGGAGGAGTTCTAACATCACTTTAGCTTAGTTCTTGTGGAATGGCAAATTCCGCAGCTTAGGGTCAAGCATTTGTCACGTCAACAAGTGGTATCAGAGCAAAAAGGTCCTCAAAGAGCAAACGGAAGTAAAGATATAAGAAAATTTGAAGAATTCTTCACAAGAAAGGTGAAGTTGAGGAGATCAACAACAAACGGCATCAGAGAAGCATTCCAAAGTCATTCTCAAGGGTAAAGGTTTATAAAAGGTAAAATTCTTTAACGTTATACTCACTGGCAGTAACCAAAACAAGAAGATTATGGCATATCACATTTCTATTGACAAATTGGACAAAGATAACTATCCCGCATGGGTAATGCAAATGGAAGCCTTACTTATGAGTAAGGACTTAATGATATATGTGACAGGAGAAGAAAAGAAGCCTACTTTTGGAGAAGATAGTCAATCGAAGAAAGAAGAGTTAGAAGCTTTGAAGCTGTGGCAAAAGAAAGATGCAACGGCAAGAGCTTATATCTACAATACTATTACAGATCATCTATTACCACATATTAGAGGTTTGGAGAAAGCGGAAGACATATGAAGTGCATTGGAAGATCATTTTCAAAACACTACCAAAGCTAGGAAGGCTAGCTTATGGTCAGAATTTACAACGTTCAAGAAAAAGCAAAGTCAAAGCATTAGTGATTATGTCACTAAGATGAAGGACTTGGCAGACAGCCTTGGATCTATTGATGAGAATATCGAAGATCACAGGTTAATAGCACAAGTGCTTGCAGGATTGAGAGGAGATGAAAGGTGGAAACCTTTCGTACTCTCAATTGAACTTTCATTAAATCATTTTGTACCAAATTTAAATAAGTTGCTTGGACTAATGCTAACATTTGAGCAAGATTTGAAGACAAATGGAGATAAAGGACATAGTTCTGCTATGTACGCAAAGAGTAAGAAGAAAGGTGACAAAGGAAAAGAAAAAGGTGAACAAGAGATGACTACTCAAGCAAATTATGCAAGAGGAAGAGGTAATTTCAGAAGTAAAAATAGAGGTAATACAAAAGGAAGAGGTAATAAGAATAACAACAAGAAGTCTTTCTGGATCTGTGGATTAAGCAATCATTTGGCTCATGATTGCTGGCATAATTCTCAAGGATCAAGTCAGAATCAGAATGACAATAGCAGAGGCAGAAGCGGAAGATATCAAAGAGGAAGACAAAGCAAAAGAGGCGGATATGGTAGAGTTGGAGCAAGAAGTTGGGGGCAGAATCTGTCTCTCAACACTACCTACTACAACTATGCAAATGATACACAGAATGACAATCATACGACGTTGATGATGAATTCAATAAGCGTGTCAAAGAATGAAGATCTCAAGGTATTCTACATTGACTTTGGTTGTTCAAATCATTTGTCAAGAAATATAGAATTATTATCAGAATTGGAAGGAGGTATTTCAAATCATACAGTACAAACATGTGATAACACAAAACATAATGTGAGGTCAATTGGAAAAGTAAAGTATAAGAATGGAGCTGACCTACTAACAAATGTTTTGTATGTTCCAACAATCCCAAAGAATCTGATCAGCATGGGACAGATAGTAGAAAAAGGTTTTCAAGTCAGGTTTACAAATGAAGGAGTATTTGTACAAGATCCAAAGAATGGATACAATCAAATTGTCTATGGTAAAAAGGAAGGTAGACTGTTTACTCTTAAAGTACAAGGGAATGTTGGTCAAGCTTTGATCACACATGGTGATAAAGCATTTACAGAACTAGACCTCTTGCATAAGAGGTTAGGACACTTTAATGAAACAGGAATCAAAAATATGGTGGAGAAACAATCCATGAGAGGATTACCAAATATAAAGAATCAACATATGATTCACAAATGTGAAGCCTGTCAAATGGGAAAAGCACGCAGGTTACCATTTCAGAAGAATGGTTACAAACATGATGGCTTGCTAGAACTCATACATACAGATGTATGGGGGCCAACAAAAGAAGGATCTATCAGTGGCTCAAGGTATTATGTTCTTTTTATTGATGATGCAACAAGATGGATAACTCTCTAGGTTTTGAAAGAGAAATCAGAAGTGTTTGGAGCTTTCAAGCATTTTCATGCATATGCTGAAAGACTTACAGGACAGAAACTCAAAAGACTAAGGTCTGATGGAGGAGGAGAATATTTTTCTCAAGAATTCAATGATTATCTGTGGAATGCAGGTATCAAAAGAGAAATAACTTGCAGGTATACACCGCAACAAAATGGAGTAGCAGAAAGGAGAAACCAAACTCTAGTTGAGTTTGCTAGAGCAATGTTAAAAGAGAAGAATTGTCCAAACTATCTTTGGGTTGAGGCTGTAAATACAGCCACATATCTTGTAAACAGATTACCGTGTGCAACTTCAAATGGAATGACCCCTTATGAAGCTTGGTGGGGTAAGAAACCAACACTTGATCATTGCAAAGTGTTTGGGTCAGTAGCTTATGCTTATGTACCATCACAACTTAGACATAAGCTTGAACCAAAAGCTGAAAAATATGTGTTCATCGGATATGATGAAAAGCAGATCGGTTATAGACCATGGAGTCCTCTAACCAAACAGTTTATTGTTTCCATAGATGTGACATTTGATGAAGAGAAGAGTTGGTATGCAGATAAAGAGCATAGTGATGAAACATTTGAAGAAGAAGTAAGAAGGATTGAAAAAGATAAATCACATATGCAGGAGAATGGAGATGAAGATTATATGCAGGCAAGTACGTCCAGGATCAAATCAGCTATGAGAAATGAAGATGGACCGAGATGTGATGAAGAAGTGTATTCAGATACACATGAAGAGTATGAACCAAGAAGGTCAAACAGAGTAAGGAAACAACCAATAAGGTATTCCTATGATACTTCTTATTTGACTCAGAAAAACTATGCTTACTTAGTAAAGGAGGATGAAGAACCTCAGAAAAACTATGCTTACTTAGTAAAGGTAAGGAAAAATAGGAAGAAGCAATGAAAGAAGAGTTTAATGCACTTGAGGAGAACAAGACTTGGGAACTTGTTCCAAAACCAAATGGTAAGAAAGTGATTGGAAATAAATGGATTTACAAAGTTAAGAAGCTTGCAGATGGAAGAATAGCCAGATACAAAGCTAGATTGGTACAAAGGCTATGCTCATACGCATGGCATAGATTATGATGAGACATTTAGTCCGGTGGCAAAGATGTCAACTATAAGGACAGTGATTGCTATAGCAGCATCAAAAGGATGGAAGCTAAGTCAATTGGATATAAAGAATGCATTTCTAAATGGATATATATCAGATGAAGTCTACATGGAACAACCTGAAGGGTTTGTAAGTTCCAGTTACCCAAATCATGTTTGCAAATTAAGAAGAGCACTCTATGGATTGAAGCAAGCTCCAAGAGCTTAGAATTACAGACTTGTAAAGTATCTCAATGACCTTGGATACCAAAGTTCAAAGGCAGATGCAAGTCTACTCATCAAGAGAATAGATGAAGGTATGATCTACATTTGTATTTATGTAGATGACATTATAATCACAAGTACCTCAGATGAAGGAATCAAGGAGGTAAAGAGATTACTTGAAAAAGAATTCAAGATCAATGATCTAAGAAAGTTATCATACTTTCTTGGTATGGAAGTTACATATACATATCATGGTGTATATGTTTCACAAGAAAGGTATCTTCTCAACTTACTGAAGAAGTTTAACATGGAGAATTGCAGAGAAGCTTCAACACCACTTGAGGTCAATCATAAACTCAACAAATATGATGGTGCAGAGTTTAAAGATATGAGAAAGTATCAATCTTTAGTGGGAAGTTTGATTTATGCTACGCTAACAAGACCAGATCTTAGTTATGCAGTAGGAGTTCTCTCACAGTTTATGCATTGTCCGAAGGATCAACATTGGGTTGCAGGACAAAGAGTTCTTAGATATATCAAAAGAACTATAAAGAAAGGATTATATTATCCTTTTACATCATATATAAAGCTGAGAGCATACAATGATTCAGACTGGGCAGGAAGTCAAGATGACAGAAGGTCAACGCATGGGTATATGATATACCTAGGAGATAAGCTTGTCAGCTGGTGTTCAAAGAAGCAACATACAGTGGCTTTATCGTCAACTGAAGCTGAGTATAAAGGACTTGTGGAAGCAGCTAAAGAAGTGTTATGGATGCAGACCTTGTTCAAAAGCTTGGGTATTGATCAAGGTATACCTATCATACATGGAGACAATATGAGCTCGTTGTATCTTGCAACAAATCCAGTATTTCATGCAAGAACAATGTAAGAGTTCTCAATGATTCCCCTTCATTTTTGGGGAATCCCTCTGTACATATGTACGAGATTCTAGAGCTGTCTCGGTTCGTGTGCCCACAATCCAACACGGAGTTCTTCGATGATGATCGCCGCCCAACCGCGTACCCCCTTCTTGAGTTAATACTCCTTAATTGGAGCAAATACTGTGGCATCTCACATGAGTGCCACATGGCACTCATGTGTGTGCCCTTCTAATGGAGCCCAAGAGATGGTTCACACCATCTCTTTTATATGAACTCCCTTCATAACATTTCCTTCCCCTTAACTCCATTTTTGTCCTCAAAAATGGTATTGGAAGGTCTAGAAATCAAGAGGGTGGTACTCCCACTATATCCCCACGTATAAAATACATGGTCCTATCTCCCTGTTGTTTCCCCATATCCTTCCCCTTAAGAAGACTCTTGGGAAGGTAAACTAAAACTGGGAAACCGTCTCTGAAGGGTGCTAACCCGCTCCCATGTGGCACTATCTTCTGAACTATCTTTCCACTTTACTAGACACTCTTTATACAAGTGACTCCTCGTCCGTTTCTCTCGAGTGCATAGTATGCTCTCAGGCTCATGTGGAAAAGATTGAACAGAGATAGGCTCTATTACCTCACTATCTGGAATGAGGTTATCAGATTCACCCAGCCTTTTCTTAAGCCGGCTAACATGAAAAACTGGATGGATTTGACAATTCTCTGGAAGTTGGAGCTGGTAAGTCATCTTTCCTATTCTCTTAAGTATTTGGAAAGGTCCACAATACCTAGGAGATAATTTTGGACAAGGTCCCGTCTTCATGGTTTCAGATCTAGATGGGACTCTAAGATAGACTTGCTCTCCTACCTCAAAGTTGATTTCTCTCCTTTGAGGGTCAGCATAGGCTCTAGCTCTATCCTGAGCTCTTCTAATGTTGTCCTTTGCAAGTCTAAGCATATCGTTCATCTCTTCCAAGAAGTCCTTTGCAGCTTGAACTTTTTCATTCTGCAAGCCTACTGCATAAGGAGCTCTTGGTTGAAACCCATACATAAGCATAAATGGACTATGCCCAGTGGAAGAGTGCTTGGCACTATTATATGCAAACTCTACTATAGGTAAGTACTCTTCCCAATTAGTTTGCCTTTCATTCACATATCCTCGAAGCATATCTTCTAGGATTTGGTTAACCCTTTCTGTTTGCCCATCCCATTGTGGATGCTCGGCCGTACTCATGCTAAGTTTCGTATCCAACCTTTTGAAGACTGCTCTCCAAAAGTGGCTAGTAAACTTCCTATCCCGATTAGAAACTATGTCTAAGGGAAGACCATATAACCGGTATAGGTTCTCTACAAAGAGTCTAGCCAACTCAGGTGTCTTCACTATAGTATGTGTCAGAATAAACCTAGCCATTTTGGTTAACCTATCCACAATTACCCAGACGGATTCATGCCCTCTTTGTGTCTTAGGTAAACCGACTATAAAGTCCATGGAGATACTCTCCCACTTCCCATTAGGAATATCCAATGGGTGGAGTAGTCCTCCAATCCTCAACCTCTCAGCTTTGTTGACCTGGCATTTGTTGCACTTGAGCACATACTCTAGGACGTCCTTATGAAGTCCAAGCCAATAAAACTGCCTCTTAACAAGATCATAAGTCTTGTTAACTCCTGGGTGTCCCGCACTAGGTGTGTCATGACACTCATATAAAATATGCCGTCTCATCTCGGTATCTCTAGGGACACACACCTTACCTTTATATAGCAGATATCCATCATGGAAACTGTAATTCTTCCACTTGAATCCTTCTTGAGTACCCGTCGATACTCCATCCTCACTGGAAACCCGTATATCACGATCCCCATTCTCTATGGCTTCCCAAATCTCGGAATATGCAGGATCAAGCCTACATTTTCCTTTAAGGGACTCAAGTAGCTCACTAGTGATCTGAGTAAAACTCAGTTCATTGAGCATACACTACAACATATCGAGGGAATACCGACGCTCAGTGTACCGACCTACAGCTGTCGGCGTCGGTATACCCCTCGGGAAATTTGGGAAAGTTGCGTTGCCTCGGAATCACAGCCGCGTCGGTTCAGAATCACAGTGTCGGTATAAGCGTCGGTATGTGCGGCGGTATATGCGGCAGTACTTTGCTGGAACTACCGACGCTTATACCGACGCTCTCTTTTTAACTGGGTTCAAACCCGAAATTCGTCATTCTGAGCGTTTCGAATGTAGAACTTCTCCTTTCGGGTTCGCACGCGCCAACAACAGAGCAGAACTCTGTTTGTCATCCTCTCTCTCTCTCTCTCTCCCTCTCTCCCTCCCTTCCCTCTCTCTCTCTCTCTCCCTCCCTCTCTCTCACTATCTCTCTCTCTCTCTCTCTCTCTCCCTGTCTCCCTCTCACTCTCTCCTCGTCTCTCTCCCTCTTTCTCTCTCCCTCTCTCTTTCTTTCTCCCTCTCTCTCTCTTTATACAGACCTCTATCTTTATAGATCTGAAGTTTTGGTTTTGCTAATATGTTCTTTGTTTGGTTTTGCAAGAGAATTTGGCATCAAAGCTTTGGAAATTCGACGAAGAAGCACTTCAAGTGGAATTACAAAAATTACATCAATGTAAGTAAAACATATATCACTCTTTTATCTTTCTTTATATTTTTGTTTTCTAATATCTTCTCTCTTTATATTTTTGTTTTCTAATATCTTCTCTCTTTATATTTTTGTTTTCTAATATCTTCTCTCTTTATTTTTGTTTGAGAGAGAGAGAGAGCGAGAGAGAGAGAGAGGGATATGCATATGCATACATGCATGAATGCACATGCATACATGCATGCATGCATGCATATGCATACATGCATACATGCATATGCATACATGCATACATGCATATGCATACATGCATACATGCATATGCATACATGCATACATGCATGCATGCATATGCATACATGCATGCATGCATATGCATACATGCATATGCATACATGAATGCATATGCATACATGAATGCATATGCATACATGAATGCATATACATACATGCATAGATATGCATACATGCATGCATATGCATACATGCATGCATGCATATGCATACATGCATACATGCATACATGCATATGCATACATGCATACATGCATATGCATACATGCATATGCATACATGAATGCATATGCATACATGAATGCATATGCATACATGAATGCATATGCATACATGCATGCATATGCACACATGCATACACACACATGCATACACATGCATACACATGCATGCACACACATGCATACATGCATGAATGCATATGCATACATGCATGCATATGCATACATGCATGCATATGCATGCATGCATACATGCATATGCATACATAAATGCATATGCATACATGAATACATATGCATACATGCATGCATACGCATGCATACATGCGTGAATGCACATGCATACATGCATGCATGCATACATGCATGCATGCATACATGCATGCATGCATACATGCATATACATACATGCATACATGCATGAATGCACATGCATACATGCATGAATGCACATGCATACATGCATATGCATACATGCATGCATGCATGCATGCATACATGCATACATGCACACGCATACATGCATGAATGCACATGCATACATGCATGAATGCACATGCGTACATGCATGAATGCACATGCGTACATGCATGAATGCACATGTGTACATGGATGAATGCATAAGCATGCATGCATGCATGCATATGCATACATGCATGCATGCATATGCATACATGCATGCATGCATATACATACATGCATGTGCATGCATGAATGCATATGCATACATGCATGAATGCATATGCATACATGCATGCATATGCATACATGCATGAATGCATACATACACATGCATACGTGCATGAATGCATATGCATACATGCATGCATGCATACATGCATGCATGCATACATGCATGCATACATGCATGCATGCATACATGCATACATGCATGAATGCACATGCATACATGCATGAATGCACATACACACATGCATGCATGCATATGCATACATGCATGCATACATGCATACATGCATACATGCATACATGCATATGCATATGCATACATGTAGATGCATACATGCAGATGCATACATGCAGATGCATACATGCAGATGCATACATGCAGATGCATACATGCATACATGCATACATGCATACATGTATACATGCATACATGTATACATGCATGTATACATGCATGCATACATAAATGAATGCACATGCATACATGCATGAATGCATATGCATACATACATGCATGAATGCATATGCATATGCATACATGCATGAATGCACATGCATACATGCATGAATGCACATGCATACATGCATGAATGCACATGCATACATGCATGAATGCACATGCATATGCATACATGCATATGCATACATGCACATGCATACATGCATGAATGCACATACATACATGCATGAATGCACATGCATACATGCATGAATGCACATACACACATGCATGCATGCATATGCATATGCATACATGCATGCATGCATGCATGCATATGCATACATGCATACATGCATATGAATACATGAATGCATATGCATACATGCATGCATACATACATACATGTATGTATGCATGCATGTATGCATATGCATTCATGTATGCATATGCATGTATGAATGCATGAGGGATATGCATGTATGAATGCATGAGGGATATGCATACATGCATGCATGAGGGATATGCATGCATGCGGGATATGCATATGTATACATGCAAGTAAGCATATGCATACATGCATGCATATGTAAGCAAGCATATGTATACAAGCATGCATGCATATGTAAGCAAGCATATGTATACAAGCATGCATGCATATGTAAGCAAGCATATGTATACAAGCATGCATATGTATACAAGCATGCATGCATATGTAAGCAAGCATCCATATGTATACAAGCATGCATGCATATGTATACAAGCATGCATATGTATACAAGCATGCATGCATATGTAAGCAAGCATGCATATGTATACAAGCATGCATGCATATGTATACATGCATGCATATGTAAGCAAGCGTATGTATACAAGCATGCATATGTAAGCAAGCATGCATATGTATGCACGTATACATATACAAGCATATGTATACGTGAATGCATATGTATACATGAATGTATATGTATACAAGCTTAAGCATGCATATATATACATTGGATGAGATGAGATCTTCATATTGCATCAGATGGGATCTCCACGTACACCATGGGGTGCACACGATCATGACGAATCAAAGATATATCATATCCGTAATGGAGCTCCAGTTATGGATGCGGCGGGGAAGTCAATGCGACAACGTATACGACAACTCTACTCGATCGAATTCGGTCATTCAGTAATGTTAAAATGGACCGAACAGGATAGAGACTCTAAAAATCATATCACACAATGCATATATGAAGAGTACCGGCCAGCACCTGGCAATCCTGTTGTGAGTTCCGATTGGATACAACATACAGCACGCCAGGTGATGTCGCATCGACGATCGGAAGCTCGCGATGCTTTCAAAGCAGGCTTACCGAAGCCTGTATGGCTAGACGCCGAAGAATGGGAATCGATTCAGGATGAGCATCAACATACTCCTGATCGGTATCGACAACAAAGAGATGCGGCGGCCACTCGGTTAGATACGGTTGGAACGTCGCATTTAGGTAGCGGCGGATACAACAATATGCGCTACCAATTTGTAAGCATGATGTTAATTATTGAAGTTGTTTGTGTTAAGTATATTATGTATATTCATCTAACATTTTGCATATTTACTATAGGAGTTGGCAGTGGGTCGTTCTCCAACGCGAGCAGAAGAATCGTATGGATATCGACATGGATTGACTGCACTGTTACAAGACTTAGAGGGGCGCGGTGCAATCGTCTCATGGGAGAATATTCTTGATTATGTAAAGTTATATCTTGGTTTCATGTTTCTAGTTGTTGTTTATAAATGTCATGTTAATTGGTTTTATTTTATACATATGTTTTGTTGCAGGATTGTAGGTGTAAATATTTTGATCAATGCCACAATTTTGTATCACACTCGCATATGACAATCATGAACCATAATTTTGTATTCGATTCCTATATGGAAGTGTTTTGTCACATTGCCACAATTTTGTATTACACTCCTATGTGGCAATGATGTACCATAATTTTGTATTCGATTCCTATATGTAAGTGCCATCTATGGCCCATATACGACTTTCTGTACATGAATCATTGTTCATTTTTGTTCATATAAGTTTATGTTTTGGTTGCTATTAGAGTACATAACACATGTACTCAGTTGGGCAGAGTGTATTGTCTTTTGCTAAACAACATCATGCTGTAGCAAAAGACAACACACTCTGCCCAAAAAAATTTGTGCAGGTATGGTCATCGGTATACGCATCGGTACGTCCAGTATGGTCGTCGGTATATGCGCCGGTACACCCAGCGGGGACGTCGGTATAAGCGTCGGTATAGTCATCGGTATTTCCGACGGTTATACCGACGCATATACCGACAACCATATCGGCACCATACCGGCGCTTTCTTTCCGACGCATATACCAACTGCAACACCGACGTCGCGAAGAATTCACGCCCATTCATTTGCCTCGGTAGCAACCTCGGTATACCCTCGATATGTTGTAGTGATAGGCATGCGGCTAAGTGAATCAGCCACTACATTAAACTTTCCCTTCCTATACCTAAGCTCATAATCAAACTCTTGAAGGGTCTCTGCCCATCGGGCCTTACGACCTTTAAGGTCTGTTTGATTAGAGAGCCACTTAATGCTCTCTTGATCAAACACTATCGTACCTTTGGCACCATATAAATAATGACGCCACTTCTTCAAAGCATGGACTATTGCATACAACTCCTTCTCATAGACGGAGTAATTCTTTTGAGCCGGTTCTAGTTTCTTGCTTTCAAAAGCTACTGGTCGTCCATCCTGTACTAAAACCGCTCCTATAGCAAAATCACTCGCGTCAGTCTCAACCACAAATGGTTTGTTGGGATCTGCTATATGTAAAAGTGGAGCTGTAGCAACTGCTACTTTCAACCTTTCCATACTTTGCTTCTGTTCGTCTCCCCAATGAAAGGCTTTCCCTTTCCCTTTAAGCTGTTCCGTCATCGGGACAGCAATCTTGGCATAGTTTTTAATGAATCTTCGATAGAAACCTGATAAACCTAGGAAGATCTGCAGCTCTTCCAGGTTCTCAGGAAGAAACTCTTTTAGAAAAAGAGTCTCAAACTGAGTCCATTCAGTAGGGATAGAGTTCGCCTCCTTAAGACTCATCCACCATTTATAAGCACGCGGGTCGAGGGAGAGACTCGCCTCTAGCACACGATACTCAGGTGCGATGCCCTTCAATTGATGCAAATCATGCCACTTTTGTAAAAAGGTGTAGATTGCATCCTTGTTCCTGTCTCGGTCATCCCCCGTAAAGGTACGTGGCTTCAAGTCTTTCAGGAGGGGAGCTTCAATAGAGCTCTCTCCTTTGTGTTTACTAGGAAGGGAAGTCTCTTTCCTAGTAATCTCTAGAGGAATAGGAGGGGTCTCTCTTTCCTTCCTAGCTAGGAAAGAGGTGACACTAGTCTCAAGTGAGATCATTTGAGACTTAAGCTGCTGTATAAGAGATGTGATGCTACCCAAATCTTTCTCTAATTTAAGGGTTTGCTCTTTCAAGTCTATGAATTGGTCACGAGTGACAAATTCATCTGTAATTTCTTCATAAGTATACTCTTCCTGTGAAGGCTCTTTCTCTTCTAGGTTCTCTTCTATTTCTTGCCCTAATTCTACTTCTTCCATTCTAGCATCAGGATCCTCTAGTTGCTCTTTAGGTGGAGAAGTGGTCTCAACTATTTGTTTACCTTTAGTTTCCATGTTTTCCTACCCTTCCCCCGAAATATATCACAAGAGCACTTCCCTGTTACAAAGTAGAGCTGCAGAAGCGAAATCCAAGTGGTCCTTGATGCTTCAAGCCGCTGATTTTGAATCCTCGCCAGGCCCAAAAGAAAGTTGGAAATGTCCGCTTGGTCCGGGGAGGTTCTAAACACCATAAACCATCCAAAACAATACCAAAAACACGTGGGAAAAGCCCCAATCGGGCAAACTGAGTGAAACTGAGGAATTTCAAAGATGTAACAATCCTCGCCAGTCCACAAATTGCTGCCCAGCACCTGTACTTCAAGAATTTGAGACTACCCCAAGTGAAAAAGGTGGATTTGGAGTCCGGATGACAAAAAACTAGGCCCGGAAGTGGCCGCCTAGTTCCTGCTGAAGCACTGCAAAGAGATTTTGGTGGGGAAAATCTCATCCAAATCCAACACCAATGGTTTTTCATCGAAGCTTAGAAGTGTAGCTTCGAAACGTGACCAAGATTTTTAAAATCCGATATTGTATGAAGAAGCTATGGTATGGAGAAGTCGAGTAGGTCAAGGGTAAGAAGTGAAAAAGCTCATCTTCTTAGAGTAGTGACTTTGAGAAGCTCAAAACTGAGTAACTGAAGCCTTTTTTAATTATCCCAAAGCCCATAGCCCATCTCCACAATCCATATTACATGTATTCATTAGTATTTTGCCCAAATTCTTGATCCATAGCATCATCTTCCTAATCCCAAGTTTTCAAAATTCTCAAATTTTATTCTTATTTGAAGTTGAAGTCACTGTCTACTCGAAAATCTTGGAACAACTGTCGAAGAGGTATGGCAGAGGCCTTTATCCCACATACGCGTGTGTTGCAGCCATGTAAGAGCATATATAGAAGATAAAAACCTTCATTTGCTCACCCAAGAGGAAGGGGAAGAGAGAGCATGGCTGGGAAGTCCCCACATCCGCTGTCCTCAGTCGTATTGTCCGTCCGTGTGAAATCTTGGCCTCTGTCAGTGGTCGCCCGCACCGTCGCTTGACTCTGATTCCAATGTAAGAGTTCTCAATGATTCCCCTTCATTTTTGGGGAATCCCTCTACACATCTGTACGAGATTCTAGAGCTATCTCCGTTCGTGTGCCCACAATCCAACACGGAGTTCTTCGATGATGATCGCCGCCCAGCCGCATACCCCCTTCTTGAGTTAATACTCCTTAATTGGAGCAAATACTGTGGCATCTCACATGAGTGCCACATGGCACTCATGTGTGTGCCCTTCTAATGGAGCCAAAGAGATGGTTCACACCATCTCTTCTATATGAACTCCCTTCATAACAAACAAAACACATAGAGATTCAATATCATTTCCTGAGGGAAAAGGTAATGGAAAAGGAGATTGAAATAGTATACACTCCTACAAAAGATCAAATTGCAAATATTCTGACAAAGAGCTTGGATGGAATAAAGACAAGCAGATTCAAAGAAATGGCAGGAATAAAAGAAAAGAAGAATATATGAAAGACCCAAAGATGCAAATTAGTGAATTGAGGGGGAGCTGTTGGAGATTCACTCACTAATTACACATAAAGACATGAAGAGCTATGAAGGATAAAGAAAGACAAAGAGAAGCAGAAACAAAGCATTCAGAAAATCAAGCCTTAGTGAAGGGACAAATTCACGAGTGTAATATAGTTCATAGAAACTTCCAGAATTACAAATTTTGATCTCGGAACAAACTTGTATATATATATGAGTTAGAAGATCATAATAGATATAAGAGCAGAAGAGCTACCCTAGGAGAGCTGCCGTAGAAGCGCTTGAAGTAGACGCAAGTGTGCATATGTAGAGATGAATAATAGAACCTAAACAGTCGGGTATTCATCTAAGAGAGATGGTAAGGAAGAACTACTCACCATAGGAGAGTTTTCCATGACTATGAGCAAAGGAAGGCCAAGTCATTTTGTACACATCTTCTCTAATAGAAAACACATGTTCATGTGGAAGAATTTGAGCGCATTCTTTGTGTGTGAAGAAATCTAAGTGATTTCATGTTACTGTGAAAGTTAGTTAACAGTTACAGTTTTCTCAGTACACATTTTACGGTATTTCTACAATTTAGATCTCACTGTATAGTGTAAAGTTTTTCATGAGAGATAGCTTACCTTGAAGCTAGTAATCTCAGCTACAAACTGATCAAAGAATTTTGTGAAACGGGACATGTACACACAGTACTAAGTCTGACCGTAAAGGCATCTAAAACTGGTGAAAGTTTTTTCTTCAAACTTCAGATAAATTTCATTCACTAAAGGAAGCTCAGGTATTACTTCCTTACTTCAATTACAAACATTTGAAGTAGCTACAAACAGAATTGCAGTTGATTCCTGTAAGATTCCGGTAAGATTACGGTGACAGTCCGGTAATAGTCCGGTGAAGTTCCGGTGATTTTCCTGTGAGTTTAAAATACAGTTTTGGCACATCGAAGGTGGTGAAAAGAGTATCTAATAGTAAGCTAACATAGAATTGAAAAGACTGAAGTAAACCAGATCAGAATTGAAGCCTGTAGGAAGGCAAAGGTTTCTGTAAAGTGAATTTTTTCAGAGTTCACTAAATACAGTTATAAAGTCTTTCAGTTTTTTAGAAGGTTGCTAAGCTATTGATGATTATAGAGGAGTTCTAACATCACTTTAGCTTAGTTCTTGTGGCGCGGCAAATTCCGCAACTTAGTGTCAAGCTTTTGCCACGTCAACAATCCTCATATGGAGTGATTGCTTGCATTGCTTTGGTGGGACATATGTTTAGTACATATGTTGCACATATAACTGCCTCAAGCCAGAAGCTATGTGGTAAAGCCTCACTTTTGGCCATACACCTCGCCAAGAGACATGTTCTTTCTTTCAGCAACTCCATTTTGTTGAGGTGTGTATGGTGTTGTACACTAATGTTTTATCCCATGCTCAACCAGAAATGCATTAAAATCGAAAGACATGTATTCCCCCCTCCATCAGAATGGAGGGTGCCTAATTTACATTCTAATATATTTTCAGCCATGACCTACATGGAACAACCTGAAGGGTTTGTAAGTTCCAGTTACCCAAATCATGTTTGCAGATTAAGAAGAGCACTCTATGGATTGAAGCAAGCTCCAAGAGCTTGGAATTACAGACTTGTAAAGTATCTCAATGACCTTGGATACCAAAGTTCAAAGGCAGATGCAAGTCTACTGATCAAGAGAATAGATGAAGGTATGATCTACATTTGTATTTATGTAGATGACATTATAATCACAGGTACCTCAGATGAAGGAATTAAGGAGGTAAAGAGATTACTTGAAAAGAATTCAAGATCAATGATCTAAGAAAGTTGTCATACTTTCTTGGTATGGAAGTTACATATACAGACCATGGTGTATATGCTTCACAAGAAAGGTATCTTCTCAACTTACTGAAGAAGTTTAACATGGAGAATTGCGGAGAAGCTTCAACACCACTTGAGGTCAATCATAAACTCATCAAATATGATGGTGCAGAGTTTAAAGATATGAGAAAGTATCAATCTTTAGTGGGAAGTTTGATTTATGCTACACTAACAAGACCAGATCTTAGTTATGCAGTAGGAGTTCTCTCATAGTTTATGCATTGTCCGAAGGATCAACATTGGGTTGCAGGACAAAGAGTTCTTAGATATATCAAAAGAACTATAAAGGAAGGATTATATTATTCTTTTACATCAAATATAAAGCTGAGAGTATACAATGATTCAGACTGGGCAGGAAGTCAAGATGACAGAAGGTCAATGCATGGGTATATGATATACCTAGGAGATAAGCTTGTCAGCTAGTGTTCAAAGAAGCAACATACAGTGGCTTTATCGTCAACTGAAGCTGAGTATAAAGGACTTGTGGAAGCAGCTAAAGAAGTGATATGGATGCAGACCTTGTTCAAAAGCTTGGGTATTAATCAAGGTATACCTATCATACATGGAGACAATATGAGCTCGTTGTATCTTGCAGCAAATCCAGTATTTCATGCAAGAACAAAACACATAGAGATTCAATATCATTTCCTGAGGGAAAAGGTAATGGAAAAGGAGATTGAAATAGTATATACTTCGACAAAAGATCAGATTGCAAATATTCTGACAAAGAGCTTGGACGGAATAGAGACAAGCAAATTCAAAGAAATGGCAGGAATAAAATAAAAGAAGAATATATGAAAGACCGGAAGATGCAAATTAGTGATTGAGGGGGAGCTGTTGGAGATTCACTCACTAATTAGATATAAAGACATGAAGACCTATGAAGGATAAAGAAAGACAAAGAGAAGCAAAAACAAAGCATTCAGAAAATCAAGCCTTAGTGAAGGGACAAATTCACGAGTGTAATATAGTTCATAGAAACTTCCAGAATTACGAATTTTGATCTCAGAACAAACTTGTATATATATATGAGTTAGAAGATCATAATAGATATAAGAGCAGAAGACCTACCCTAGGAGAGCTTCCGTAGAAGCGCTTGAAGTAGACGCAAGTGTGCGTATGTAGAGATGAATAATAGAACCTGAACAGTCGGGTATTCATCTAAGAGAGATGGTAAGGAATAACTACTCAGCATAGGAGAGTTTTCCATGACTATGAGCAAAGGAAAGCCAAGTCATTTTGTACACATCTTCTCTAATAGAAAACACATGTTCATGCGGAAGAATTTGAGCGCATTCTTTGTGTGTGAAGAAATCTAAGTGATTTCATGTTACTGTGAAAGTTAGTTAACAGTTACAGTTTTCTCAGTACACATTTTACGGTATTTCTACAAGTTAGATCTCACTGTATGGTGTAAAGTTTTTCATGAGAGATAGCTTATCTTGAAGCTAGTAATCTCAGCTACAAATTGATCAAAGAATTTTGTGAAACGGGACATGTACACACAATACTAAGTCTGACCATAAAGGCATCTAAAACTGGTGACGGTTTTTTCTTCAAACTTCAGATAAAGTTCATTCACTAAAGGAAGCTCATGTATTACTTCCTTACTTCAATTACAAACATTTGAAGTAACTACAAACAGAATTGCAGTTGATTCCGGTAAGATTACGGTGACAGTCCGATAATAGTCCGGTGAAGTTCCGATGATTTTCCTATGAGTTTAAAATATAGTTTTGGCACATCTAAGGTGGTGAAAAGAGTATCTAACAGTAAGCTAACATAGAATTGAAAAGACTGAAGTAAACCAGATCAAAATTGAAGCCTGTAGGAAGCCAAAGGTTTCTGTAAAGTGAAATTTTTCATAGTTCACTAAATACAGTTATAAAGTCTTTTAATTTTTTAGAAGGTTGCTAAGCTATTGATGATTATAGAGGAGTTCTAACATCACTTTAGCTTAGTTCTTGTGGCGCGGCAAATTCCACAGCTTAGTGTCAAGCTTTTGCCGCATCAACAATCCTCATATGGAGTGATTGCTTGCATTGCTTTGGTGGGACATATGTTTAGTACATATGTTGCACATATAACTTCCTCAAGCCAGAAGCTACGTGGTAAAGCCTCACTTTTGGCCATACACCTCGCCAAGAGACATGTTCTTTCTTTCAGCAACTCCATTTTGTTGAGGTGTGTATGGTGTTGTACACTAATGTTTTATCCCATGCTCAACCAGAAATGCATTAAAATCGAAAGACATGTATTCCCCCCTCCATCAGAATGGAGGGTGCCCAATTTAGATTCTGATATATTTTCAGCCATGACAAAAAACTGTTTGAAGCACATAAACACTTCAGACTTTGCTTTCAATGGATATACCCATGCATGCATGGAGAAATCAATTAATAAAAGTCATGAAGTAAAGGTAGTTCCCAAAAGAATGTGTATGCATAGGACCATAGACATCACTTAAATAAGCTCCAATTTATGATCAGCTCGAACTAAACCATCTTTTGGGATGGAGAAATGCTATATTTTTCCCAAAATATAGCTATCGCATACATGTTTACAAGACACCTCACGTTTGGGCAGAGAGGACACCATTTCAAATTCCTACACGCATAGTAAACTAATAAAATTCATATGAGCAAGGTGTGCATGCCAAAGCTTTGCATCTGAGATAGCCTGAGAATCTTGAACTGCACATGCTAAATCATTCATAGATTTTGCATAGGCTATGAGATTGTACAACCCACAACATAAAGTGCAAGAAGCAATAATAACATCACAATTTGAGAGATCATGAATCATACATATGTTCATCAGTAATTTTGATAACAAAGCCACTCTTGGCTAATGCTAAAACTAACAACAATTTTTTCTTGATTCATAGCACATATAAAGGATCTGACAATGTGAAAGAACTACCATCATTAATAATCAAAATTATTGTACCAACTCAAATTATAGGATATGAGGAGTTGTTAATGCATGTGATAGTATTCCTTGTAGGGGCAAGCTCAAGTGAACTGAAGAAGTTGCACTGCAAGGTAATATGTTTGGCTTCCTTACTATCAAAGTACCAAACATCTACATCTACTGCATACATACATTGTTCATGATAAGATGGGTCATAGCTACAAACAGTAGTGAATGCCTATTCTTCATTCTCAACAAGATTAACAGACTCTACTTTAGGTATAGATGCCTCTACAATAACGTGCATTCCAACCTCTTTCTTCTTTGCCTCTTGCATCCAATTTTGTACAACTCTTTATGACATGATCATTTCCCTTACATAATTTGCAAAATTTTTTTTGTTTTTTTATTTTCTTATCATCTTTGTCTTCCTTCTTTGATTGTGTACCATTGGAAGATTTCTGCTTACGAGTAGATGAGCTCCATTTTCCTTTGCCCTTTCGACTAGGTAAGAAAGCTTGATCTTCAACACACATGATCAACTTGTTTTGCCTAGACTCATCTTCCTACAACAAAAATGAGACTAACTCCTCAAATGTTAAGGCATTCGGATTGCCTTTCATCATCAACGAAAGAGTAGAAGTGAAACTCGGATATGAATATGAAAGACTGTTAAGGAAAGCCTACACAAGTGAACTATTTGGTAAGACTTTATGAGCAAAAATCAAACTCCTACAAAGCTTTGATCTTTGTTAGAAAACCATTCATAGAATCTCCTTCATTCATATGCTCACCCTCTAACTGTTTTCAAAGGAAAGTAACATGAGCCTAATTCTTGCCTAGTATAAAGTTGTAAGTGTATCCCAAGCATCCTTAGCTATTTCGAAGGAGTGAATGTGAGGGATAATGACACGTTTGATAGAAAAAGCTATCAATCCATGTGCTTGAGCTTCTCTACCATCCCAACGAAGTTACTATGCAATAGATGCAGCAGGAACCAAAACACAAACAAGAATTTGAAGATCATAATCTTCAATCCCATCGCATCACCTTCAATAATTATACTTGGAAATGTCATAAGATGTTTATCAGCTCCTTGCATGATATTCAACAACCCTTTTGCTACCAATACATGGCATAACATATATGCCCACAAATAGGTAATTAGTACCGTCCAACATATCCTCAATAGCCAACATAGCCATGGCCAACGACTAAATACTTTGATGTAGAAAAAATGGTTGTATCTCAAGAATTTGAACAGAAATACCCTATTGAGATTTGCTAAACCTGTAGCAGACTTGGTGAATTGAAGTTTGTATATATGTTTGGCACAAAAGCTCAAAATTGCCTACATAGGTTCTATGATAGTGCGTTCGGAGGCCAAAATGAGCTCAAATCAAAACTTTGATGCAAAGAGTATGCTCAAAAATTTTCGTGCGATTCTGAGACTATGACCAGGGGGGTGTTGATGACACCTTAGATGAAGTGGCAACCTACTCTGGTACCTATTGTTGGAGTTCGAGGTCTACATAAGCACACAAACAACACATGAAGAAGAAGAAGAAGAAGAAGAAGAAGCTTGGAGCACAACACAAATCCGAATGAATTACCAAGTGAATGTACAAATATAATTGACCCATTAGGGTTATAGGCATAGACAGAAGCCGAGGTAAAAAAACCTCCTAAAGAGGGAAAAAAGTGTCTGGCAGTCCTAAATGTTTTCACACACATCACTACCGAAATATATCAACAATATTAGTAACAATTAATGATTGAAAAAACAGACCAATTGTTCCATCACTCTTAGTGGGCAATACAACTTCTTTCAAAGCATATCCATATATTCACACATGACAAAGATAAAGAAAGTAGATAAATCTGAAATTTAATATCAAATCACAATGTGTCCAACCTCATATCTCAACATGAACCAAAACCAATGCAATAATGGAATTGAAAGGGCCACTCGAAGCAATACCAATCTAGCTATTTATACAACCTTTCTTGCACTAGAAGATTCTATATCTAGTATGTATGTTAACATCCATAGACACACATCCTTTGAATCTTTTGTTGTTGGCATACAATTAGACATACTTGTTCAACGATATTTAAATTTTTGATTGGAGTAGGATGCTGGACTTGATCTCTTAAAGAGAGGAAACGGAACCATTCTTATCATATTATGAAGGCTTTTCACTTGCCTCTCCATTGTGAACAAACCTCATGCCTTGATCTTTTGGTAGGTGCTTTTATTACTAGGTAGAAGGAGAAGATGTAAGGCAAGAGTTATGAACCCCAACCCAAGACCTACTCTTTTGGAGACATTTTTGTTACGTTCTTCCTATGTACTTTGTAAGAGGAGGATGTCTTACCATTTTGGTTCATGAATATGTTTTACTATTATTATTTATATAATGTTGTCTGTTTTATATGGTGTACAAAAAGAAGGAAATGCTCAGAAAAAATATACGTGAAGAATGTTCTCCCTCCAAAATAACCTTCAAAACTCGAAGGGCAGTATACCAGTAGCCATGGCGGCTTGGGCTGATGAATTCGATGTCGACGATTCGGACATTTTGAGTGCCCTCCACAATAGACGCAAGGACCATTCGCAACTCGCGTCTCCGCCATGGGCTCCTGCCGCAGAAAAACCTTATCCTCCACGAGCACCACTCATCTCCTCCGCCGATCTCCATCACCCAGTCATATCTTCTACAGGTTTTCTCAAGCGTTTCGAGAGACCTCGAGCAGATCAGAACAGGAATCTTTCGTCTCAGAATGCTGCCGACATCAGCATAGGCTCCCAGAGGAAGCGCAAGCAGGCATCAGATATAGCTCTTTCATTGTCATTGAAAGAACCTCGCAGACGAGATCTTCCATTAGATGATGCCGTTGGCGGGTAATATTTTCTTTACGCTGCTATGCTTGATCCCATGTCGATCTTATGTACCTCAATGAATCCTTTCTAGGTGGTGAAGGTGTTATTTTCTGGGGTTGCTTGTAGTTCGTCAATACCCGTCGACGGTCAAACTCAAGGAGCATTAGAGGGAGGCTTTGCGTCGTGTAATTTACTTTTTGCAGAGGCACATTGCCATGATCTTTCCAGCAGCACTGTCTTGCCCTCACTAACTGTTGGAAGGCATCCCGACCGCTCCCCGAGCCATGCTGACCCTTGCAGTAAGGACATGATATCCCAGCACATGTTAAGAGAAATTGATCAGAATGAACTTCCGGACAATAGCACGGCTGCTGCATTTGTTCACGCTGAGCTGGATATACAACCGCTGAAGATGGCGGCTACAGTACAGGCGGGCAAAGATAACTTGTATGATACTTCGAAAGGAAAAGCAAGTATGTTTACAGGCTGCTTAATTTTATTTTGATTATATTAAGATGAACATCTCTCATTCTCTCTTTCTGCTTCCCACATAACAAATATGTTTACAGACTATCTATGCCCATTCGATTATCTGAGATGAAAATCTCTCATTCTCTCTCTCTCTCTCACACACACACACACACACACACACACACACACACACACACACACACACACACACACACACACACACACACACACGTGCGCGCTCACACACACACACATGCACTCACATTCACAAATTGAATAAGAAAACAGAAATGATTTTCATTTATTTGGTTCTTAACTCAGATTCATTTTGCAAGCTCCTTTAAGACCTCTAACATTACGTTTTTTTCGGTGTATTTTTCTGTCCAGCGGTAATGTTCTCTGAAGTTGTCTATTTATTGTTTTTACTGTATTATCTCATAGATATGTCACAGCAAGAAGACGTCTCAGAGGATGGGCACAATGTTGTGCTTACAAGCACTCGAAAGCAGAATTTTAAAGCTTGTGCACCTGATTCACTCAGAAAATCAGTGACTAATGCTGAACTGATGACATCTCGAACAGTGAGATTTCTCGAAAAGGATCTACATTATCTAATTCCAGGGCCTGCTGGTGCAGTTCAAAGAGGCCTGGCACAGAGCAAAAGTTCATTTTCTGGAAATAATAGGATGAAAGAAAACATTCCCACAACAGATCGAATATCAATTTCTGATGATGTTGATTTTCAGAGTGAAGGGTGGCTAAAGGCAAAGAACTACGTGCAGAAGGTTTCCTCTTCAATCAATGTTGCTGATGGCCTAACTTGTTTTGGAACAATTAATAAAATATTTCCACGAATGTTTTCTGTTTAGATCTTTTTATTTGTGAAAACTGAAATAACAGTGTTTTTCTTTAGGCAGTCCTGCATCTCAGTATGCACGATTAGCTCGTTGAAGAACTCCAGAGCTGAAAATCGAATATCTAAGGTGATGGGAAGTTGAATAGGAATTTGATTCAAGGGCATAGAACAGCTTCTTGTAGTTTGTGTGTATGATAACATGATTTTCTTAAATGCAATGCAGCTGCTAGCTGTAATTAAGACTTACGTTCCCAATGGCTGTGGGGATGCTATGGTATGTTTAAAGGTGAGCAAGTGGGACCATGATTTGTTTCATGTTCTTAATGCCTAGGGCTTATGCCTGTCTTGGGATTTTCAGGATGAAACTGATTCTGTATCTGGCATTGTGAATAGACGAGTGATTTCAGAAACTGAGTTTGGCAGGATGCTAGAGCCTGGGGCTGTTATTTTGTTACACCAGGTTTAACTGTTTTGAAGCCTTGAATCTTTTATCTGAAATTGAGTGTAAAGAGCTGTATCTAAAGGCTTATATCAAAGGTCATATTTTACAAGCATAATCTTCTCTTCACTCATTTTATTGCCAAATTTGACATGTGGGAGTATTGGATTGAGCTTTTTCATGTGCAATTTTTGAATGCTAGAAAATATGTCACTCCAATAAGTGCCAAAAATGACGTGTTCTAAAGTTAATGTTTGAAACCTTGATGAAAGCATAGATTGGAGTATGTTGCCTTATAGCCACTCATTTTTTTAGGATGAACAATATCAAGGTCCTCAAACCACAAAGTGCATCAAGCTTAGTTGATTGTAGTATGTCATTTTATATGTGCATTCTAGTATGAATATTTTATAAATAAATATGTCATTCCACAACAGCATTTGTGATGGCAATCTTCTCTACGTTACTAGATAGTCTGGGATGATCATGACATGGCTTCTTGATTGTTATTCTCTTATCTAGTATCCTATGTGGAGAGTGATCCAATATGTCATGTTTTGACAAAGAAACTACATCCTCTACTCAATAATTCGCATTGGGAATGTACTTCCGAAGTTTACTTACATGGAACATCGGATGGATTCTATAATCTAGATGAAGTTCTAATTTATGCTTTTCAACTATTTTCTTAGGTCTACAATATCTTGGTGAAAGCTTGGCACATTTTCTTATAAAAAATGAAATAGACTTAGTTGATACTTGAAGAAAAGCTCTAATTGCTTCATTAGATATTCTAGGAGATCTCTTCTTTTCAACATATCCTTTAGTCCTATCAGCATGGCTTTAGCCATGTTTGAATTTGCATGGAGGTTTGATATAAGCTCTCAAGCACTAGGAATTTTCTTTGGTATTCCTATGGTAATAGGAGTGAGATTTATACCATAGTTCATCTGAAAAGGAGACACCTTATGAGGTCTCTTATTATAAGTGAACTATAATGGCAATAACTATCCTTTTGATACACATGCTCCTAATGTGTCCTCTAATATCAATTGGATCTCTCTCTTTCTCTCTCTCTGTCCCTCTCTCTCTCCCTTGGGATAGTCACCACTACTCACCTCGAGTGGCACTTAAAGTTTGTTCGAAAACCAAATTTTCCAAAAGTGACTTGTAAATTTGACATCCCTAACTAACGATCTTGTGTGTAAGGTGCCTTCAATTTGTTACATGTAACGTGTCAGCACTAGATTGTGCCCTTTGACTTGACTAGGCAAGATTTACTTCTGAGTACAAGATCACCTACACAAGGAAAATAATACAAATATATGCAATTGATACAAGAAATCCTACTACTAGGGATTGATAGGCATGGATAATTGGGTTTGACCACAGGTATGAAACAATGTATTTTGATTACAGGAACTCCCCTAGGGGAGATGGACTAGCTACAAGAAAGAGCTTGATGGGATTTCGTACTAAGAGATTACAAGAAGACAAGATGGCTTGTCCACAATACTAGATTAAATAGGACTAGAACAAGAAACAAGACAAAAACTCTAAATGGAACTTGGAAAGTACTTAGTTGGAGATCATGACTTCTTGAGCTCCTAAGACTAGCATTGACAAGATCGAGAATATATGTGGTCAAGCCCTCCTTATTAGGTGTTCAACGAAGAATACATATTGATGATTTCAGCAATCCAAAATAGAACCTTTGGATGCTAGAATTAAGCAAGCAGACCGTCGATCTTAGGGATTTGTAGTATTTTTGGGTAGAGAATGAAGGGCATGATTCTCATGATGGATTGCGTTCTCCATTTGACTTTGATGATGATTTTTTTGATATAGGATGGTGATTCTTTTGTTTCTTTTTCTTAGGACATTTGAATATCATATGATCATGATATCCATAATAAAAGCATAATCCATTATCTTTTCAATGCTTTCTTTCCCTTTGTGTAAGTCCCCGACCTTGATATCATCCAATTGTATGGGTTCTTCGCAAGGTAGATCTTTTAAACTTCTAGTCATACGTTGTGTTCTCAAGATATTTTATAAAGAGACTTGAGTAAGCGCACTTCCTAGATTGAACCTTATCTTCTTCTTGTCCTTTATCTTTATGCTATCTTCATAATTTGTATGATCTATATCATTTGCAATGATTTGATGAGCTTCAACGATTGTTGATTCGAATTCTTGAAGAATAGTGTCTTGATCATTCAACACTTCTAGCTCTTGGACTTTGCTTTTTTTGAGCAATTGATTCTCACATTGAACTTCTCGATTGATAACATCATCCAAGGTATCTCCTTGAGGCCACAAGATACTTCACTTCATTTTTTAGGCAACTTTGAAATTGATTAATTAGGTGTTCTTCTTGATATGTAGATCCACGAAACAATATCTTGAAATCTAAGCTATAGTTTGCAACCGATCAATCACCTTGTCGTAATCATCTTTTTAGCTCTTGGACATGTAGTATCAAGTCCTTAATGGTAGATTGAATCTCCTTGCATAGGGAATCCATGGTGCTTGGTCTTGACAAAGGTAGTCTTGCCAAAATAGTAGGGGAGCACTAGATCATGCCCTATGGCTAGGCTAGACAAGATTTCGGAATTATATTGTTGATTACAAGTTCACCCACGTAGGGAAATAATACAAGAATATGCAACTCATACAAGAAGTTCCACAACTCAGGATTGATAGATATGGATTAGTGGATTTCACATGATATAAGAGATCCCACAACCGAGTTGTCCAAGATACTTGAGTAGACAAGACTTGAACAAGGAATAAGTCTAGAAGTCGAATTGGAACTTGGAAAGTACTTACTTGGAGATCATGACTCCTTGAGCTTCCAAGATTGGCATTGGCAAGATTGAGAATATGTGGCTAAGCCCTCCTTATATAGGTGTTCAAGGGTGGCTACGAGTTGATGATGTCATCAATGCGAGACAAGACCTGTGGATGTTAGAATCAAGCAAGTACACATCTGATCTTAGGGTTTTGGCACATTTCGAATGCAATGGAAGCATTAGTTTCTACAAATTCTAAACCAATCATGAGATATAGAAAGTCACATGGAATATAAGGTTCAAGATGGTTTCCTTTGTGTGCATGACATAAGGTGCATACATGAAAAAGTTTAATTTTGATACTTCGTATTTTGGACAAACATGTAAGCTTAGTTCTTTCTGACAGTTCTTTGACTTTTAACTTATGATGTTTAGTTGAGGGTAAAGAAAAATGTCTTTGATGGTATCTGAAGTTGCCAAAGTTTTTCCGCAAAAGAAAAAAAAAGTAAAAATATCATAATAACATATATGAATTAATAGGAAAACAGAAATGATAATTGTTTAAGAAAATAAAAACCAAACTCAAGTTTGATAAGTAGATGATAGACCGTGGCACATCGTACATGTCAATGGCCACTTGGAATTATAAAAATATATGATGAAATAAAAGCATATCACGTGCTATAACCTACATTATTATCATAATTATCATCATTGTCATCATCATCATCAAGTGCAGAAACATCATCATCATCATCCTTAAAGAATGCTCATGACTCTTTATTAGAGTATAAGCAAATGAATGAACTATCTCCCCATCATTTTCCTCTTGCAAAGCAAGAAGTTTTTGATCATTTTCTTCTTTCTCTATCATGTAATGTGTCACTTCTAATATTTGGAATCCTCTTTCTTTGAATTTGGATATGAGGCATAGATTTGTATGAATATTCACTAGTTTTTCCACATTCATAGGCATTAACTCGTTTCTTCTCTTTGTATGTATGAGTGAAAATGTACTCCAATTTCTTTCACAAGAGAAAGCACAAGACTCTTGTTAAGGAACATTAAGAGGTAACTTTTGCAAATTGAGCACACATGATCCAAATTGCTCCCACCATCTCAAAGCATAATGTATTCAATTCTTATCTTTAACAATAGGATG
>CM035432.1:124757337-124759837 GCA_020310875.1 Ceratopteris richardii
TTTTCCCACCATGTTGCATCAACAACTAATCTTCTAAATTGCCTTCCTGTCGAAGTGGAAGCCTCTGGCATCCTCGCGAATTCATCACTCAATAGAAGACCTCTCAAGACACCACTACATTTGACTACTCGGTGTAACATGGTAAAGTTATATGCAAACCTTGTGTCAGAGTACTTGAGCAAAGCAAGAGTCGATCTCTTGCTAAACTCATTCTTCACACGAGTATGGTTGTTGATGAAGCTAACTAATGAATTTGCCTCATTGATTACAGGCAAAATCCAATCCAAATTCCCAATGTCTTTGAGAATATTATTTAAACAATGAGCCATGCAAAAGCAAACAATGATGTGAGGGGACAAATTTTCAATAATTGCACCTTCGGCTCTATTTGCAGGCTCCCCATCCGCAACAATGCAAACCACATTTAATGGCCCCACAATCTCTATGGCACTTGCCCACTCTGCAGCAAGTACATCGGTAGACTTTCCTTTGTTCGATGCATCATGTGATGAGATGAAATACATCTCCCCACAAGAATAAGCCACTACTCCATGGATAGAGCGTCGTTGGACGTCACTCCATCCATCCACAAGCAATGATACTCCATTTCTTTCCCATGATTTTTTGATGCTCTCACATGCGACTTCTACAAGCTTCTTCTCTTTCTCCAATAAAGTGGTGCGTAAACTCTCGAAAGATGGAGGCACATAGTGTGCTCCATATTCACCAATCTTCTTTGCCATATCTTTGAAATATGGTGATTTATGAAAAAAGTTAAACAAATAAGTGAACCTTTGAAGTTTGAACAATAAATCACCAAATATCGAAATACAATGAAGATTCAATTCTTACCGAGCCGCATTGAAAGTTATGTGGTCATGGTAAAAAAAAAAACGTGCCACTGGAGTGTCCACCTCCTCCTTCAATACGGGATTCCAATTCTCATGGAGTGTTTGTTGACGTGATGGAAATACATGGGGCATTCTCGATGGTGTAGAGGAACTAGGAGTAGGATGAGGAGTGGAAGTAGGAGTAGGAGTAGGAGTAGGAGCACGAATCGGAGCCGATGAAGATGATGCTCTTGAAGAGGATGGCATAGAAGATCTCACAAAGGATGTCGGGTCAATAGGAGCTTGTGAAGCACGATGAGCATGAGCTTGAGCATCACTAATAGCAAGTTTGTTGAGTAATTCTTGCTTCTTCTCGGAAGTGATTGCCGAACAAAATCTTACTTCATGTCCACGCTCATGAAGTAAGTGTGCACGCACCTTGTTCGCTCCACCAGTTCTCTTGTAGCCACATAGCTTGCAACTCCATGGTCTTGCACCACCACCTTCTTCGGCTGATACGGGAGATTCCACCTCTTCCGACCATGTCCATTTGCTTGTAGCATGCCTCCTCTTGGTATTTGACCCACTTGTTCGCGATGAAGAAGCCATAGGAGAAGAGAATGCTATAAAGATAGTGTCTCCAAACTTTAAGAGCATGCATCACAACATACAACTCTTGTGTGTACTAAACTTCTTACTTTTAGAAGCTATAGGCTTTCCATCTTCGGTCAAGATTGCCCCTATGGCTATGCCACTAGCATATGTCTCGAACTCAAATGGCTTTTGTGGATTCACCACTTTTGAGTACTCTAGCCTCCGAAATGGCTTGCTTCAGAGTATCGAAGCTATCTTGTTGCTCTTGCTTCCATATGAAAGGTACTTTGCCTTGAAGAAAATTCGTCATAGGCATTACTATCGATGAATAAGATGAGATGAATGTTTGTTAGAAATTGAACAATCCTAAAAATGATCAAAGCTTCCAATCATCTTGAGGAGTTGGCCATTCTAATATTGCTAAGACCAAATCGCATAACTAAATACTCATAATGACCAAACGGATCTTGAAAGTTATCTTGTGTACATCTTGATCTTTAGCTCTAATCTGGTGGCATTGACTCTTTAAATTTATTTTACTATATACAGTTGCTCCACCTAGAGCATCAAGAAGATCATCTATTTTGGTCATGGGGTATCTATGCTTCATGGCCATCTTATTGTGTGCTCGATAATCAATTCACATTCGATAAGTCCAACTATTATCCTCAAAAATCCAACTTGTCCTCGTAGGATTAGATCTGAATAGACCAACTACTCCTTAGTCCCATGTGTGAGTGCCCATCCTGTTCGCTAACTCGATTTTGTAGATATACTCTGTCTGCATAGTGTCTAGATGTAACCATTGAACAAGATGCGAACTAATAACATTATATGTGGACCCGTATCAAAGAGGACCTTGATAGGCTGTCCTTCCATGACTCATATGTTGTAACAATGAGCTCCATGTCTAGAAATTGGTAACCTGTTCGTGCCATTGGTGAAAGCACAACATCTAGAAGAGAGGGCATCTTCTTAGTGACCATCATGGCCATTATAGGAGATGATATCTCAAATAGGGAATCTCCAAAGTCCTCATGTACATCACTTCCTTTTTGTGTAGGGCTTATAACTAT
>CM035432.1:125369837-125379837 GCA_020310875.1 Ceratopteris richardii
AAAAACCTCCTAAAGAGGGAAAAAAGTGCCTCGGCGGTCTTAGTGTGTTCACACACATCACTACCTAAATATATCAGCAAATCCCCCCTGGGAGTGATGCGGTGAACAAGGAGCTGGCACTCATGTATAAGGAAGTGCCAAGCTATGTGGAAATCACTCCACAAAAGGAAGTAAGCCCAAAGCTTTGTGGAAAGCTTCAAACTTCTCCCTAGGCAGAGCCTTTGTGAAAAGGTCTGCAATGTTCTCCTGCGTGGGCACATGCCAAGCTGATCTCCCGAGCAGAGAACCTCTCCCTGACATAGTGATAATGCACCTCAATGTGCTTAGTGCGAGCATGGAACACAGGGTTCCTTGCAACTCCCAATGCGCTCTGACTGTCAATGAAGATGGTTGTGGCAGAAGACTGGCCAACACCCAAGTCAGCCATAAGGCGTCTGAGCCACACACCCTCAACAGTCGCTGTGAAAGCTTCCCTATACTCAGCCTCACAACTGGAAGTGGCCACAATAGGCTGCTTTTGCTCAACCAAGATATACATGAGCTACCAAGCATGAAGCAAAAACCACTAGTGGACACACGAGTGTCATAGCAACCAGCCCAATCAGAGTCAGAAAAAGCATGCAAATCTGGTGGTAGTGATCCCCCCTTGGGATAAAACAACCCAAGTAGCCGAGTACCACTCAAGTAGCGAAAGATGCGCTTAGCCGCCTTCCAATGCATGACTCCTGGGCAATGCGTAAACCTGCTCATCTGTGAGACAGCAAACTGAATATCTGGCCGAGTAATGCATAAGTAGATCAAGCATCCAACAGCCTACTGATAGAGAACAGCATCAAATGCATCTCCAACATCATGAAGACTCAAACGTAAACCTGTTTCCATAGGAGTGGCAATAGGCTTACAGTCTTCCAGGCCAAAACGCTGCAATAATGTGTCAATATATTTCGTTTGACACAAAGCCATTCCACCATCAACGTGCATAAACGGAATGCCCAAATAATGATGCAAATGCCCCAAATTAGACATCTCAAATGAGGCATGCAAATCAGCCTTGAAATCAGCAATATGCTTCTCAATAGGACCAGTGAGCAGCATGTCGTCAACATAGACAACAATGATCATAAGCACATCATTAGCACGCTTAACATATAAGGTGCTTTCAGTTTGACTGTTCTCAAAACCATGTGCAATCAGATAGGCATGTATCTTTTCATACCAAGCACGTGGTGCTTGCTTTAAACCATATAATGCCTTCTTTAACCTGCACACCTGGTTCACTTGCCCTTTCTGCACAAAGCCACGGGGCTAAAAAACATACACTTCTTCATGCAAGTCACTATTCAGAAATGCAGTTTTAATGTCCAACTGATGTACATTTCAACCATGATGGGCTGCAAGTGCACAAATGCTCCGAACAATAGTCATACGGCATGTAGGTGCAAAGGTCTCATCAAAATCAATGCCTCTTTCCTGCGCATAACCCTTTGCAACAAGCCTAGCCTTATACCTGTCAATTGTACCATCAGGTTTACGCTTCAACTTGTATACCCACTTAGTGCCAATAGCCTTCTTGCCAGGAGGCAAGTCACATAAAGAGCATGTACCATTCTTCATTATAGCATCATATTCAGATTGCATAGCAGCCATCCAATTTTTTGAATTCTGTGCTTCATCAAAAGAAACAGGCTCATTCTCATCACAGAGTCTAGATGCAGCCATAGCATAGCAATCTGATGCAAAGGAGGCACTATGAGAGCCTGAACGAGTGCGATATGACAAAGGTGCATCTAATTTGCTGTCACGCAAAGTCTGCACCAGCCATTTTGGCATAGTTTTTGCATGCTCAATATCAGCTCTCTCATCAACAAGTGAATCAAAATCTGGAATGATCTGCATCATCATATGAAACCTGCAAAGGCTGAGAAGTTTCCTCATTAGGACCAGCACTAGACTGTCCACCTGTAAAAAGAGGCATCAAAGTATCATACATGTCTTTGGAGCTAACAGAAGTCTCCTTAGTACATGAAAGCAATGGCTGAATAGCATCTTCCACAAAGACAACATCAGGGCTAATCAGAATGCGTTTAGTCTGTGGATGGTACAGACGATAGCCTTTACTTTCAGAACTGTACCCAACAAAAATACATTTTACTGCCTTCTCATCCAATTTTCTGCGATGTTGTTCAGGCACTAGTGCATATGCAAAACAACCAAAAACACGCATATGAGCAATAAATGGCTTGCGGTCATGCCAAGCCTCATATGGAGTGATAGACTGTAGCGCTTTAGTGGGACACCTGTTCCGTACATATGCTGCACACATGACAGCCTCAAGCTAGAAACTATGTGGTAAAGCTTGACTCTTGACCATGCACCTCGCCATCTCCATGAGTGACCTGTTCTTTCGTTCAGCAACTCCATTCTGTTGAGGTGTATACGGCACTGTACACTGGTGTTTTATCCCACGTTCAGCCAGAAATGCATTAAAATCAGAAGACATATATCCCCCCCCGATCAGAACGGAGGGTGCCCATTTTACATGTTGACAGATTTTCAGCCAAAACCAAAAACTGTTTAAAGCACATGAACACTTCGGACTTTGCTTTGAGTGGATATACCCATGCATTCCTAGAAAAATCATCAATGAAAGTCACGAAGTAAAGGTAATATCCAAAAGAGGGTGTCTGCATAGGACCACAGACATCACTATGTACAAGCTGCAATTTCTGTGTAGCCCGAACTGAACCATCTTTTGGAAAGGAGGAACGCTGCATTTTGCCCAAAATACAGCCTTCACAAACATGTTTTCCAGGTGCCTCAAGCTTGGGCAAAGAGGACACCATTTCAGATTTCTGCAGGCGTAGCAAACTAGCAAAATTCAGATGACCAAAGCGTGCATGCCAAAGCTTTGCATCTGACATAGCTTGAGAATCATTTACTGCACATGCCAAATCATTTTCAGATCTTTCATAGTCTATGAGTTTATATAGCCAACGACATAAAATGCCAGAAGCAATAATAACATCGCCATTTGAAAGATCATGAACTGTACACCTGTCATGAACAAATTTCACAACCAAGCCAATCTTGGCGAATGCACAAACTGATAACAGGTTCATCTTGATCCTTGGCACAAATAAAGCATCTGACAAAGTGAAAGAACTACCATCAGCAGTAGTCAAAATGATCTTACCAACTCCCATAACAGGATAAGAGGAGTAACTGCAGACATGCACTTCTCGTGAGAAGATAGGTCAAAACTGCAGACAGTAGTAAACGCCCAATCTTTTTCCTGCACAAGATTAGCAGACTCTGTTTTTGGTGTAGAGGCCTCTGCAACAATCATTCCGGCCTCTTTCTTCTTTGCCTCTTTAGCAACCAGTTTTGGAAAGTCCTTTATGATATGATCATTCCCTTTAGAGTACTTAACAAAACAATTTTTGCTTTTCTGATTTCTTCTCATCTTTATCTTCTTTCTTGAATATGCAGAATTAGCAGATTTCTGCTTACTAGTTGAAGAGCTCCATTTTCCTTTGCCCTTCTGACTAGCCAGGAAAGCTTGATCTGCAACTCGCATAATGGACCTGTTCTGCCTGGACTGATCTTCCTGCAACAGAACAAAGACTAACTCCTCAAATGATAAGGCATTCGGATTGTCTTTCATCATCAACCGAAGAGTAGAAGCAAAACTCTGATATGAATCAGGAAGACCATTCAGAACGGTCTGCATAAGTGAGCTATCTGGTATAACCTCATTAGCAGAAATCACCGCCAACATACGGAATACATCACCGCTTTCAGCCATGGCCGGTGACTAAAATACCTTGATGCAAAAAATTGATTGTATGTGAAAAAGTTGAACAGAACTTCCGAGACGAATTCTGCTAGACCTGTAGCAGACTTCGAGATGCTTATACTGGCGAACAAAAACTGGTATATACCTTTGGCACAAAAAGACGAAATAGCCTGCACAAGCGCTGCGATAGTGCGTTTGGAGGCCGAAACGAGCTCAGAAACACCTTGAGTATGCTCACCAAATTTCGTGCAAATCTGAGACTGCAAACGGAGGAGTGTCGACGGCGCCCTAGATGAAGCGAGGATCTGCTCTGATACCAATTGTTGGAGTTAGACGTCTGCGGAAGCACGCGAACAGCACAAGGAAGAAGAAGAAGCTTGGAGCACAACACACAATAATACTGAATGTATTACTAGAGAATGTACAAAGATAAGTAGCCCATTAGGGCAATAGCCGTATATACAAGCCGAGGGAAAAAAACCTCCTAAAGAGGGAAAAAAGTGCCCCGGCGGTCCTACTGTGTTCACACACATCACTACCTAAATATATCAACATTAGGCACCCTTCTCTGATACATTTGTAACTAGAACCCTCTTACATTCAGCCTTATATTCAGATTTTGTATATATACACATTGTATTATTATTCATTCATCAAGTAGAAATTATTTTTAAGAGTAACATTAAGCTGCTCGTTCTATTCTCGTCTCTTGTCTATTTCTCATAGTCATTCATCTATCTTATTTGGTTCAAGGTGTGTGTGCGCTTAAGATTTAAGTGTTGGAAACAACTTGGGAATACTTGTGGTTTATATTTGGGCCTACCGCACTTCCAAGTTCCAACCCATCTTGTGTCTATTTCCCTATGTCTCTATATTAATTATGGGCCTAAAAACCAACAAAAAACATATGGCCGGAGGCATTTATGCCGCACACAAAGGTTTGTGACAGGTAAGGAAAGATTCTAATGCACATGTGTAAATATGAAATGTTTTCTTGATTTTTGGTTCAAAGAGTATACATATAAAACTGTGCTATCAGTTGAGGAATTTCAGATTTGTCATTGTAGTTTTGATCTAGGCAATGGTTTTCTTTATGACAAGTTTTTATCCTTATAAAAGTGCAGGAAATCGGGATTGTCAACTTGAATTAAAGGTGAACGTTTGGATTCCATCTTACTAGAAGTTCAGTTCTATTTTATTAATCAAATGTTTGGAGAGAATGTTGGTGTAAATGGAAAACAAACTTCCTGGAAGCTTTCAAGGTTGAAGGAGACTTGCAGACATCACATTGTTTCTCTAGAAGCAATTGACCATGTTTGCCATTTTGTGGATGAATGTAGAAGAGTGAAAGACATTTCACTTATTATGACATTGTCTATTCACATTCAAAGCCTTGGACTTGAGGCTCATAAGTTAATTGGTAATGAATTTATGTGTTTGCTCATAGATGTTGGATGCTTGCATGATGCCCAACGGACCTTCAATAAGCTACCTTATCCAGATGATTCTTCTTGGAATGCTTTGATCAAGGCATATGCCCGATGTGGGGAGGAGAGGTATGCTTTTTATATTTACAGAACCATATTTGGGCATAGCATGGTAAAAGTAAGTTCATCCACTTTTGTTGCATTAGCGAAGGCTTGTGTGGAGTTGAATGACATTGAACTATGCAACATCCTGTATTCTGACATTATGAGAAAAGGATTGCTTGACACAGATATTTTCCTTGGAACGGCTATTGTTGACATGTATGCAAAGTGTGGTTCTCTTGCCATGGCACAAGAAGTTTTTGACTCGCTTCCAGAGAAAGATGTGGTTTCTTGGACTACCCTTATTACAGGTTGTGTCCAACAGGACATCAGTGATGATGCTCTGTATTATTTTGAAAAGATGCAACAACAGGGCATTCCTCCTGATGATATCACATTTGCTTGTTGTCTCCAGGCTTGTAATATTGTTGGAGATATTGAAAAGGGACAGGCTGTTCACATGGACATTGTTCAAAAGGGAATGGAACGTGACGTCTTTATTGGCAATGTCTTGATTGATCTGTACTCATGTTGTGGTTTGATTGAAGATGCTGAAGAGATTTTTAACAAGCTTCCTGGATACGATGTTGTATCTTGGAATACTTTGATTGCAGGATATGTAGAAAATTGCATGTATAAGGAGGCTCTAAGCAAATTTTTGATAATGAAGGAACAAGGTCTGTGTCCTGAGGCTGTCACACTTGTATCGGTTTTGAAGGCTTGTGGTGGAATAGGTGACATAAATAATGGCCAGCACATTCAGAGTGATGTAGTAAAACATAATTTAGAGAAGAATGCATTTATTGCAAGTGCTTTGGTTGATATGTACATACGATGTGGCTTTCTGGAGAAAGCCCAAGAAGTACTTCTTTCATCACCTATCCAAGATATTGTTGGGTGGACTGCATTGATCACGGGTTACACTGAAAATGGAGAGTTTGAGAAGACGTTTAACGCTTTTGAAACAATTCATCGCAAAGGTATTTTGCCTGTTACAGCAACCTACGGAAGTATATTGAGAGTTTGCACCTCTTTAGTTACCCTTGATAAGGGCTTGGAAATACATGCAGAAGTTACTTCAAGGGGATTAGAAGATGATTTTATTGTTAGTGGCACATTGCTTGGCATGTATTCAAGATGTGCCTGCCTATTTGAATCACAACAGATGTTTGAAAAGCTTCCTGTCAAAGATGCTGTCTCTTGGACCACATTGATTGCAGGGTACGCCTTTCTTGGGGACATAGAACGAGCCTTTTCTGTTGTAGATCAGATGCTTGTAGAAGGTTTTGAGCCAAACTCGGCAATTTATGGGCAGATTCTGAATGCATACAATCATAGAGGCCTGGTGGATGAAGGCCAGATGTTTTTCATTGGCATCATTCGGGTTCTTGGAATTGTTCCAACTTCTGAGCACTACACATGTCTCATTGATTTGTTTAGCCGTGCAGGGCAGATAGACACAGCAGCCTTGGTACTTAAACACATGGTATGCCATCCTAGTTGTATAGCTTGGCATGTTATACTGGGTGCTTGCCAAAAGTGGAATAATGTAGAAGTTGGGAAAGAAGCTTTCAAAAATGCAGTACTGCTAGATGAATATGATCACATACCATATGTGGCAATCTCTAACATATATGCAGATGCAATTTTTGAGGACGATCTGCATTTTTTGGAGGTTCAATATATGTAAAAAGTTCTGAAAATATCATTGCTGATCTTTTGCAAGCTGCGGCAATTAAAATTTGTAAATCTGTGTACTCTTAGATGACTCTGCTCAGTTGCGGCAGTGGAATAGCAATCATTCAGACATTCTTTGAGCATGTAACTGAAAAATGAAATAAGAAAATTGATTCTGATAGCTTCACATTTGTAATATAGTGCATTTGAATGCAGATGATTCTTAATTAGTACTGTTATCCTGATTTCTCTTAGAAGCGTGCTTATCATGTATGGAGCACTATAAAGTGCATTTGAATGCAGACCATTATTGTTACATCCCAACTTCTTAAGAAGGCAGATTGTTATCCAAGCTTTTGACTGTTTATAACTAGGTTATTTATGCATGCTTGGAAGAAAACTTTCTGTTGGGTTTATTTCCATCTGCCTTTTTCCCCCATTACCTTGGGATGTTTTCTTTGCCATGATTATGGAAAGGATTTTAGATAGGAGGTGCAACATTTATAAGGAACATTGACATTATTACCAGTAATATCTGCACAGAAGATTCGGTTTTTACACTCAATGACTGAGAATGCCGGATTTGACATGAGTCCATAAAGGACTGACTTAGTGGAAGAGTCTAGATGGCATAACAGCAAGAGGGGGCAAGAGAGATTGACCATTGCATCAGGAATCCAGCTGGTAGTGTTCTACGCACGAGGCATAATTTACCAACCCCAAATTGGTTGTACAGGCATGCTATGGTACAAATCATTGTGAAGCTGACAAAAGGGCATTCAAGCTATTATGAATTAGCTTTGAACTCTATGTATGTGGCAAGCTGTAGGATTTTGGAAATTGAGGTGATCTTTTTGCCATGAGTTGACTTGAAAATTGGGAAAGTGAACTTTCTTCAAAGTTTACATTTATTGATAACCTTGCAATCCTTCTCACATTTGAATCTGCAGTGTAGTGAGTTTAAATGCTGAGGATTCTTAATTACTACTGCTTATCGTGATTTCTTGAGAAGCATACTCATTGTGTTTGGAGCACGACAATAGTGCAATTGGATGTGGACTATTGTTGTTATAATCCAACTTCTTGGAAATTCTTAGATTTCTATCCAAGCTTTTGCAAATTGGGTTATTCATGTCTGCTTTGAAGAAAATTTCTGTTGGATTTATGTTCATATGCCTTTCCCCCCTATTATTTCTAGATATTTATTTTGCCAAGGTTATGGAAAAGATTTCAGATAGGAGGTGCAACATTTATAAGGAACATTGAGCTTATTACCAGCAATGTCCACAAGGAAGATTGGTCTTTATATTAAATCACTGAGAACGCTGGAGTTGATACGATCAATGAAGACTTCTGGATTCTGTTGAAGTGGCTAGATGGCACAACAGCAAGAGAGGGCAAGAGAGATTGACCACTGCATCAGGAATCCAGCTGGTGGTATTCTATGCATGAGGCATACCTTACCAACCCCAGAAGTGGACTTACAAGCATGCTATGGTACAAATGATTGTGAAGCAGGGCAAAGGGCATTCAAGCTATCGTGAAGTAGCTTTTGACTCGATGTATGTTTTGGAAATTGAGGTGAGTCTTTTTGTTGTGAGTTGATTTCAAAATTGGGAAAGTGAGCTTTCTTCAGATTTGTTGGAAACATTTCTATCCTTTTCACATTTGAAGTTGCAATGTTGTGCATTTGAATGCAGATGATTCTCAATTACTGCCATTTTTCTGGATTTCTGTGAGAAGCGTGCTCATCATGTTTGGAGCACTATAGTGGATTTGGAGCTTGGGAAGGCCTTACATTTCTTCCATAGCATTTGATTGTTCGTAACTGGGTTACTCATGTATGCTTGGAAGAAAATTTCTGTTGGATTTATATTCATATGCCTTTTTACCCCATCACCTTGAGATGTTTTCTTTGTCAAGGTTATGCAAAGGATTTTAGATAGGAGAGAAAACATCTTTAAGGACATTGAGGTTATTACTAGCAATGTCTACAAGGAAACTGGGCTCTAAATATTCAATGACTGAAAATGCTGGAGTTGACATGAGTCTATAAGAGTTGAAGAGGTTATTTTCAACAATGTCTAGAAGAAAGATTGGGTTTTATTTCCAGCAATGTCTAGAAGAATGATTGGGTTCGACATTCAATGACTGAGACTGTTCTCAATCTTCATTCATCTATCTTGTTCAGTTCAAGATGTGTATGTGTGCATGTTTTATACTGTTGCAAGGATCATGTGGATCTATCTTATTGGGCCTACCTCACAACACACGGTATCGAAGCTTATTACATAGACACACTTTGTTCCCAAGATGAGTGGAACAAGAGGATAAACTCAATGGCATCTTATTGGCAGATGGCAAATGAAGAAAATACTTTGAAGCAAAGACATGAAGGCTTGAAGGGAGCCCACCAATTTTTTCAAATTGGGCCAACAAGTGCATGTCAAATCACTTGGGAAGTTCCAAGGAATAAAGGAGCATGAGACCAAAAGGGGCGGTTCTTGTCATTTCATATCTATTTTGTATCTTTGCTATGTAATTTTCACCTGTCAAAGAGGTGTTAATATAATTGTACTCCATGCTTCCAAAGGCAAAGGAGTCCTTGAGCTCAAGGAGTTTGTGTCTATCACTTTGTAGTTTTCCTAGGATTTTTATAACGCAAGTTCAAAGACATCACTCATTGCAAATTGGACATTTTGGAGTGGATCCAGTGATCCAAGTTGTTGGGTAGTATTTGGAGACTATAAAAACCTCAAGGGAATTATTTACACTTTTTACCTAGGACTATATCCCTGCTATCCAGAGACATCGTTCCTTAAGCTTATAAAGAAAAGAGCTCAAATCAAGTGCAAATTCATGGAGTGTCAAGCCTCGGCATAAGAACATTCTAGAACAATGAGAAAAGCATCAAGATCAAATTTTTTAGGACTATATGGCATTCAATGATATCCCTCCACATTGGAAGTCCTAGAGACATCTTCCCATAGCTCTATGG
>CM035432.1:125392337-125394837 GCA_020310875.1 Ceratopteris richardii
TCATGTAGTTCAAATAGGTGATAATACAAAGCACAATGTGAAGTCAATTGGAACACATTGAAGATCCAAGGTAATGTTGGTCATGCCTTGTTCACCTATGGAGGACATAAGATCTCTGAGTTAGATCTTTGGCACAAAAGGCTTGGACATTTTAATGAAAGAGGTATCAAAGATATGATTAACAATGGCTTAGTGCTTGGATTGCTTAATGTTGCAGGTCAACATATGACATATAGATGTGAGGCATGTCAATTAGGTAAGGCTCATAAACAATGTTATTCCAAGCATGGTTTTATGTATTCAGAGGGCTTGAATTGGTACACACAGATGTGTGGGGACCATCAAAGGATTTCAGTATCAATGGTTCAAGGTACTATGTGATTTATGTTGGTGATGCTACCAGATGGATCACTATCTATGTGATCAAAGATAAGTTAGAGGTGTTCAATACATTCAAACATTATCATGTGTATGCAGAAAGAATTAGAGGTCATAAATTGAAGAGACTAAGGTCAGATGGAGGGGGAGAGTATTTCTCTAATGAGTTCAATGATTACTTGTGGAATGTAGGTATAAAAAGGGAAATTACTTGCAGGTACTCTCCTCAACAAAATGGTGTAGCTGAAAGGAGAAATAGAACTCTTGTTGAGTTTGCAAGATCTATGATGAAGGAGAAAAATTACCCAAATTACTTGTGAGCTGAGGCTGTAAACACAGCTACTTATTTGTTCAATAGGTTACCATGTAAAGCTTTGCAGGGTATGACACCATATGAGGCATGGTGGGGTAAGAGACCCACTCTAGAGTATTGTAAAGTATTTGGATGTTTGGCATATGCATATGTGCCATCACAATTAAGGCACAATTGGAACCTAAAGCTGAAAAGTATGTATTCATTGGTTATGATGATAAGCAGATGGGATATAGGTTGTGGAGTCCATCCACAAAACAATTCCTTGTATCAAAGGATGTTACATTTGATGAGCAAGGTACTTGGTATGCAAGTACAATCAATATTAATGCAGGTGATGAAGAAGTTGGGAATCAAAAGAAAGGTAAATAAAAGGTTCAGATATTTGATGAAGAGGAGAATAATGAAGTACAGGTTGAAGTTGAAGAAGTACCAAGATTTGATCCAGAGTGTGATGAACCAGAAACCTCAAGGAGTGGAGAACTTAGAAGGTCATCAAGACACAAGTGGCAACCTACAAGGTATAGCTATGACACTTCTTTTTTGGCTACCAAAGATTATGCTTATATGATAAAGGTAGATGAAGACCCTTCTACATATGAAGAAGCAAAAGGTAAAAAAAATTGGGAGAAAGATATGCAAGAAGAATATGATGCATTGATGGAGAATCAGACTTGGGATTTGGTTCCTAAACCAAATAGCAAGAAGGTCATTGGATGCAAGTGGGTCTACAAGACAAAGAGATATGCAGATGGAAGTGTGTCTAGATATAAAGCTAGACTTGTTGTGAAAGGTTTTGCTCAGACTTATGGTGTAGATTATGATGAGACCTATAGTCCTGTGGCAAAGTGACAACCATCAGGACACTCATAGCTATTGCAACATGTAAAGGTTGGAAATTATGTCAATTAGATGTGAAGAATTCTTTTTTAAATGGTTATATTTCAGATGATGTTTTCATGGAGCAACCCCAAGGATTCAGAGATGAAAGGTATCCAGATCATGTATGTAAGCTCAAGAGAGCTTTGTATGGTTTGAAGCAGGCCCCAAGGGCATGGAATTATAGACTTGTGAAATACTTGAAAGAGCTTGGATTCCAAGTATCTAAAGAAGATAGTAGCTTGCTTGTCAAAGCAAGTGATGATGGGTTCATATACATGTTCATATATGTTGATGATATAATTCTTATAGGTACAGATGAGAAAGGCATTCAAAGTCTAAAGAAGAAAATGGAGAAAGAATTCAAGATCAGTGATTTAGGAGACTTGTCATACTTCTTGGGCATGGAGATCTCATACACTCAACATGGAGTGTATGTAACTCAAGAAAGTTGGAGTATTGTCTCAATTCATGCATTGTCCTAGGAAAGAACATTGGATTGCAGGACAAAGAGTGTTGAGGTACATTAAGGGTACACTCAAAGAAGGTTTGTATTATGGTTTTACATCAGATACAAACATCAAGATCTATAGTGATACAGATTGGGCAGGTAATCCTGATGATAGAAGATCAACATATGGATACTTGTGTTATGTGGGAGATAAGTTAATCTCTTGGTGTTCAAAGAAGCAACACACAGTTGCTTTATCCTCTACAGAAGCTGAGTACAAAGGTATGGTTGAAGCTGCAAAGGAAGTGATATGGCTTAAGACTCTTATGAAGAGTTTTGACATCATTCAGAGTATACCCACTATTCATGGAGATAACATGAGTTCATTGTATTTAGCTGTTAACCCTGTGTTTCATGCCAAGACTAAACACATTGAGATTCAGTATCACTTTGTAAGAGAGAAGGTGATGGATAAAGAG
>CM035432.1:125402337-125404837 GCA_020310875.1 Ceratopteris richardii
GACATATAGATGTGAGGCATGTCAATTAGGTAAGGCTCATAAACAATGTTATTCCAAGCATGGTTTTATGTATTCAGAGGGCTTGAATTGGTACACACAGATGTGTGGGGACCATCAAAGGATTTCAGTATCAATGGTTCAAGGTACTATGTGATTTATGTTGGTGATGCTACCAGATGGATCACTATCTATGTGATCAAAGATAAGTTAGAGGTGTTCAATACATTCAAACATTATCATGTGTATGCAGAAAGAATTAGAGGTCATAAATTGAAGAGACTAAGGTCAGATGGAGGGGGAGAGTATTTCTCTAATGAGTTCAATGATTACTTGTGGAATGTAGGTATAAAAAGGGAAATTACTTGCAGGTACTCTCCTCAACAAAATGGTGTAGCTGAAAGGAGAAATAGAACTCTTGTTGAGTTTGCAAGATCTATGATGAAGGAGAAAAATTACCCAAATTACTTGTGAGCTGAGGCTGTAAACACAGCTACTTATTTGTTCAATAGGTTACCATGTAAAGCTTTGCAGGGTATGACACCATATGAGGCATGGTGGGGTAAGAGACCCACTCTAGAGTATTGTAAAGTATTTGGATGTTTGGCATATGCATATGTGCCATCACAATTAAGGCACAATTGGAACCTAAAGCTGAAAAGTATGTATTCATTGGTTATGATGATAAGCAGATGGGATATAGGTTGTGGAGTCCATCCACAAAACAATTCCTTGTATCAAAGGATGTTACATTTGATGAGCAAGGTACTTGGTATGCAAGTACAATCAATATTAATGCAGGTGATGAAGAAGTTGGGAATCAAAAGAAAGGTAAATAAAAGGTTCAGATATTTGATGAAGAGGAGAATAATGAAGTACAGGTTGAAGTTGAAGAAGTACCAAGATTTGATCCAGAGTGTGATGAACCAGAAACCTCAAGGAGTGGAGAACTTAGAAGGTCATCAAGACACAAGTGGCAACCTACAAGGTATAGCTATGACACTTCTTTTTTGGCTACCAAAGATTATGCTTATATGATAAAGGTAGATGAAGACCCTTCTACATATGAAGAAGCAAAAGGTAAAAAAAATTGGGAGAAAGATATGCAAGAAGAATATGATGCATTGATGGAGAATCAGACTTGGGATTTGGTTCCTAAACCAAATAGCAAGAAGGTCATTGGATGCAAGTGGGTCTACAAGACAAAGAGATATGCAGATGGAAGTGTGTCTAGATATAAAGCTAGACTTGTTGTGAAAGGTTTTGCTCAGACTTATGGTGTAGATTATGATGAGACCTATAGTCCTGTGGCAAAGTGACAACCATCAGGACACTCATAGCTATTGCAACATGTAAAGGTTGGAAATTATGTCAATTAGATGTGAAGAATTCTTTTTTAAATGGTTATATTTCAGATGATGTTTTCATGGAGCAACCCCAAGGATTCAGAGATGAAAGGTATCCAGATCATGTATGTAAGCTCAAGAGAGCTTTGTATGGTTTGAAGCAGGCCCCAAGGGCATGGAATTATAGACTTGTGAAATACTTGAAAGAGCTTGGATTCCAAGTATCTAAAGAAGATAGTAGCTTGCTTGTCAAAGCAAGTGATGATGGGTTCATATACATGTTCATATATGTTGATGATATAATTCTTATAGGTACAGATGAGAAAGGCATTCAAAGTCTAAAGAAGAAAATGGAGAAAGAATTCAAGATCAGTGATTTAGGAGACTTGTCATACTTCTTGGGCATGGAGATCTCATACACTCAACATGGAGTGTATGTAACTCAAGAAAGTTGGAGTATTGTCTCAATTCATGCATTGTCCTAGGAAAGAACATTGGATTGCAGGACAAAGAGTGTTGAGGTACATTAAGGGTACACTCAAAGAAGGTTTGTATTATGGTTTTACATCAGATACAAACATCAAGATCTATAGTGATACAGATTGGGCAGGTAATCCTGATGATAGAAGATCAACATATGGATACTTGTGTTATGTGGGAGATAAGTTAATCTCTTGGTGTTCAAAGAAGCAACACACAGTTGCTTTATCCTCTACAGAAGCTGAGTACAAAGGTATGGTTGAAGCTGCAAAGGAAGTGATATGGCTTAAGACTCTTATGAAGAGTTTTGACATCATTCAGAGTATACCCACTATTCATGGAGATAACATGAGTTCATTGTATTTAGCTGTTAACCCTGTGTTTCATGCCAAGACTAAACACATTGAGATTCAGTATCACTTTGTAAGAGAGAAGGTGATGGATAAAGAGATTGAAGTCATACATACTTCAACAAAAGATCAGATAGCTGATATGCTAACCAAAAGTTTGGATGGACCAAAGTTACAGAGATTCAAAGACATGGAAGGTATAAAGAAGATAGAGAAAACCTCAATTGATGATTGAGGGGGAACTGTTGGTGTAGGGCAATCAACGATTGAAGTTTTGGGTGAAGAATTGAAGTCAAGGAATGAAGAAAATACCAAGTCATGAAGCAT